>CM067065.1:42193078-42615578 GCA_033980235.1 Diadema setosum
TATTTTTGAACTGTACCTGCTACATTTTGTAAACATTTTTTATCCAATTAATTTTTTATTACTGAATAAATATGTATGAATTGAATTCTAACACTGGGTTCTGTTTCTCACAGCTTGCCTTGGGGAACGTGATCAGTGCTTTAGGAGACCCAGCCAAGAAATCTTCTCACGTTCCATACCGAGATTCTAAACTGACTCGTCTCCTACAAGATTCACTGGGTGGAAACAGGTAAGGAGGAGTGGGATTGGGATTCTTGACAAAAAAACTTTGTTGTATGATTGTCAATGGAAAGATGCTATGATTTAATAGTAAGATGTTATGAATGGTGACAGGTGTTGGATTGGGATTTTTGATATATACGTAAAACTTTGCTGTATGATTATCAATGGGAAGATGCTATGATTTAATAGTAAGTTGTTATGAATGGTGATAGGTGTGGGATTGGGATTCTTGGCAGTATATCATTACTGACATAAAACTTTGCCGTATGAGTAGCATTCTTGGTAAGCTATTATCAATGGTAAGATGTTATCATTGGTAATAGCTTATCAATGGTAAGATGCTCTCAGTGGTAATGTTCTATAACTGGTAATCTTGTATGCTATTAATGGTTATGTTCCAACAATGCTAAAATGCTCTCAATGATAAGATATTATCAGTGTTAATATTCCATCAATAATTCTATCAATGGTAATATTCCATCAGTGGTAATTTTCTATCAATGTTAAGATGTTATCATTGGTAATATTACATCAATGGTAAGATGCTATTACTGGTAATATTCTATCAATAGTAATATGGTGTGAATGGTAACATTCTGTCAATGGTAACATGCTATATATTATCAATGGTACATGTAAGATGCTATCAATGGTAATAATCCAATTATTTCACCAATGGTAATATTCCATCACTGGTAATTTTCTATCAATGGTAAGATGTTTTCATTGATAATATTCTGTCAATGTTATCAATAATTAGATGCAATAAATGTTTAAATGATATGAGTGATAACTAACATGCTGTCTCTGATATTATTCTTCAGCCGAACTCTAATGATAGCCTGTGTGAGTCCCTCAGACCCAGACTTTATGGAGACTCTCAACACCCTACGCTATGCTAACAGAGCCAGGAATATCAAGAATGTTGTGGTAGCTAACCAGGATAAGACCAGTCGTCAGCTGGCTGTCCTCAGGGCTGAGATCAAGAGGCTGCAAGATGAACTCAATGACTACAAACAGGTCAGTTCTTCTTACCCTGTTGAGGATGGACTGATTTTGCTGCAACACACATTTCCCATAGACACTTGCCCGACTCGAGTATACTCGAGACTCGTCCTCGACGGGTTAATAAGTACTATCCTCCATCGGGTGTATAGTCGTACTATTTGACAGGTCTGGTGTGATGTATTTACAATGACTTTTTAAAAGCATTCCTACATCTTTAATACTATGCGCAGCTATGCACATAATGTCATGATGATGGCCACTATTATTAGCTTTAAATCCTTGTGATTATTGAAATACTCAGCTTGAGGTTGGTGACATGGCTCAGTTTGACTTCATTTTAAGGCAGTTCATGGCAGTGACATAATGACGTTGGAAGAGATCGAGCCCCCCCCCCCCCCCCCCCCCAGTATTCATAGGGAATTGCAGGAAAAGAAAACCCCTACAACTGCACTATCTCCCCCCCCCCCCAAAAAAAAAAAAATAAAATAAAATAAATAAATAAATAAATAAAAAAAAAATGTGTAAAAGGAAAGAATTTCCTTCCTTCTTTTATTCATGTAGTAGTAGTAGTAGTAGTAGTTTATTCTTTAAAAATCACACCCGTCACACGGACGGCCGGCCTAAAAAGGCCTATGAGTGATACATGTGTACATCAAACATCATAAATAATACAGGATATATAAATGAATCATGTAGGACATACAGACAGTAAAAAATAATTTAACATAACAAAAGAGAGAATATGGTGGGCTAAATAATACATAAAAGAGATATTCAGCTGTGGGAATATAATAAATTGTTACGGCACGTTAAAATAAGGTTGGCAAAACTGGCTACTTGACAGCACAGTGACTCTGATGACATTAAAAAAAGGAATTGTTGGTAAATAGGTAACTGAGGGAAGGTGGGATCTCTTTCTGTTATTATACTGAATAATTGTGATCTGAAATCATCATATGCCGAACAAATCATAAAACAATGAAACTCATCTTCTACATCACCAGAATTACAGATTATACAAAATCTTTCATCGTGTGGGACATTTTTATAACGTCCGGTTTCAAGGGCAATAGGGGCACAACCACTTCTAAACAAAGCTAATGCTCGCCTGTTAGATCTATTCTGACACTGCATAACATAATTAGAAGTATTCATAGAATGTTAAAAATTACGATATGTTCTGAGTTTGTTTCTGGATTGGGGAACTCTCCTTTTATCATCAAACAGTGAACATTTCCACTTATTTTCAACAAATAATTTACATGCTTTGGATACGGTGCTCACAAAATTATGTGTACTAACAAGCTCAGCCAATGGTTCAACATGCATACACTGCAATTTTGCAAATAATTGTTTAACCTTATAACACCAATTCTTAATACCATTATTTGCCAGGGACTTTGACCACAAGAAAATTTTTCCAGGGTAACGGTCACTAGTATACTTACTCAGGTTACACCAAAGCCTAGCAATTGATTGACACTGATAATAAAAAGGGGGATCCCAACCCATATCACCCATAACTGCATCATTAGGGGTATATTTCCCCACTCCAAGGTAGAAACGACATGCTCTATAAAAAACACTATTAATGGCTGAATATTCTTCTAAGCCCCAAATACCGCTTGCATATTGCAATATGGGCAAAATCATAGCATCATACAATTTTTTATACGTCATAAACAGAGAACCACCGATCAATTTAAATTTACTAATAACCACTCCAAGGGCTCTAGTTGCAGATTGAGCCAATATCTTGGTTCCTTTTTGTAAACTTAAAAATTCATCAAACCACAATCCAAGATATTTATATGAGTCAACAATATCAAGCTTTTGACCATTACAATGAAATAAAGATGTGGTTTTTGCTTGGGCTTTTCTCCTGAAATGTACAATTTGAGTTTTTAAAGTATTAAATTCGATCCTCCACTTCTGAGCCCACAAACATATACTATCAAGCTTCAACTGAAGATCATTTTCATTGTCAGCAATTACCACAATGTCATCTGCATACATAAGCATATCAATGTTTGTATCTAACACCTGGATACCTCTGTTACACAGCCTCACACAATCAACTATATCATTAATGAAAATATTAAACAGGACTGGGGACAAAAGACATCCTTGTTTTACCCCTAGATCTACATTAAAAAAATCAGTAAAGTTACCATTCACATTTACAGTACATTTGGTATCTTGATAAAGAGCCTTTATGGAGTTATACAACTTGCCATGAACACCAATAGACCTCAGCTTGTACCATAACAAAATCCTGTTAACACGGTCAAATGCTTTTTTTGCATCAATAAAGCAAACAAAAGTATCTTTTTTACACAGCTTTCTGTTTTCAATGATAGAATAAAGGCTATATAAATGCTCAAGACAACTCCTTTTCTTTCGGAACCCGTTCTGTTCCTCATTAATAACACATTCTTTTTCAAGGAAATTAATCAATCTTTCTTTTAAGATATCACAATAAATCTTACAAATCACAGATATCAATGTGATACCTCTGTAACTTAAAGGTTCACGTTCATCCATACCAGGTTGAAGAATTGGATGAATAATACCTTTTTGCCATATCTGAGGGGAAATACCATGTTCAAAACAAAAAGAGTATAAAGCATGCAGGAACTGAATAGAAACTTTATTTTTTACTACCTCAGCAATAAAGCCATCTATTCCTGCTGCTTTATCTAATTTTGCTCTGTTTACTGCTGAAGTTACCTTTGATAAACCAATAGGATGATTCAGATCATCTCCCCGTGAATCAATTTCCTGAACATTTAATTCCAACTCCAATAATTTCTTTTTTATACCAAACAAAAAATCATCGTCAAAACCAGCATCATTATCCGTAAAAAGAGAGGAGAAATCATTTTGCCATTTACTCAATACAATATCAAAATTCTCAGTTATTTCTCCATCACTATTGACTACCTCCATAGGAATTTTATGACACCTGTTACTTTCATCTGAACCAATCTTCCCTATCTCCTTCCAAAAACTACTAGAGTCTCTATTAACCATTGCATCCAATGCATTAATTTTTCTATGCTGATATGCTCTTTTTGCTTGACGTACAGCTTTATCAAAAATTCTATGTACAACTTTATAATCATCAAACTTCATCTTTCTATCATAAGCATTTTTACATTTCAACCATTCTCTTTGTTTACATTTCACTCTATTCCACAAAGATTGGAGATTTTCATCCCACCATGCTTTAGGAGTGTGAGGGAGACCTTTTACAGGTCTATTGGTTTTCTTTTTCCTACAATGCCTGTGTACTGCATTTTGCAGAACTTTTTCAAATTCACCATATACTTCATCCAAATGCTCTTGTGATGGTGCACCATCTGCTAATCTTCTAAAAAGAGAATCTATTGCATTTTTACTTTCCTCATCACACATAAATCTATCATTTATATCATTTAAATGATACAGTTTAGACAGATTTTGAGGACTAGAATTAACAGGCTCTGTGGATTTGGCTCTATCACCTGAAGGATTTCTGTCGAGTGACCAGCATAGAATAGAATGGTCAGGTCATGTGTATGTGTTTTGTCACTCTGCTGATCCTGTGATGATACAGGGTAAGAGGTCAATGAACTCTGATGGAGTAGAGGAGATCAACGACCTGTTCCATGAGAACACGATGCTTCAAGTAGAAAACACAAACCTGAGAGAAAGGATCAAGGCTTTACAGGAGACTATAGATGGACTGACAGCTAGGATTGCTTTACTGGTGGCTGAACAGGCCAGGTTTGGCATGTCGGCTTCTCCAGGTGAGAGCTACTGTGTAATCATGACATTATTGCAGTTGATATCAAACACAAGTTAGAATATCAAATATAAGTCTCTAAATACTCAATTCTGATTGGCTGATACCTGACTTAAGTTTGATTATCTGACTTTTGTTTGATTGCATCTTTTTATATAACAGTAACCTTTAGAGACAAGTTTATCTTCACAATAATCATTATGTGCCTCTTTCTCTAAGGGCAAATGTTATCAGATTTCAGTCAGTACTATTATTGTCATCATGGCACCTTGTGTTGAATTTGGTAAAGCTCAATGCTTTGAAAAGCTCTATTACATCATTTGGTTTCTGTGAGTGCTGAAGATAGTCTAACAATATGAAAGAACTAAATCAAGGTATTTCTGCTTTTAAAAACCTCTATATATTTACCTGCACATGTATATGAAGAATGTGCCACTTTAAAGCAGACATTACACACTACAACTGCTCATCTGAGAATATTTCTGTATGAGTACCATAGAAAGATAAATGAAATCTGCTGTAAGCCAATGTTGTGACCTTTGACCTGACAGGACATGCTGATGGTGAGATGGATGAGACGACCACCATGATGACAGGATACATCAAAGAGATTGAAGATCTCAGGTAGGACCACTTCATTTCAACTCTTTATAAAAGGGATCGTATAGGTTTGATTGAGCCCCAACTTCAGGTTTCTAACATTTTTGGGTGAGATAATGAGAAACTTCTTGTGAAATATGAATGAGCAAGTAATTCCAAGAGGAATTCAACTCTTTTGTTGTTGTTGATGAAAATCGGTTTTGAAATGGCTGAGATACACAAAAAAGAGCAATCCTAATAAAAAGTTGGACCCACCTTTTATTATGATGGCTTTGTTTTACTTTGTTTTTGGATGTCTCAGCCATTTGAAAACCGATTTTCATCAAATAAACTTTGAATTTCTATCAGAATGGTATGGTCTGTACTACTTTGTAAGTGGTTTCTTGGTACTATTGCAAAAAGTTAAAAGGGCAATTCTCATCTCCACAAATACTATACCATTCCTTTAACACCCAGCTCACTGCTGCCCTTTGACGGTCTCTATTTATCTTCATTACACTCAAAGAAAATGTGCATGACATCTCTGAGAGAGGATGGTATTGGCAATTGATCTATCAGATTGCGGTAATACACTTCATCATTTCACAGAATACATTGCTATACAAGTTGTGAATGTTAATTAGGTTCCAGGACAGTTACCCCCTGGACAATTACCCCAGACACTTCCCTTACCCTAACCCTGATCCTAATCCTGAACCCAAGCCTAAACCTAATCCTAAACCTAATCCTAAACCTAACCTGAATTGTAACTCTAAATCTAACTCTAACCCTAATCTTTACAGTAAACCTACCACTAACTGGTATGTAGCTCTGGAGTAATTTCTTGGGGGTACAGTGTAGTTGTGTTGATACGGATGTTAATTGATTAATGTGTCACATTAGTTTCCTGTGATCTCCAGTGGAGTGTGTGAGATTAAATGAGACATTTTCATTCCCTCTTATCCCAGAGCCAAGCTGGTAGAGAGTGAGTCGATGAACTCAGCCCTACGGAGGAAGGCAGTGGACTCACCAGTCAGAGTCACCCCAAGACTTACCCAGAGTCCGTCCCACGTCCCTCTCAGACCAAGCTCAGTCATCTTCAACGCCCCCATGTGAGTATGGAACGACAGTCTAATCTGTAGTTGATTTTTTGATGACTTTGTATTCAGCTTATCAAACTCTCAACCTTGATTTCCCTTTAACGTAGGAGTCAGACATCAAGCCTTTACCTCATTGGATCCTGATGGAACATTATGTGAAGTCATATCAATGTAGTGCACGGGCATGTAATAAAAGTTGTCTTCTCTTCAAATGAATAAATCTGTTACAGATCTGCTACGGATTGACTTCGTGCCCTTCATGGACATGAATAACACTGACTATGCGTCATTCATTATGCCCATGATTTTTCATGATGGCTACTGCTATGTATGACACTAAATAATCAATGCCTTTTTATGTTGCTGAAGGACAATTTGTCAATCAGTTACACTAGTGTTCCCTCTATCTAAAATGGCCATGATACCATTGATCTCTGTAGTCTTGTGCTGTAGTCCCAAAGGGTGCTAGTGTCATATTTGTTTTTAAGTCTAGATGGGTCGTCCGTCTGTGTGTCCATTTGTTGGTCCGTCCTTCTCTTTGTTTGTCCCAGATGTTGTTTGATTCTGTTTCCTATCAAGAAAGGAATCATATTCATGACAAAGCAAATAAATCTTTCTATTTCTATGCTACTGTACCTAGAGTGCAGGATATGTATAACAATTCAAGTGATTTATGTGTTGAGCATTGAAGACATTGCTATATGCATGAAGATGAATAGCTGATGTAACATCAAGTATTTCATATTACTTGTATGTGTTACAAAGTAGTAAATTTCTAAATGATTATGAACTGTTAGGATTGTGCAAGCTGAACACACAAATAGCTACTATCACATGGTACTGAAAAGTAAAGGTATAATTCTTTTTTTAATCTTTAGTACCATTCACACACAGTTGAATTAATGCTGTTTGAAACTCGAGGTGTCAAACTGTCAATACTCGTGCATGGATACTTTAAAAAAAAAAAAAGTAATTATTATGATCTGTATCGCAGTGCAAAATCCTGCTTGCTTTTATAAAAAATAAGAATAAAAAATCACTATAATTTGTCCTGTTAAGCATGTGTGACTGAAAGCAAATAAACATGAGTTTTGCATCGAGATGAGGAAACGGTTATATTCTGTGCATGAATGCAGCTTTTGTTTCTTGATATTGACTCCAAGTCTCTTTGTCCCTCTCTCCAGATTTGAGAATGAGTTCCATGGTGATGAGGACACCAGAGTCGCCTCCATCCTGGCCGACGCCAAGAAACAGGTGGAGAGTGATCAGGAGAAGATTAAACAGGTTGAGAAGAGAAGACATTCTCATGGGTACGTTACCATGGAGATCAGTCAGACTTGGTTTTAGATCTTCAAGATACAGTAGCCAGAGGATACCTAATGGTGTGGGAAGGCTGGTCCAACTTTCAATAGTCATATTTGAGAATCCCCTGCCTGTATCAAGTTGTGTACCGCTTTATCAGTGATTTCTGTGTAAAGTATATACTCAGTCAAAGAATCTCAAGTGGAATTGAATGTTACCAATGTGAGTTCACTTTTGTTACCAATAAAGGTCCACTTCTGCTACTAATGATGGCACTCTTCTGTGCACATATTCACTGATGGGGAACTCTATTCTAGCAGGTCTGTGCTAGTTGTGGTTTTTGAATGTACCTAGGTGGGCAGCAAATTAAAAGACTTCCATTCAATCAAGCCAATCTTGTTTCACTAGGCTACTGGGTCTGTAATGACAGTAAAATATCATGATGTCTCTCCTGAGTGTAACTAGAAAGAAGAGATGAAGACAGTTGAGTGTTTATTTTAGGTATTTGAGATTAGAGCTGCTAGAAACAGAAGAAAAAAACAACAAAAATGAAAATGTTGGCTATTTCATCATACTGTAACTTTTGATATATTCCTTGTTGTTTAAAGATGTGAGGTGTCATTCAATTTGGAGTATGGCCTCATTTTACTCTGTCTGATTGTAGACTTAATTCTAAATGTTTAAAAATATTGCCTGGCAGGCTCCCCTCTGGCTCTGTCATCTCCTAAATAGCCTGGCTTAGTTAGGGTAACACATGAGGTCTCATTTTACCCTGTCTGATTATGGCCTTGATTTAAAATGTTAAAAAGTATCACCTAATTTCAAACTCTTGCTATGATTTGAAATATTCCTTTCTATGTTACATGTGAGGGATCTCATGGGGATGGTCTCATTTTACATTGTCTAATTATAGACTTAATTCTAAATGTTTAAAAATATCACCTAATTTCAAACTCTTGCTGTAATTTGACCTCCAGAGGCAGCGAGAAGGACATAGAGTCTTGTGAAGAAGTGACCGATGAGAGTCATGACTCAGTGCAGGACGCTGAGATGGATGGAGTGAAGGAAGAAAAGGATGAAGAGGAGAAGGAGGAACTCGATGCTGATGATGAAGACGATGATGACAAAGACTCCAGTAGTAGCAGTGACTCAGAGTCTGATGAGGAAGGTGAGCTTGTTCTTGAGTTTTTTGGTTTCAGTTTGTCACCCTGCATCACAAAACGAAGAAAAAGTCTCCAGACATGGATTTTTAATGGATGGCAGATTCTGAACAGGCAGACTTTAGTACTTAGAATTCAATTCAAATGGACTCTCCTATTAAACCTATTTAGATATTGGAAAGAAAGTGCATACTCTGAAGAAGTGTGGTACTAACAAGAGAGACTCTGAAGTTAGGGTCTATTCAAGCACTTAATCTTACCAAGCTGTGTTCTGCCGTGATTGGGACAAAAAACAGGATGTAGTGCTCCATAGCAACAAAAATGAAGGGATTATCAGATTAAGCTAGAATTGAGCAGGCACTCGTAAGACATGCCATACATGACAAATACTGTGTTTCAAAGCAGTAGCATCATCCTTTCAAAAGTTTCCAGAGTTGGAAGTGAGGTATGTGAAGGGGTTAGAAATGAACTGATATATTGTAATTTTAAACAATGAAAAAGGGGCCCCCAAGATAGACAGTTTTGTACCTCATCACACTATTCTACAAAATAATCATACAGAAAAACTGCTAAGGTTCCACTTTCTCATTGATTCATTTTGTAATTCCGAACTTTAGAAAAAGAAGGGGTAGAATTTTTCTTTCAGTAAATAAGAGCCTTTTATGAAAAAATTTGATGTTAAAAAAAAATGTCAACATGCAATGTGTACTCCATACCATTGCTTGGACATCCAATCCAAGAAATCCTTGTTGACTGTGAATACTGATGATTCCCTTTAAAACAGAGACATCCCAGCTTCAAGAAAACCTGGCGGAGCTCTCGTGTGAGATCAACATCAAACAGAGACTGATAGAGGAGCTAGAACTCAGTCAGAAAAGACTTCATGCTATGAAGGCTCAGTATGAAGAGAAACTCACCTCACTTCATGACAAGATCAGAGAGACGGAAAGTGAACGAGATAAGGTCCTGGAAAATTTGGGTGAGTAAGACCCCGGTTATATATACCTGGGTATTATGATCACTTCAGGAATGCTTCTGAAGCATCCCTACTCTGTATTAACCTATTAAGGATGGGCTTCTACACCAAGCATTTCCCATAGACACTCTTGCCCGAGTAAACTCTGGACTTGTCTTTAACGGGATACCAGGCATCAGGCTCTGAAGCCTCTCAACTCTGTATAAATGTTCACCAATATTTAGAATGCTCTATAAGTGGTATACAGTGCATTCTGTGCATGTAGTTTGTACAGTACGCCTGAAAACGTCCAACGAGTTAACAGAATTCAGTTCATGAAAAAACATGTTGAAGGAATTTTGTTGAGATAGAGTTGCCGTACAGTTTGTATGTTAGAAATTCTTGTGCACCAAAGGTCATCATGAAGGTTGTGCCCCTCTCAGCCACTTCATGTGAGATCTTGGTGAGTGGTGATTCTCTGCATGAACATAACAAGGGGCATTGAAATGGAAGTGCTTCAGGAGCGCTCCTGCTGTCAACTTTTTGTATGAATGGGGTATAAGACATGGTTGACTTCACTCCTGGACAGGCCTGCAATCACCATGGTAACAGGAAACTGGAGTGTATGCTCTCTTCATTCTGAGTGTGATTTGTTCAGCCTTAAAGTGAAATTAAATAGATATTTGACAGAAAGAGAGTGGAAAAAGACGAGAGCTTGGTGAATTATTTTCTCATGATCACATGAAATCGATACTTACTTCTTGACCGGGTAAGAGATGTTCTGTGAAAGAAAAGGGAATGTTAGGATCAGTGATTGGGAATACATTGAGACACTTTTAGTCTCCTACTGATGAAATTAATGAACACAAAGCTTCCAGTGTTTTGAAGAAAAATAAATTGGGGCTTGACACTGAGAGTCTTGTGTTGATGTATGTATGTTACAAGATTTATTGAAAGTGACTGCTCTCACAGCCATACCAACAGACCACTGATAGGCATCATATACAAAGGCCACCACACACTACACCACTTTGCCACAATTGACCGGTCGTACAACATTAACACTGGAAGTGTGACGTCACTAGCCTTGCGAGTTTCCAGTCATGCAACTGGGTCTTCATGCCAATCGTAAAGATTTGACAAGTCAAATTTTCATGACTGGTCGTGGGCTTTCAGCCCATCAAACTACGATACACTGTGATGAAATCAGAACAGTCGTAGGCATATAGCTGTGTAGTCTTATCGTATAGTATGCAATGTGTAGTCGTGTGGCTAGTTGTATGACCCTGCTCGCATCTCTAGTTTTGTGCAACTGATCTGATTGTGTAGTGTGCTGATGGCTTACGCGTAAGACAGGTGGTGGAATGAGATTCTTTTATGAAAATCTGTGGTTATTTATTTTTCTTGCTCAACAGGGTCGATGGCTGAGTCAAGGACAAAGGACAAAGCAGATAAAATCAGGAAAGAATTTGAGATCAAACTAAAGAAGTTGTCTGAAGAGAAGGACCGTTTGCTGAAGGCCCAGAAAGAACACAGCAAGATTCTCAAGACTAAATCTCGCTTTGAGAAACAGATGAAAGGACTTCAGGATGAAGTGACCAAGATGAAAGAAACCAAGGTCAGAGGTCACATTGTCTTGTCTGTATTCAGGTTATGAGGATTGTGGCCGAGAATGTGAAACTAGTGGTGATGCTTGTAGGCCTTGGCCCCAATTCATAAAAAGTTGATGTGATAGCAACTCTTGGTGGAATGGCAATTGTCATGGTAACGACAAGAATCCAGCTTCCTGATTGGCTGTTGCTATTGGAAGTTGTCATTCCTCAGGACCAGCAAGATTTGCTATCCTTACATCTGTTATGAAATGGGACCCTGATGATAAGGGGAGACAAAGTTTGGGTTGAATCAATCTTTATTCACTGCCCACCGGGGTACATTCAGAAGCCATGACTATGTAGGGCAAACCAGCTTGAATGTAATTGGTCATCAGAAAATATGTGCACCGAAGCGTACTTTAGTGTACGCTTGCCGGTAATGTTCAATTCCAATGGAGATTGTTCAACTTTGTGTGTGCTGCCTATAAAACAGTACTGCCCCCCCACGGAAGAAAGCAGTAACTGCATAGCTGCTGAGCTGAGATAAATGCGATTTGTGTTTTTTGCAGATTCTTTAAAAACACAGAAATATTCAAAAATAATTTTGTGGTATGATTATGCACCATACCTAGTTGTCTAACAATACCTAGGAAAAAATTATGTTTCCGTTATTTTTTAAATGTTATTTAGGAAAATGCAGTTACTGCGGTGGCTCACCCTTGATTCTGGGTAGTTTCCCCACGGAAAAAAGCAGTAACTGCAGACGGCCAGGAGTCTGCTGTTTTCCCCATGGAAAAAAGCAGTAACTGCACATGTCACATGACCATAGGAGGAGAATTGTTACCACCACCAGGTTATAAAGTTCTTCTACTTTCTGGTTAGTCTAGATCTATAAGATCTAGGACCTATCGCTAGACCTAGACTAGGTCTTGTCGCTTGAATGGCATTCTGTGTAAAAATAAGGTAGACACCTATGTACCCTAATTGAACTTTGGAGTGCCCGGCCTGGCCCCTGACACATGACCCTGGACTAGACAATAAAGTCAAGTCTCTTCGTCTTAGATACTAGTCGAACTCTGACGTTACACTTAAGCTAGACTACAGATCTATGCCCAATGTTAGTGCTAGACCTAGGTCTATTAGTATAGTATTACGTTAGATTAGGCCTACTGACATTTTGTCTAACACTAAACAGTTAACAATAGATCAGAATCTAGATCTACTCTGTAACGTTAGATCTGGTAGACCTATTTTAAACTTTAGGGCCTACATCTAACATTAGACTAACGTTAGTGCATTAATACTAGTGCTCATCTCCCTTCAATATATTTTCAGCTCACCTAGATTTTCTGGTTCTGGCCAAAGCCATGGCTACCATGACTTTTCCTCTGCAATTCATGATAGATTTACAGGCATGCCTGGACCGCAGAAACTGTGTGACAGCATGGTTAGCACTGGCATGATCACTCAGACTGTGCCAGACCTGCAATACTGTGCATGCAAGTGATGAGCGATGTAATGCAATGTTTAGCTAGTTACTGTATGCTAGCTGCAGAATTTATGCGCATGCAGCTGCTGCACGCGAATTCTCCACTCTGAGCGCGCTGAGTCTGCCAGGTTTGCTAGTCTCCAGAAAGAAGCTTTTTCTACAACTTGTCATATGATTCCCTGTGGGCAGAGTCAAGTTACTGGTGAAACAATCTTTTTATAACTACTCTCCTAAATTATGGGAGAAACTGCTGTTTACATTGTTTAAAGAAAAAAAATTAGTAGAAAAAATAAATGGTATTAGGGAAAAAAATATACAGGAAGGACTATACAGAGTCTGAATGATAAAGAATAAATTGTTAGTTACTGCTTTTTTCCGTGGGCTTTGTTAGTTACTGCTTTTTTCCGTGGGGAAACTTGCAAAGTTGAATCAACTGGATGCAGTTACTGCTTTTTGCAAAAGTGAAAAATTGTATTTTTGGTCACTTTCATTTTTCTTTTTGCAAAACTGACCTATTAACATTGGAGAGCATTGGGTAAACTATTCATTTTTGCAAAAAAGTAGACATTCATAAAAATGTCAGTTACTGCTTTTTTCCGTGGGGGGGCAGAGTACACAATTCACAAGAGGAATTTTCAAATACACATATTTAAGTCGGGCCAGCTTCCTTTGGCATGATATCCCCCCCCCCCCCCCCTTTACGGATGCTACATTACTAATAGTCCAATTATAGATATTGATATCTGAAATGTTTTTTTATTAAAGATATCACAAATTTAACAGTTTTGCTCTTTGTCATACAGCTTTCACTACATAATCAGGATGACCTGGAAGTACAATAAGAGCTTTAACCCTAACTAGGCCGGGGGGCCTCCGAGGCCCCCCCCCCCCCTTGACATTCCGCGCGATGTACCACTAACGCAAAAAGCTATCGCCGCAACGTTTCATGACTGTTTTCTTTTGCGTCTCCTGCATCTTTTGACACCAAATTTGCGATGCCAAGGTGCGCGGTTCCGAAGTTGCGCATAAATATGTACGTGATTGTCCGACAAAAAATTGCTCAAAAACGTGAATTTGTGTACAATTTCAATGCAAACTGTGTTTACAGGCAAATTTCATAAAAGCATGATTATTTGGGGGTTTTATTGATTAAAATCAATTAATAGCATATTTTCTTGTTCAGAACAATGTCACGGACAAGTTTCATCAAAAAAACAATGAAAAACATAAAGTAAAAAAAAAGAGAAATACATAAGAAATTTAAGAAACAATAAAATACTTAAGAAATTTTTTCTGATGCCGCAGTTTTTTTCTCTTATATTTGCTCAGGACACTAAAATGAATATTTACACAAAAAATGTGCCCATTTTGAGCTTTATTTATTGATTTATACCAAATTGTCTGATTTCATGCATCATTATGCATGAATTAGCATAATTTAGCATAAACGATAATTTTTTAAAAATTTAACTTCGTGGTACCGTAGATTATGTCATAGGCAGTGTGTGTGCCAATTTTCGTCGCGATCGCGTGGTCGACGGCTGAGATCTGGAGGGGGGCCCTGGGAGCCCCCCCCCCCCCCCCCCCCCCTTTTGGCTCTTTCTCACTCTTTCACTCCCCCTCTCCCCCCTTACTACATGTCTGTTTGTCTGTCTGTCTATAATCACTCTCTCTCACCCAATCCTTGTCCTCCCCCTTCAGGTGAAACTCATGAAGCAGATTCGAGAGGAGCAGCAGAAGAGTCGTAGCCGAGACCAGCAGTCCTCCCGAGAGATCCAGAGACTGAAGAAGGAGTCTAGGAGACAAGAGACTCAGATCAAATCTCTGGAGGCATCAGCCAAGCAGAGAGAGATCGTCTTGAAAAGGAAACACGAAGCAGTGAGGATTTCTTTTGCTTCCCACCGACTTCCAAACCATTTCCATAATTCTCACTCTATTCCTCCTTACAGCTGTCCCATCTCCATCAGTTCTACCTCAATGTCCAGCTCACAGCTGCCCTTTGACTGTCACTATTTAACTTCCTTAGGTTCTCCCTATGCCGCTTCCCTCCTCAGCTCTAATCTTTCTAAAACTCTTCTTTCGCCCACCAACAGCCCTTCTAGGGATTTCATACATACGATGTTACTGCAGACCTGTCTTCTGCATTTACATCCCTGTGCAAACTAAAGCTAAAACTAAAACTAAACACATGAAGAGTTTGAATGATTGCATTCCGATGATTGCTGAGTGAAAGATTGTTAACTCTTTATGTGGCATGGTTGAAACCCCCTGTATGCCTCATTATTCTGAGACACGAAGGTGGTCATGCTTTGAGAAAGAATTCTGTTTTTCCAATCTGTATATGAAGGGTTTGTTTGCAAAAACCGATAAATCCATTTTTGAAGATTTTGAAGTACGCTCTCTGTCATAAAATACAAAATAATACCTTTTAAATGATATATGGGTCACTACATATAAAGGTATATTTTTGAAATTATGGTCAAAAGAAGAAAAAAATTCTTATTATTCCCTTTATTTTTCTTGACCTTTAATCGCAAATATCTCCATTTGGCAAATATGGACTTATCGGTTTTTGCAAACAAACTCTTCAATATCTTTTACAAATTTCTGTTAAGCTGGACATATAGTAAGCAAAGTTGAAGAGGAATGCCAAGCTTTGCTTTGATATAAATTGTATGACAAATCAATTTTAATATTTCTTTTGAATGACCAGCTGCTAGATTACTGTAAAGGCATAACTTTTTTGTACGTAAAAGCGTAACAGAAATCTAGTTGGGAACGATGCGTAATAGTCAACTACCACATAGAATTGAAGCTGCATGTGAGAGGAACAAAAGCGCAAGAAACACTTCCTTTGTCCCGTGGCATTAGGCAATTTATCGATCAGGTTTGGCAACTTTGTGCGTTTGAGCAGAATATGCGAAGTTGGCACACCGTTGACTGAGTCGGACGTGCGAACGTGGCTCATAAAGAGTCAAAGTAGGGCTTATCGTGTAATCGTATGTGTGTATGTATGTTTATCTAATGCTTGATAACAGCTTGCAAATTGACTTGTAATGGATAAGAATTCCAGTGACCAACAGGTGTTTCTAGGCACTGTGTGTCATTGTTTTATCTAGTAGCCTTGAATTACAAACCACTTCCTCGAATCTGGCTTCAAATGGAATATGTTACAGCGTATCCATTTCAGTGATAAGAAGAAATAGACTTTGAGGAAGGAAACTGCCATGATGACAGTTTGCTTTAAGGTAAACATGACTGAATGGGAAAGAGGATGGAATGATAATTTGTGTTCTCTACCCCGCTTCATTAACAAGAAAACTATATCAAGCCCAACGATGGACTCAAATTTGAAATAGATTCACATCATATCTAGTAGTGAAAGGGATACAGCTGTACATATAATCCAGAATGTATTCTAGAACATGTCAAGGTGGGAGCAAGATATTGTTTTCAAATGGCTTAATGATAATGAAATGGTACCTAAATCTGAAGAGTGATTGATCCCAAAATTGTCCCGTAAGACCGATTGAATTGAACGTAGGATTAAAGGGACTGTACAGTACTGGTTGAGGTGGGGATTCATGTTTTGAACATTCCTAAGTGAGATAATGAAAAGCCTCTTATGAAATATGAAAGAGCATGTAATTTTAAGAAGGATTCAACATTTATTTGATGAAAATTGGTTTTCAAATGGCTGAGATATCCCCAAAAGTGCTAATAATAAAAGGCGACATGCCACAACTTTATTAGGATCTCTTTGTTTCACCTTGTTTTTGGATATCTCAGCCATTTCAAACCCGATTTTTATCGAATAAACTTTTGATACCCCTTAGAACTGCATGCTCTTTGACATCCCATAGAGTGGTTTCTGAATATCTCGCAAAACGTTAAAAGCTAAATCCTCACCTCGACCAGAACTGTACACACCCTTTAATTTTAGAGCCTAGTAAAACAGGTCCTTAGTGTTTCACTGAGTTTCATCCTCTCTCACTGTGATTCAGCTTGAAGCCCTACGAAAGAACCAGAAGCCCATGTCAGACAAGGTTGCAGGCCGAGTGACCCGACCTGCCAAAAAGCCCTCTAGTGCCCCAGCAGAGACAGGCCCGTCAGGTCAAAGGTCATTGAGTCGACGAGGGATGGCCAAGGTAGACACTGGCAGACCAGCTAAGCATGGGAGGAAGAATACCAGTGAATATTCATCTCGGACAGCAAGGCAGAAGTGGAACATGGTGGAGAGGAAGGTAGGAATGGAGTGATCTTTAATTCTCTGGGGATTGTCTTCACTCTACCTTGGTAGAGATACACAATCTTAAAAGTATGCATACACTGGGCATACCGGACAAAGAAAGTTGACTTACAGTGGACATAGAAAATGGACACATAAAGTGGACATGGATAACCAACAGAGAAAATCTAAAAATTATACATGTACCTGTAGGAAATAGACAAAGAAAGGATCAATAGAAAGTGAACATAAAAAGTGAACATAGACCTTGGACATTTAGTTATGGAGATAAAAAAATGAGAAGAAATGGACAAAGTACAGCAGCAGGCATAATATTCTTGAGATTAAAATCTGATTTTCCATTTTTTTCCTCTAAAGTCTGCACATTTTCCTGTTTCCATTATATCAGATTTACCTGAAAATGTTGATTTCCTGTTTTTGTTTTTTATAAAGTAAAACCTCCATATCAACCCTGCAAAGATGGATGTTTAAGATCCATGGAATGAAACTTGATTTTTATTTATTCTGAAAGTACTGACCTGTATTTTTGAAATACACTGTATCTTTAGTAAGAATTAAGTTAGTGATATTTTCATCCCACTGTATATTACTTTTTTCTGCCCGCTTTCAGATTACAGACATCGTTGCTAGGAGACAAACCATCTCACACATGGAGAGAGACATGGAGAGGTTCATCCATCACAGACACAAACTGAGTAAGAAAGTTGAGAAATATTTGACGAAGAGAGACCAGGCTGTAAAGGGAGGAAGCAAAGACTTGTCTGCTATCAAGGAGCTGGATGAACAGATCGATGGATTGAATGCTAATATTGAATACGTCCAGGAACAGATCACTGAGTGTCAGAGTGGGATCATGGAGGTGATGGAAGGAAAGGTAAGGAGTGTAAAATATAATGATATATTGACTGGTATCTGGGGATATGGACTAGAAGACTGAAATAAAGATGTGGTATATGTATCAATCATATTGGATGGCTGCGAATGGGATACCAGGGAATATTTACCCCAACGAGTGCAATATTCCCTGGTATTCCATGAATTAATGCCGTCTAATGTAATTGTTATCATCTATAATCATTATGTAGAGAAAGCATAAACTGCACAGAAGTACTGTACTTCTACTTGTCTTTGAGGTTGACTCAGCACTGAAAAAGAAGCTGGCCCTGCGCAACTGCATGTGAAGCAACTAGGTAGTGAATTGTAATAAGATTTAGCGCACAAGTAGCAAGCGATTGTGCTACAGACGAGAGAAAATGTGTATTCTTGAACGGCCAGTAACAGCGGTAGCCTATTTGGAATGAATACATTTGCCTATGCATTTCGTTCAATACGCTCTCATATTGAATGGTAAAAATTGAGCAGACAATAATATGCATTTTTGATGCATAGAAGAGATAAAAATGTAAATCTCAAGCTGTATTGACTGGTATTCAGAGATATGCACTAGAAGCAATAAACATAGTATGTCAAGATACTGTATACCAACATGGCAGGTATTAATATATGAATATGAAGGGAGAAGCATATAGTAACAAGTATGAAGAGATGTATAGTGAAGGAGAGAAAGACAGAAAAAGATAAGTTGAGAACAAAGGAAAGAGAAAAATGCAATACATATGGGTATATTATAAACACAGAGTCAAAGGAAAAATCATAATTAGGAAATGGTTGCAAATGTAAGACTGATCAAATTTCTCTTCATAAACTTTTGTACTGTCCTAGGATGGTTTGTGGGTATGTATTCTGTTTGTCTGTAAAACATGTCTTCAGTGCATTGTACTGTCTGTACAGCTGTTTATACCACTGTTACCATGTTCTAGCAAGACAAATTATTTACTCAATGTCTTCATGTTTGTAAAGTGTGTACAGTCAAACCTGTCTACAGTGGCCAAGCTCCAGGGAAGTGAAAACAAATGGCTGTTATAGACAGGGTATTTGACATGACTTTCCATTTTATAGGGAAGGGAACTTTTCAGTGGCCTTATACAGCAGGTGGCTGCTAAGGCAGGTTTGACTGTACTTGTATGCTAGATGTAAATGTTAGATTGTCTTACATTTGTCTACAATTCTAAGTTGTGTATCTAAATTCTCCTAATTTAACTGAAGGAGAGACTTCCCTTTGCTTCAATAATTTGCCTCAATGTTTTCCTTGTTTCATGATTGTATACCTTCATCATTCTCTCTGCAAACATGTTTTTCTTCTCCTTTATTCCCTTTTCATACTCCCTACTTTAATCACTTGTCATTAAGTTTTCACCTATCATTGATTTCTCGTCTGTCGAACCCTGTCTCCGTATGAAGAAATTAATTATTGTGATGTCAGAAAGAGCGCCATTTTGTTTTGTATGAAGCACATGCTTTATATTGAAATTGTATGATGAGGGGTACCTCCTGTTAGTCTTTGCTCTGCTTCCAAAGGTCAGCTCCTTACACCTCACTGTGCTTTGCACTGTCTGAAATGTAGTCTTGTCATATAGTGCAGAACTCCTTTGCTAGAGGTTTTTTGAGACTTGACACATGAGGGAGCTTTTGCAATTTCAGAATTTAAATTCAGCTATCTAATGCACACTCTTTTTTTTGGGGGGGGGGGATATTTGGATGAATAAAAAGACAGTCACACCTTTTGAAGAGGCTGGCAGATGCAAAATTCAAAAGTGTTGAACAAAATAGAAAAGTAGGAATATTAAGGTGTAAAAATGTAGGGAGGAGGTGGGACAGGATCCCCCCCCCCCCCTTGAGTCTGGCTATTGCTGCTACAAATGTGTGTGTCCATGAGATTCTGCTGCTCTTTCTTCAAACTTTTGCAGCTGAGAGACTCGCTGAGTCAGAGAGCCAATTCTTGTCCTTGCTTTGTCAGCCATGTACTGTAAACGCCAATATTTTGGTGCAGTTAACTTTTCATGCTTAGTGGCTCAAGAACATATTCCTGGGTTCTTGACTTTGCACTGCACAATTTTCAGCCCATTCAAAATGTGCAGAGAAAATTGTTAATATATTTGCAGGGGTTTTTTTTTTCAATTCAATTCAAAGTTTATTTCATTTTCCGACAAAACATAAGTTACACATTTTTTGACAACAGAGAATAAGGTAAACAGAACATTATGTATTGAAAAGAATGTACAATAATTGAGGACCTTATAGTAATTATACATTGTTGTAGAAAAAGAAACAGAAGTGATCGAAATGAAGTACATGTATAACTTTGCTTAAAGTGCGAAAAATGGAGAGACCCACTAAAAAGACAGAGCTTGTAGAATGTGGGCCCCTCTGGAAAAATAACATCGGTGGGAAGATTAATTGAAGCATCATAAATACAAAAGGAAAAGAAAAGAAAAAAAAAAGAAGAAGAAGAAGTCTGGAAGCCCACTGAGAATTAGATTCACAGATAAATACATTTACTTTCATAGACGCGAACAAACATAGAAAAAGACTAGACAACGAAACAACTACTGAAGAAAAGGCTGTACGGGACAAAACGGAATGGACAAGACTAACAAACAGAAGACAAAATAGCAAACGAAAATGCACAACAGAGACAGCGATCTCCGACAGAAGCATGTCAAGAGAAACAGATGATTGTTGTGGAGAAAAAAAAAGTGATATTGTAACGCCTGAAAGGAGAAAAGCAAGGAAATGAAGGGACGTATGAACAGGAGTAAGACAGAAATTCAAGTCTTTGACGCTTTGGGCGATAGCGTAGATGGCAGCAGACATCCACTAAAAAGAATACAATTTATTCTTCAGAGAGGAAAAAAGGTAATTAAGTCAGTATGTGAGAAAGAAGGGCAAATGGCTAGTTCAGTACTGTAAAGTCATACGATTGCAATAGAAAGGACTTCAGTCTCCTCTTGAAAGAATGTATAGATGGAGCGTTTTTTATATCATGATTCAAAGAATTCCAATAATTTGGGCCTATATAAATAAGTGTATTTTTAGCAAGGATCGTGCGTAAAAGGGGTAAATGAAATTCATTGGAACGCCTAGTGGGATATTCATGAAATGATTGGTTTTTGAGGAACATAGAATCAAAAATAGATGGAAGCAAATTGTTGCAATAATTGTACATAAATTGGCCTAAATGATACAAAAACAGATCTTTAATTTTTAAGATTTTAGAATATGTGCCAGCCAAAATTATCATGAAATACACAAAAATTAATGTACCATAATAATTTCTGTGTTTACAGTTTCTGTTTTATTGAAGACGCTACACAAAGATTGTTTAAAAAAAAAATGAGAGAATTTCACTTCGATACCGAAGAGATTCATTAGATGTGCAGTTTCATCCATCAACATTTGTTACTAACAAATGGTAGTGCATAGCTAGTAGTTAAATTAAGAGAATTATTTGTTGATAGAGGGCGGTGTTTATTTTTCCCCAAACAGGAAGAGATAGATGCTGTGGATGCAGCGGCCGTCATTGAGCAGTGTTCTCTGAGGGAGGCCAAGTACATGTTGGAACATTTCATCAACCTGGCCATCAACAAGGTACACTCAGTCACTCTGTGCTGTTTTCTTTGGTAGCATACCATGGTTTCTACTGGTAACAGAATACTAGTACAGAATGGACATATAGAATACTGTATGCGCCATATATTTAGTGAGTCTAAATTTTTGCGAATTGGGACTTCCCGAGTGGTTAAATTTGCGATCGTGGAGTACTGAACTGAACGGAGAAATGTATAAGTGTTTGTCACATTCATATTGGGATCAGAATCAATATTTTCGTGTCTTTAATTACATGAATAGCACCTGACTCGCGAAATTCGCGAAAATAAAAACCTCGCAAAATATTGGGTGTGTACAGTATACATGCAGAATGTTGGACATTGAGAATGGACATACAGTATGTCATGCATCTCTCACATTGTATGTGTTCCTCAGTAATATTGATGATCAATGTAAAATGAGATTTAGGCATATATGCCATGTATGATGTATGGACACTGTTCTTCCAAAAGAGTATTGTGGGTGGTTTTGTAAGGCAGTTGTAACTACTAAATGTTCCTAGGCTAAATGAAATACATACAAAGAGATCATATACCAGTAGGAACTGGAGTGTTTTCTCGCAGTATGCATTGTACAAATGCTTTGTGATCACTAGAAGCACATGTGAGAGGAGTGAAGTGCTGTTACCAAGTATGTGTGTAGGGTAACATAACCCTCCTTGTTATCACAGACATTTTGTATATATACAAAAATGTAGAACGCCCTCTATAGGTGGTGAGTATATAACCTCTGAATACATATGCCACAAATACTGTTGTGTGTTTGACTAACAGGGTCTGGAGGCAGCTCAAAAAGCCACCACAGTGAAGGAGCTACAGGCAAAGCTACACCAGGAAGAACAGAACAGCTTTGTGCAGCAGACTCTCCTACAGCACATGATGGAAGGAAGACAGGGAGAAGACCCGGACTTGGATGGACTCTTTGACCATCCCAACATTGGTATGACTCTTTGACCATCCCAACATTGGTATGACTCTTAACCATCCCAACATAGGTATGACTCTTAACCATCCCAACATAGGTATGACTCTTTGACAATCCCAACATAGGTATGACTCTTTGACAATCCCAACATTGGTATGACTCTCGACCATTCTACATATTAGGCATGACCCTCACCCATCCTTACTTTAGGCATACACGTATCTCTTTGACCATCCCAACATAGGTATGACTCTTTGACCATTGTACATAGTAGGCATGACCCTCACCCATTCTTACATAGGCATATCTCTCTGACCATCCCAACATAGGTATGACTCTTTGACCGTCCCAACATTGATATGACTCTTGACCATCCCAACATTGGTATAACTCTCGACCATTCTACATATTTCATAGGCATGACCCTCACCTATTCTTACATAGGCATACACGTATCTCTGACCATCCCAACATAGGTATAACTCTTGACCATCCCAACATTGGTATGACTCTCGACTATTCTACATATTAGGCATGATCCTAACCCATCCTTACATAGGCATATCTCTTTGACCATCCCAAAATAGATATGACTCTTGACCATCCTACATATTAGGCATGTTCCTCACCCATCCTTACATAGGCCTATCTCTTTGACCATCACAATATACAGCTGTAGGTACGACTCTTTGACCATCCTAACATACAGCATACATTGTAGGTTTATTTCTGTGACCATTTTGCATTGTAAGATAGGTTTGTCTCTGTTACTTCTCGGGCATAAGTATTACTTTTTGGCCATGGTAATGTAGGTATGACTCTTTGACCTTTCTAATATAAGTTTGATTCTTTGACCATCCTTACAAAGGTACAAGTATATGTCACTCATACCTTCGTATGCACAAAATGTGACTGTGTCTGTAACCTTTAGACATGACTAATATATGACCTTCTGTTTTTTTTTGTATTGCAGACAGTGGGAGTAGTACCAACAGTTCAAGGGCTCCCTCTCCAGTTGACATGAGGTATGGTATACATTTTCGGGCAATATCTTCTAATTTGTTAATATTTGATTCAGTCACAGAACAATGTCTCTGACTAAGATTGCATAAATTACTTAGTAAAGATAAATTGGAACACATCAATGTAGTTCAACACACAGCATCAAGGAGCCAAATGCAATTCAAAATCAAGTTATTCTCCTGGTTAATGCAGGTTTTTTTTCAGGTTTTCCAAGCATGGAACCGCTTGTGTATCACATTGAATCCTGAAAATCGTAGGAGAATGCACACATTTCTCAATATGATGCAATGTTATCAGTAAAGAGCTGTATTCGTAATGCCGCACATTGCAAATCTCATGCACAAGTGAAAGGTAAGCATGCACACATGTAGACTTCAATCACTCTTTGTTACACGTATTAAGAAAGAATCATACACCATTGAGAGAGAGAGAGAGAGAGAGAGGGAGGGAGAGAGAGAGTGTGATTTGTGTGCTAGACTGTGACTGAGAAAGAGTGAGTTGTGTCAGGTGTGATAACAGCTAGTCTTATGGGCTCCAAGATGAGACAAACAAAACCCAACAATAATGCTCTTAAATGAAATCAAACAAATTCACTACTCACATCCAGTAGTAGTAAATTTGAATAGGATAAAATAAAGATACCCAGACCTCCAAACTGTTCTGAATCAAAAGCTTGGTGATTTCATACCAAGTGATACTTATCCCATGCTAATGCAGAACTTAACTTAACCAAAGGTTTGATATATTTTCCAGTGGGTCTTTTATATTTTACAGTCTGTAGTTTGGGTTTTTGCCATTTTTTCATCTTTTTCTACTTAATATTATCATCTGTTTTACAGGCAAAATGGTGTCAAATACCAAACCTCAAAGTTACTGATTCATAGATCTCATTTAGCTCTACTTTATACAGGTACCATACACATCTAGTTCGGGGTTTCTTTTCCAAAGTTTCCATCAGTGTTGATACTTTAATGTGGCAATGCCTAAATGTTTCTTCTTTTTCTCTTATTTCACTCAATCCTCACATAAATTGATTACTACCTCATTGCTTTGATTTTTTATGACTCTGATTTGCATCCATTCATCCATCCAATCATATCACTCTGTGTTCTGTCTGGTCTGCCAACATCTTGGCTACCAGACCTATTTTGTTGTTTCTAGCATGTCTCATAGCTCTAGTCACCTGCTTCTTTACTTTCTGCTCTCATGTCATCCATTTAGTGAAGCAGAAAAATCAAAAGCTTATGAGAGTTTCTAACAAGAAGAAACAATACGACACTCACAAATGAAAATGTATCTTCCTTTATGTAGAAACTGAATAAAGCAGACCATTGAAATAGAAGTGAAGACTCAATTGACTTTATAGTAGAAACACTGTTTGCATTGTTTCCATGATCTGCAGCATACTGTGTTTGGAGGAGAGCTTAATTATAAGGTCTTCGAAGTTCATGATAACATGAAGAAAACACACATCAGAACTTATTAAAGTTGAGTAGATCATGCTAGATGTTTCAAACCGATCTTTTCAGTTTTGATGCCTTTGTTGATATGCAAAGCCTTTTTTTTATAATCTCTAGTTTTGTGTTAGTACAAGTGAAGAGAAGATAATATCAACCATATCAAAATACTGACACTGTGATTACTGTATTTCATTTTGATGGCAATATTAAAAACACAACAACAGAAGGGCATATGTTTTACAGATCATCTATGTGACTGTATGACTGCGAAACCTGGCACTGAAATTAGCAAACTTGGACCATGTTGCAAGTGCATGTTAGAATTGTTTGATGTACATAGTTTGGTGTACTTTCCAATAAACTTGTGTTATAAAGTGATACTGGGTAGAGAATAATTCTAGTAGAAACCCCTTAGAGGTCAATCCATAGTGGAATTATATGATACACATTGCTGAAGAGTATTTGGGCTTGAAATCGTTTGCCCACCTATTGGATGTATGCATTAAAGAGGGACTTACCCCCAATTATTATTGGTGGATTCAGTGAATGCAAAATATCAGAACACACGCTGAAGTTCGAGAAAAATCAGAAACTGGATTAAAAAATTGTGATTTGTAATATTTTGGTGAAATTTGTATGCTGTCATTGCTGGATGAGGTTACAGTTAGTCTTTGATGTATCAGGTGACAATATCACAACAACATAAAGAATACACAGAATGACTCAATTTTTTTTTTTTTTCAATGCCCCTTTTTTTCTATTGATGCCACCACCCCATTGGGTTACATAGACATGGGCCCGAATTCATGAAGGTGGTACAAATGAAACCATGGTTTAAACCATGGACAAAGTTACAAAATATTGTCATTTCGTTACAAAATAATCATATCATCGACGAAATGACTGATTTCGTAAGGAAATATTCCATGCGACACTTGGCGCTCCATGGTTTTTGTCCATGGTTGAGACCATGGTTTCATTTGTACCACCTTCGTGAATTCGGGCCATTATGTTTTGTGCCATTCATCCGTTAGTCTGTCTCTCTGTCCCAGATCTCAAAATAGAAAATTAGTGGACTAGGTTTTCTTGGTGCCAAGCCCAGGTATTCTACATGATGATGACATGCATTGAGTAGATATTAGGAAAAACGTCTGCAGGTCAGAGGTCAGAGTCACTAAATTTGGCCAAAATGATCTTTTTCAGGTGTATCCTCATTTATGAATGTCCAGTGTCATTATGATTTGATCGACAGGGGAGAAATGTATATAGACAGTTACTTGCCTGAAATCGAAGCAGCAAAATGCTAGAGGTTATGAGTGAATATATCTGTATAGAAAAAGAAATAAAGGTCAGCTGTATCATATACCATAAAGGAGTGTCCAGTAGTCATATAAGTATGAAACTTTTATAGGAAAGTGAAAATATAGACATTGTATTACTACATGGAATGAAAGTACTGTCAATGTCACAGGTCACTGTATGTTGGCTAGAAATGTAATTCTCCAACCATGACTTCAGCAAGGACTGTCATCAGTGATATAGTATCTGGTAGAAAGGATAGCAAGGACTGAACAATCAATTACCTGAAAATACAGGGGTGATGTCACAGTCATCTGCTTTAGTTAAAGTGTCATTTGTAACCATTTATTGCTTACATGTATGTTTAACTCTTTATGTGCCATGGTGGAAACCCCCTGTGTGCCACGTTATTCTGAGACACAAAGGTAGTCATGCTTTGAGAAAAAAATTCTGTTTTTCCAATCTGTATAACTTCTACAAATTTCTGTTAAGCTGGACATAACAGTGAGCAAAGTTAAAGAGGAAAGACAAACTTTGCTTCCATATGCAATGTATAACAATTCTATTTTCAATTTTTCTTTTGAATTACCAGTTGCTGCATTACTGTAAAGGCATGACTTTCGCACATAAGATAGTGACAGAAACTAGAATGTACAAGCAAATGTAGTTGGGAACACCGCTTGGTAGTCAATCGCCACATAGGATGCAAGCCGTATGTGAGAGGAACAAAAGCGCGAGAAACGCTTTGATTGTACCGCGGGATTAGCAATTTATTGATCGGTTTTGGCGGCTTTGTTTGTTGAGCAGAATATGTGAAGTTGGCACGCCGTCGACTGAGTCGCACGTGCGAACGCGGCACATAAAGAGTTAAACTAAGACTAGTAGCATGGTTTGTCATTCTAAGAACTGAAAAAAAAAATTAGACATTGTTTGATACATGATGATGTGCCATATTAGAATCACTGCCAGTGAGATTGATTGATTGTTTCCTGTCTACAAGTGTTCAAAAACAGAAAAAACAAAACAAAACAATAATATAGTTGCTGCTAGTGGGTAGATAATGTTATGTGTCAGGGATTTCTGTCAACACTGCTATCTGTACAAGGAAATGAATTTGGAAAAGATTATATCAGAATTGGTTTTATAATAAAATAACACTGCCCTGTCTTTGTTTCTGGAAGTGCTACAGTAATTTCAGAAGTTTGGGGAACATGCATCAAGTTATGTGGATTTGTGTGTGTGTGGGTGTGTGTGTATGTTGTGTGTTATTTTGAATTATTGTCGGAAGACATTGACCATTTGGCCAAGTTGTCCAGTTTGTTTTAGGATAAGCTGGTGAGTACTTAGATGTAAATTAAGGTGAGGAGTGAGAAGGGTGTGGTCACCGCAGATTTACTGGGGAAAACACAGCAACAAGACCCTGAAAGATTCAGTTAATCCATAAAAGAATAAACTTGTATTGTATTTCAATTCAATTTTTTGATTTTATAAAACCAGTACAGCTATTTTTTTTTAAATGTATAATAATTAAATGTCATGAAAACATCTTAAGTGCTAATGGCTTTAAGATAAGATTGTGATTCCATGGGATCACAATCTTCAAGTCACCTGGAAATGCAATGGGGCTACAATAAAACATTTATTTTATGAATCCAGGAGGAAACATATTTCCTCCTCTCAGAATCGTGGCTATAGAAGGCAAACAAAATCAATGACATATTTTAGGTATTAAAGCTAGCAAGGAAGGTACATAATGCACATTCAAACCTGTCTTAGTGGACACCTTCCTGTAACGGTCACTCTTCTTGCATGGGTGGCTGCTATGGACAGGTTTGACTGCAATTGTGAAGTCTTGGAGAAAATGCCATATGATGCATGGTGTAGAAATAACAGATGCAGTGAGAGAAAGAGAGAGAGAGAGAGAGAGAGAGAGAAAAGTACATGAAAGGATTTCAGAATGAGAGAAAAAGACATTTGTCTGATAGTCATGACAAAGAAGAAAGATTATAGATTGTGGTCATTCACATATTATATTTACATTTATGCTTCTAACTCACTTTGCTTTTTATTTTCTTTGTGCATATTGACCCGTCTGCATGACAACCTTCCATGGCAACCTTCCATGGCAACCCTCCATGGCAACCAATATTGGCCTGTAACCTACGACTGCATCACTCCGCTGCAATCCATGGCTCGTGATATTTGGCTGCTCCCCGCACAGTGCCTTGACTGCCTCATTGAATGTGCCTGATCACTCAACGATCCCATACACAGGACCAGCGAATTCAAGTACACCTGCCATTCCCGTTCCCGCTCAGACTAAGGCCAGGGACAAGGTAAGAAAACTTCACAATGCTGAAGGCATACAACAAGATTTCAACATTTACTTAACCCATCAGTCACTGAAACGCCAGAAACCACCTGTTGTATTGCTCCCTAAAATGCCTGAAACTGACCATTATTGTTTTTCTTTTTTTGATATTCTTATGCTTTACCATTTACAGTGTATTTATTTTCATAAAGAATATATAATTATGAAATTTGAAAGAGGGCAAAGGTCAACAACGTATGTCCAAATTATTTCTGTGACACACCATTCTCTTGGTACAGTCATAATAGGCTTTCAAATAAACAATAAACATGCAGTGAGCTATTTTACATCATTTTGAATAGAATGTTGTCGAAATCAGAGTAATATTGCCATACCTTCCAAGGAACCACAGACATTATGTACAGAATCTTCAGTTGCTAAAGGGTTTAAATATGTGACTATTCCTTATGTCCCGTAGAGTATACTCTCTTAATTCCACAAGAGCAGGGGTTTTTGGACCCATCCCGCAGCTAGGAGTGGGATTTGGCTCACCCACCTCCCCCAATTGTCATTTTTTCCCTTTGTAAACATTGTCACCAGGTCTAGAACAAATTGAAACTGGAAGTCTGTAATGTTTTCATGACTATTACAAAAAAATGTGTGCTATTGTGGCATCCTTTCTAGTAATGGAGGTCTGTGTGTGAGAGAATTACAGACCATGCGCCTAAAAGATCCTGCTTTATTCATTTATCTCAAAGAATAGGTGCATAATATCCTGACGAAGAGATCTGCCCCAAGTTCATCCAACCAGACCCCATTGAAGACCCGCTAGTGCAGCTGAATATGGACTATCCAGTCATTTTACCAGATGGAATATGAAAACAAAACAAATGAATACATCATGATTTTGCAAAAATTTCCCACAGCAAGAAATACTGTTGTACTTGTTGAAAGGGGATGGCGAGTATCTGATCAGTGGGAATGCTGGAGGATGGTTGTTCCAATCTTTGTGGGTTTCATTTAAGAGTAAATTATATTATATCTGTTGTTGTGTGGAAATTGTTTGCTTCAGAATGATCTCATATTCAAGTAATGTGCAGTTCAAAGCCCCGTCACTGTACAGGCATGCTAACCTGGAACCATTAAATTGCACATTACTTAAATATGAGATCATTCTGAAGCAAATAATTTTCACACAACAATAGATATATAATTTACTCTTAAATGAATACCAAAGGATTGGAACAATCATCCCTCAGCATTTCCACTGATTCCCACTGATCAGGTACTAGCCATCCCCTTTAATTTTCTGAATCTTGTCCATGACCAGGCACGTAGGAGGACTGCCACCCAGGAGGAGTTGCTAGGGACCAAGGGACCAATGGAGTTTACTCCTGATCCTGGGATGGGGATGGTGGCTGAGTCAGATGAGACATCATCATCTACAGACACAGCCTCCATTGACCTTCCTCACATACACCCTCAGAGTCACATCCCCATCAGGAAGGAACTCAGGTAAGATAGTAAAGAGTCAGTGTGACTATTGTGAAGAGTCAATCCACCTATATACAGTAGCACATAAATGTATCCCGTAGTCATTTAAAATCTTATGACATCCCTATCAGGAAGGAACTCGGGTAAGATAGCAGCATGTGGTAAAGAGTCAGTGTGACTATTTTGAAGAGTCAATCCACATAAAGTACAGCAGCACATATAGTTTTCCCATAATCATCTTAAAATCGCTTGACTACCCTATCTGAAAGGAACTTTGATAGGATAGTAGCATGTTATAAAGAGTCACTGTAACTTTTTTGAAGAGTCAATCCACATATTAAAGTAAAGTACAAATGGACATATCTCCAAGTCATCTTAAAATCTCTTAACAAGCCCATCTGAAAGAAACTTGGGTCGGATAGTAACATGACATCAAAAGTCAGTGTTACTTTTGTGAAGAGTCAATCTGCAATACTGTAAAAGTGGTTTCTTTCGCGTACAGAAACTTTCGCGGTTTCCATCGGTGCCGACTTTTTCGCGTGTGTTGAATTCGCGGTCGGAAATGATAGTTGTAACAAGCGACGAGTTTAAAACATTTTCGCGTGATGTTAAATTCGCGGTTCAACCTCAAAGCGCGAAAATAAAACCACCGCGAAAGAAACCACTTTTACAGTGATCTTCTTCTTCCTAATACAGCAGCACATATCTCCAAGTCGTCTTTAAATATACAAGTACTCTGACATCCCTTTCTGAAAAGAGCTCAGGTAGGATAGCAGCATTGAGTGATTCTTGTCCAGAGTCATTGTGACTATTATGAAGAGTCAACCCACACAGACACATTTCCTTATCTGATCACAACATGTGGCTGTAAAGGAAGCAAACTCACAGGAATTAAATTCATAGCTTGATTATGATAAATTGATCGTTTAATTTGTAAGATTTCTTATTTGTATAAAAGTGTTATTTGCCTTTCTTAGAGACAAATAAAAAAATAACATGTTTAGGAAAAATTGTAATTCTGATCTATAACTGCATGCTATTGTCAAGAGGCCTGTTACTGTGTAGATAAAGAATTGCCATGAAAAATGAGAAAACTTGTCCACTGATCTTTCTGTTGTTAGAGCGGAGCGTCTTTCACCGGCTTTGAGACGAAAGAATATTGACAAGCTTCAAGCCAGCTCTAACCCTGGATCAGTGTAAGTACAGCTCTAAAAACTCTTTATTCATTTTCAACTTCAGCAAAATTAGCTATCTTTCAAGTAGAGGATAGTGATTTACTTGTCAAATGCTTTTTCTTCTTTATTCATGTGTATATTCCACCGATGAAAAAGACATTGACCCCATGTCGTAGTTGTGGATGAGGAGGCTGTGTGCACAGATTTCTTATTTTTATTGCCTGGTGTAAGTTATCTTAAAAACATTTTGTTATACACCAGCTCCATGCTTTTGGTAAAGGATTATGTACTCAATGTAATCCTATGAAAATCTGTAAAGATAGCATTCCCTGTTCACAACAGTTTACAGTCCTTCAAGACTGGATAAGAGGGGGAGACTGTATTGTGAAGCTTTGCAACAAGATGTATTCAGGAATCCTTACAATGAATTATGTGCAGTTTTATATGCAGCACACACATAGCTGAAGAATGTTGAGTCCAGTTCAACATTACCAATGATAATCTTGGCTGTGTACACATATATTCAGTGACCGGCAATTCTGTTTTACGGAGTGCAGGCCTGCAGATGAGTTCTTTTGATATATACGGCGAGCAGCGAGTAAAGATCAATTCTGCTTGGCCAACCTTCTCTCTCTACGATGTATGCTACTGAGTCTTTAACCCGTTGAGGATGAGCTGGTTTTCTTTTGACATCCATTTCCCATAGACACCTGCCTGAGTAAACTCAAGACTAGTTTAATATGACAACCCTTGTAGTGGGGCAGATATGTGAAAAAGATGCTCACATCCGGCGGAAAGTATGAAATTTTGCACATAGGGGTATTTTGAGGCGCTGATTTCAAAAATTGCCGGATCCAAGAGATCTGGCCATGGGGTCGGCCGCCATTTTGAATTCCAATATGGCCACCGTCAAATATCCCTAGCTTCAGTTCTGAATGACATAAGCCATTGGAATTTGATACATAAAAGCATTGTGATATGACATGACTTCAATAAAAGACTTATTTGATATGTCTGACAAGCTGCACCGCAGCCAATTTTAATTTTTTACAAAGTTGCCATGTTGGAGTGTTGAAAATTTCTATCTCGGGTTTGTAAATTAGGCTACCTGATTGAGCGCGCGTTTGTAACTGATTGAGTGCGCGGTGCTGTATTTACATTGTGACGTCAGTGAAAGGTGCATTATGCTTCATTTTTGCTGCACTTTTTGACATGCTCGTGAATGTTAGTTGTGGTGTTTGTCTTCGTAGCCACATTTGAATGCAAAATAGCAGGTATTGCGTTTGTTAGACACATCTTATGAGTAAATATTTTAAGTCAGTATGTTAAAATACTTGTTAACACCTAATTTCAGCATCACTCACCACTTAGAAATCGAGATAGGGATTTTGAATATTTCGTCGAGGCGGCCATATTGGAATTCAAAATGGCGGCCATTCGATGTTTGTCAGACACTTTAAATCAATCTGTCATCAAATTCAATATGTCAAAATGCTTTTATGTTCAAAATTTTGGTGCCACAGGTCATTCAGAACTGAAGATAGGGATCTTTAAATTTGTTTTGTGATGGCGGCCATATTGGAATTCAAAATGGCGGCCGACCCCGTGGTGAGATCTCTTGGATCCGGCAATATTTGAAATCAGCGCCCCAAAATACCCCTATATGCAAAATTTCATACTTTCCGCCGGATGTGAGCATTTCGACCAATTTTTGTTACATATCTGCCCTACTATTGTGCTGTGACTAAAATGACGTTGTATGTTATACTGTAGTTCACTTATTTGTGACTTTGTTGCAGTGACCACACCCCAGACCACACCCCACCCAGCTCACCCCCTCCCACCAGGGCAGGCAATGTCTTCTCAAGACTGGCTCAGACAAACTCACCAGCCACTCAAAAAGACAAGTGAGTCTTACTTGATAACATATATTGAAAACATCATGTAAATTTAGCTTAGTTTGAGTTTTTGTTTGGAAGCCTTGCATACAGTCTACATCCAGTCTGAAAAGAGAATACACATAGCTGCAGCTATTTGTCGTACAAATTGCAGTAGACTCCTAGGTTTTGAGCTAAGAAGATTATTTATTTAAACATACAAATGGAAAGATTTTTTTTCCTCTCTTCTTTTTAATTTTTTTCAAAGCCAAGTGAATAAGTGATATTGATTGAAATTTAGCTCATTGCTATCTTGATGCTTTACATGGATGTAATGAAAATCTAGTGCCTTTTTTGACAGATATTGAATTTTGCTGTATGTAAATGTGTCTGTATTTATTTCAAGGGCAGTGTTTGTAGCTGTGAGAGTGAAAGTGCAAAGTTATGGAGATGTACTGATGATACTCTATTCTTACACCAGTTGTGAGATAAAAGTTGTAATTTTGATACTCTGTGTTTTTATGTACACCGCTTGTGAGACAAGGTATAGTGTGGATACTCTGTGTTTACTTTAATGTACAGTAGTTATCAGCAAGGTGTAATGGTGACACTTGGTGTTTGCTGACACCAGTTGTAAGCCAGGATGTAGTGTTGATGCTCTGTGTTTGCTAATGTCATTTGTCAGTCTAGGTGTAATGATGATACTCTGTGTTTCCCTTCACCAGGGGCTCCATCATTCCAGTCATCAACAAACCCAGCACTCCCAGAGCTCCCCTGGTGTGTTCCTTCACTGCTGAGGGTCACAGTAAAGCTGTTCTCTCAGTCCAGGCTACAGAAGAATTACTCTTCAGTGGATCCAAAGGTAGGCTACAGTCTAGTCCACATTAAAAGACTCTTTAGTGGGCTTAGACGTGGGCTATAGTCTAGTCCAGACGAAAGGACTCTTTACTGGATTCAAAGGAAGGCTAGGTGTAGTCCAGAACATGAGGCTCTTTACTAGTTCAAGACAAGGGCTAGAATATTGTCCAGATGTAAGCACTCTTTAGTGAATCCAGACGTTGGCTAGAGTTTAGTTCAGACCACAGGTCTTTTCACTGTATCCAAAGGTAGGCTAAAGTATAGTCCAGACCAGCCTTTAATGTATCCACTATTAAAAAGTGGAAAGCCTTAGTGCTTTAATGTCTTTCGTTCAGTTGTTTGAAAACCACAGCACTTTAATTGTACAATAAGATACTAGAAAATACCTCCTTGGAGTTGGTTTATAGTAGTCTTCTCTTGTGTATTAACCTACTGCCAAATGCTCCATGCTCACCAGTCTGAGTGTGTTCAGGTGTAGCTAAGGTGTAGGTTTTGGTGTAGTATGATATAACTGCTGGGATAATAACATGATTTTCTCATGATGTGGTTAGATCGGATTGTGAAGATTTAGAAGCTGGACTGACCCCAGTCTGAGAATGCTCAGGTGTAGCTGAAGTGTATTTTATGGCGTAAGATGATATAACTGCAATGATAATATTATTTTCTCTGATTGTTTTTAGATCGGACTGTGAAGATTTGGAAGCTTGACTCTGCCAAAGAGTTGGCTACTCTCTCTGGACACACCAATAATGTTTGTGTTGTGAGGTACTGTGAGAGGCTACAGCTGGTGTTCAGTGTATCAACAGCTTTCATCCGTATCTGGGACATCAGGGATACATCAAAGTGTGTCACAACATTGAGGTAAATACACAAGACTTGGTCACTCAATGAGGTGTATAACCCTAACTCTCCAGGTGTAACACTACACTGCTTTGTGTTACTTTGATAGACTTCACACAAAAAGTGAATTACAACACTGATTATTATACCATTTCAGTATACTGATGTGACATTTCATTATGCAAGCAGTGTACGGTGTACTTCTGAAAACCGTTCATCACATCAAAAGGCAGGCATGTACAGTAGGTATCAAGCCAACACACCTCCGGCATATATTCCTCCTCACTTTGTTTTGGGTTTCTGCTGGAATGATTTCCAGAAGAAGGAGGAGGATGAGGAGGAGGAGGAGGAGAAAGAGGAAGAAATAATAATAATAATGATGATATTGCCCTTGAGGGAAGTGTAATGTTATTGTCAGTGACTCAAAATTGACTTTTGACCACAAGTTAATGCCAGCTTGCTATCCAACTGATCCTTTTAAGGGTCAGGGGCAATTACCCTCTGTGCAACTACCCCTGACCCTTCCCCTGGCCCTAATCCTAATCGTAATCCTGAACCTAATCCTAGCCCTAACCCAAACTCCTAACCCTTAACCTTACCCTAACCCTGATCTTTACTCTAACCTTACCATTAACCTGTATTTATCCGGGGGTATCCAGGGGGTAATTGCCCTGATATGCCTTTTAAAACTTGTGGTATTGAATAGTTTTTGAAGTAATAGGTATAGATTATGAATGCTCCTCTCTGATTGGTCAACAGTTCATCTGGTATGCAGCTTGATAGGACGGCAGGCAGCAGTGCTTCCCGTACCGTGGCCTTACCTCAGGGCGAGACTCAAATCAATGACATAGCAATCAATGAAGCTGGGACCAGACTCTACTCAGCAGCTGGTAACATCGTCAGAGTCTGGGATCTTAGCAGGTGGGTCACTAGGGGTGTGCCTTCTCTATTGGGTCACTTTGGATGTGTCTGTCTTTTGTATCGGTGTAATTGTGTCTGTATGTTGGGTCAGTTTAAGTTTGTTTGTTGGGTCAGTGTGGGTTTGTCTGTCTGTTAGGTGGAGGTAGATTTGACACTCGGTCGCCAGTGCTCTCAATTACATGGCATTGTTTGATTATCTTCTTAAATACTGCTACTCTATAGCAGTCACTTCATCCATAGTGTAAGATGATAGTATGATATTTTAGCTATGTGATAAATTTTGTCAACCTGACCCGGCAGTTTGTATCACTCTAAATAACACCATTTCAGTACCAGATTTAGCTCTTCTACAGGTTAAGGAACAAATTCTTGGGAGTTTGTGAATCCATGCAGTACAGCTGTTTTATTATGCTGCTTTGTTACTTTTCATAAACGATTATTTTATCATTAATCAGAGATTTGTGCTAGTGTTTGAGAACGTTGTAGATGTCAATCAAAGTTTGAGTATATTTCTTTACAGATTCAAAAGGTGATGTTTGGTTGAAGGCTTGTCTTTTCTCTCTAATGAAGCAGAATGTGAGGTTTATCTTGGCTTACATTGATATAGTAGAAAGCTTTCATACACAGTCTAAACATTGGTCATCCTTTGTTTCCAGCATCAACAGTTTAAAAGAATTTGTATATAATTCTTTCCTTTCAGCTTCCAGTCGATGTGTAAACTGTTTGGTGGACCATCAGCTGCAGTGATGTGTCTGGAAGTGAAGACTACCAATGGCTTGGATCAGGTCTTTGCTGGATCTAAAGACCACTATGTGAAGGTGATTGACCCTCTAGATAACAAGGCACTTAGCTTGATTTCCCAAGCTTTTTTAAACAGCATTAAGGAATTATTCAAACCGTATTACTAATTGTGACATAATCAAGCCAGCTCAAGTATAGCGTTAGGTCTCAGTTCAACAAGTGGACTTTGTTGACACAATAAGGATTGGGGGATTGGTAATAAATATTCATTTAATGGTGACTAGCTATTAGCCATTTCTGCCAATCAGCTAATAAAGCAAAGTAAGGGTTAAAAAAGTCTTTGCTGGGTTCTATGTGGAAAAAAAAAGAAGAAAGGAGTTCGATTCTATATACAAGGTTGAATCTGTGTTCCATGTGAGATGTTAGCAGAAAGTCTCCCATGATTCCTAGGTGACTCTGAATTCTTTATTCTGTTTAGAGCAGTGAGCAGCCCTGGGGGGGGGGGGGGGATCATGACTTTAGATTTTACTCTTTGCCTAGTACCACTGTACAAGCTTCAGTCTAACACAGTCACTGTGTGAATCAAGATTTCACTCTTTATTGAAATGAATGACCGTAGTGTTGACTTTGTTTTGTTGCAACTGGTTGAAAAATTTGGCAACACAATGCAAACCTCGTTAGTTTGAATGAAATATGCAATACCTGTTGCTTTTTAAAGCAACAAGCATCATGCTGGACCCCCCTTCTATTATTGCATTAATGTATTGCATCATCGGTTACCAAAGGGTCAAGCTTAAAGGTACTAGCCCACATTCATTGCAAACCCACGAAAACCAAAGCTGCATAAAACAGGTCCAATATGACTTCAAGTACAAGTTATAACAGTAACATACCTCACCTGTCGCTCTTTGTCTATACCATTCGATAAAAGAGAGAAAACCATCGTTTTAAAATCAATTTTCAAACCGGGTCAACCCGACCCAAAATCGAATTACGAGCGTGGGCTATAGCTACGTACATTGTACATGATTGTAACACGTATGTGGACCGGAGCTAGCGAGCGTTATACGCATGCATACGGATTACGGTGCATTTTCATTTATTTTTATGAAAGTAATGGACTAATTGGAACGAAATTTTGCACAGGTGTTACTGCAATCATACCCAAACTCCATGCTAACTATGAGACCAATTGCTGCAGGTTTCCAAATGTGGGCTAATACCTTTAAAGCTTATTATTGGCGACTGTTCTGTGTGGTATTTCATAACACATGTGCTGTAATTATATCACAGATATATGTGTAATGAAAATTGTTGAAATTGTAGAAACTGGCTTTAATGAGTATTAAATTTGTATATATTTTGTTTGAGTATATTGATAAAAGAAAGTACATGATGCCGTATGGAGAATGAATAAATCAAATCAAATCAAATCATACCAAATCAAATTAAGAACTATCTCTGACTATCATGCAAAGCTTGGTAGTCTAATGGATAATGACGCCTGGCAAGCAGTTAAAATGTTGTGGGTTCAAATCCTACTCATTCAAACACTGAATAATCAGAGCTTGATTATGTCAAAGAAGGGCAATTTGTTATTCAGATGCAAGATTTTGCAGATTGAATGTCTCAAATGAAGTGTAATGACGACCAGTCTCTGTTTGTCTCTAGATGTTTGAGGTGGAGCCTGGTGCATCAGGGTGTCTCACCACAGCCTTCAACTTTGACCCACCACACTATGATGGCATTCAGTCCATGGCTATCCAAGGCAACTCACTCTTTAGTGGGTCAAGGGATGCTTGTATCAAGAAGTGGGACCTGGAACAGAAGCAGCTCACTAAGGTAGGCCAAGGTCTCCTTGAGGATGAGGTACAGGTATCACCCTGAACTAGTTGCCTTGAAACATTGATTTCGAAACTATCAGATGGGCAGAGGTGTAGAATCACAAGCTAATTTAATGCGATGTGAAACAAGACAAGTGCAATGTCTTCACATGTGAATTACGATGTAACGGCTTTAGTACACTTAGATTATTATGATGAGTAAATTTTAGAAGTTTTACTACAATGTAGAGGGGTAGGAGGGACTCTTCTCACCTCCCTGCTACAGGTGACTCATTATTATGAAGTCCTTGGGTCCTGCAGGTTTTTTATTTCTTTTTTTATCGTTATATTGATACTTCGTGGTGGACAAACAGTAAAGTATGTAAGGAAATATAGATGCTCATTTTGGTACCTGACGTGTAGCTCCGTTGTAATGAAAATTCCATTATTTTTACTGTTTGTTTCAACAAAGTCCTCACAACCAGCAGTTTAGTTTCATTTTACTTTTGCTTATATTGATATGTAGTTGTTGCTGAACAAGAAAGGATCTAAAGAGGTATAGATGATTATTTTGGTACCTGAATTTTTGCTTCATTGTAATGAGAACTTCATTAACGTTATAACGGGAGTGCATTGTCTCTTTTTGTGTAGTACATTTGTATTTGTAATTGTTGATTTATTCCTCTGTGAATTCCTAACTTACAAGACTTTTACCTTTAACCTTACAGCCCATTACCAACGCACACAAGGACTGGGTGTGTGCTCTAGACTTCCTACCAAGTAACAACTGTCTCTTGAGTGGCTGTAGAGGGGGCTATCTCAAACTATGGAACGTAGATGACTGTAGTCTGGTGGGAGAGATGAAAGCTCACACCAGTCCCATTAACTCCATAGCAACCAACTCTACCAATGTCTTCACTGCATCCAGGTTAGTTTCCTCATCTCTACAAACTTTGGTCTCAGTGATGCTTGGTTTGCTCAAACCTGCATGTTGGCTGTCAATGGATGTGGATTTGTTTTGCAATTGTTACTTTCATGTAACTCTAATCAAGTTTCCATGCTGAGTGTCTTGTTGCAAAATGTCCCTAATCAAATCACTGAGCTAAGCGTCTTGTTGCAAAATGTCCAGCCTTTTCCCATGTCTTGCGGTTATTTTTCTAACTACTCCTTGTGATTTGGTTTCATGGAGTTCTCAGTACTGTATTGAAAAAAAAAAAAAAAAAATTGGTAACCTTGATTGACCTTTTCTTTTGCTGCTGTGTCAGTGTCCCGTGTCTTGTGTTAGCTCTCCGAGGCTTTTAATCTCATGTAACTGGTGAGGAGATTATTTGAAAAAAGAACATTCTTAACCTGTTGAAGACGGACAGATTGTCCTATAACACACATTTTCAATTCACTCCAACTCTAGAGAATACTTAGGACTAATCTTTAAGTGGGTAATGCGTTTTTTTTTGTGTTTTTTTGTTTGTTTGTTTGGTTTTTTTTTTTTTTTTGGGGGGGGGAGGGGGGGGGGGACTGTGATAGGACCATTGACTTGCCAATTGGAGATCCCAAGTTCAAGTCCTGTCAAGTGCTTATGTACTAAAACAAGATGTTTTTACCCACCATGTCCCTCTCAACCCAGGTGTATGAATGTGTAGTGGGTAATGCTAGGGTAATAATAATAGCAGGGTCCTCTGGGAGAGCTGTTCCAGTGCTGAAGATTCTACCCTGGATAACAAATACTTTAGATGAGTAGATTGTCATGATTGTGTTATCCAGGGAGGTGATAGATATTTACTGTGCAATCTGTTCACTATGAGTGGTACGTACATTAATCTTTGTAATGAATGGTAACTGTAGTCAATATGTGCAGGAAGCATTCAGTGAAACAGTTCAGAAAACAAGTGATTTAGGGTGTACATGGGTGTAAGGAATGTGAACATGATTTATCTACCCTACCTATAGCATTTCAAAATCTTTGGAGAGAATATCCTTTTTGTTCCCCACTCTGTTAGTCATTGTCTATATGACGTTACAGTCTGAAATTATTGTTCCATTTACAGTGAGTCTATACAAGCTACATACAGTAGGGGGGTACTATGTAAAAGCCAGTCATTCATTCAGATTTGTTGAAAAAAAAAGCCTTGTTGTTCAATGGCTGTGCAGTGAAAGAAGAATAATGTCTGATTGATGACTGCCAATCTTAGCTATTTGTGCTGTTTTGTAAACCTTGTATCATTTGTTATGATCTATGTACGAGTATGCAATGTGTAGTTTACTAAAATCTTGTCCTGAGCTCATTGTGCTTTCTTGGCTTTCTCCCTTTCTCCTGCTGCTGCTTCTTGTGCAAATCTTGATGAAAAATGGAAATCTCATGCCACAAAATAATGTTTTGATCAATGTGTAAAAAGCAACCGTTCAATGCCTTTTGATTTTCTCCCAAATTTTCCATATGTCCCTTTCCTATTATTATTATATTTTTATTATAACGCACTTTCTTGTGAATTGCAATCACATGGCTGTATGATTATGCATGCTTGAATGATAATTCTGTTCTTCCTTTATCTTCCATTTACCCAAAACATGACATTATTGACATGATTTCTTTCTCCTTACTCATAAATCTGACACCAATTTCTTTTACATCATCGTTCCACTTTGTTGCAAGAAATATACATTCATATCCATTTCACTTTTTTTTTTCTAAATAATTGCAATATGTTCCATGGCTCTTTATGCCACATTCTTCATCAATCTTGGTTATTCCTCTGTCTACTTGCGGCCATCTTCTCTCTTCATTTGTGGTTGTGCTTTTCACTCAAATTCCATCCTGCTTTCTTGCTCTCCATTTGCTGTCTATGATTTCCAAATATTTTAACCAAACCATTAAATCATCATTTACATGTCTTTTTTTTTATTTCAATCACCTAAATATTTGCATCTCATTTCCATACTGTCATTGTCCAATGTATATTTTTATACAATTCATAATTACATCAAGCGATCTCTTACCTATCACTCCATCTGCATTAAACTGCTTCAAAATATTTAATGGCATGAACTTGGGACTTGCTGATACCTTAAAAAAAAAAAATATTTGTCCGCACCAACTATCCTGTCCACGTCCTTGCTGAAAATGTGTAACCGACAAATCCTGTGTAATCTGATCTGCCTGTCTAATCCCCTCTCCCCAACTTACCTACATATTCAATCTAATCTCTTTGTCTGATCCCCTCTCCCCACCCCACATGTATGATCTTATCTCTCTCTTTTTAATCCCCTCTTTCCATTTGACCAATGTAATCTACTTATCCTGTCTAATCTTCTCACCCAAAATATCTAATCCAATACCCTTGTCTAACACCTTTCCCTTACCTATATAATCTGATCTCCCTTGGTAATCCCCTCTCCTCACCCCATCCTTGATATCTGCTCACTCTTTCTTATCCCGTTTCTTCACCCTACCTATGTAATCCAATATCCCTGTCTAATCCCCTCACCCCACCCCTCAAATTAATCCAATATCCCTTTCTATCTTCTTCCCCCCACCCCACATGTATAATCTGACCTTCCCATTTAATCCCCTCTCCCCACCCCACTGATAATGATGGCATTGTCTATGTCTGCTTCCCTGCTGCATATTTTGGTTTTCTGCCTTCACTTTGATGTTTCATGCCTACCACCTGTTACCAATGCTCCTCATTGCACCCCGCCCTGCCCCGCCCTGCTTGCCTCTCTCTACCTGCCCCACCCTGGTGTATGGATCAACCTGCTGGCCTTGTGTCTTCTCACTGGTTCTGGGAACAAACAGCAATTGTGTCAAGTTATGGCGCAAGTATGCATCTAGACATCACTCTCTCTAGGTCGTCACTAGATAAATGGCGCCCTCTATGGGTCAGCTCTCAGCTCCTTTGCATGACTTGGTACCTAGTGGGTTAGTGCTTTAACCTTGTAACCCTTGATCAAGTGTAAATCAAAATTATTCTCATACTTTTTCACACTCCTGAAGTTTTGTGCAGTCAAAGATGGGTTTAGATACAATGTCATATCTTACCGTGAACATATTACAGGCATGAGATATTTTCGTTTCTTTTTTTTTTACATTTAATCTTTGTAGATACTCTATCTTTATTAGAAAATCTTGCAAAGTGTAGAAATCAGATGTTTTTTACATGCCTAAATAAGTTAGTAGCTATAGTGTTGCCAGCACATCCTCGAAACAGACACACAAATCAGCAAGATAGATATTACATCATTATAATGAATTCAGTTTGAATAAAATAAGCATCCCTTTTGCTGTTTTTGTTTGATATTACATGTTGTGATAGGTGACAAACAATAGATATCTTGTCTTGATGAACCCTCATTTCATGTAAGAAACTAGTTTAGTATAATCCTTGGGCATTCAAATGTATTCCATTGTATTTAATTTTTGTTTTGTTTCTTTGTTTCACTTTTAGGAAGTTTTGCAGTTATTTCTGTTATCATCCAATGTTGCACTTCCATACATATACCATGTGAAACATAACCACAGTAGATAGTAAATTAGACATGATTCAAAACCTAAGATAAAATGGGTACTGCTTCTATTATTTTTGTTTTAGAGCAAGCTCACACATTTTTATTAGTAAATTGGTGTATATACCAGGGACAATCATTTGTAGTAGTTGAAAATGTGAGTGGATCACTTTAATATGTTCATGTTGAAGGTGCTTAAAGCATGGACATCCTCATTCTATTCTCATTAATCAATTGAGGAAAATCTGATTTTGCTATAGCATGCATTCCCAATAGACGCCTGCCTGAGTATACTTGGACTAGTCTTCAATGATTTATTAAGTCAATCCTGTTTGTGTGTTTGTTTGTTTGTCTACAGTGACAGAACGGTCAGTGTGTGGAAGAGAAACGGAGACATTGACAGGACGTGACCTCTGGCACAGTTGACCTACTTCTAGGGATGAATTCTCTCGTCACCATGGCAACAGACATCATCACATCTATACAGATTATTGATTCAAACTACTGGATGATAAGTCTAGTTTATTTCAGCAATATTTTGTGCGGAGGAAATGTTCATCAGACTGCCCACTGTCTCTTCTAACTCACTCTTCTTATCACATGAAAATCTCCTCTGGGTCTCATAGCAACCAAGTTACATGGATTGTACCAGCTTATATTCAGTTTAAATATAAGTGACCACTGACATCTATCTCATTAATCTAAGGTGAACCTGATAGATCATGAGTCATGCGGAGTCATGTGGAAGGATTAATACACATAGTGTGTCTATTGTATTCACTGTTTGGTTGATTTATGGGGACAGTCTGAAAAATGGAATCATATCATTTCTGAGGAAGAGAAATAGAAAGAAAAAATATTTTCAAGAAACAGAGACTGGAAAAGTGACAGTTACAAAATGATTTACCATGTCTTTCTTTAGCAGTGACAGCTGTGTGGTATACAGTTTGCAAAGTTTCTCTTGAAAGAAGCAATATTATATTGTATGGTCGTCAAAGACATTGATTGGAAAAAAATTATTTTGTTTAAAATGTAAACGCTACAATCATCTCATTATCTTGCTCTGTGTAAATCGATATGGGTACAAGCATTAACAAAGCTTTATATTGTGCATTAGTCAGACTGCAGTCACACAAACTAAGTAGGATTATGCTGTTGAGTACAATTTGCCCACAAAGCTTATGAAGAAAAGCCATGTCTTGCAGTGGACAGTCATGATGGGAGCTGTACCACTTTAATCATTTCCAATATTAGATATTTATCGTTTTGTATGGGTATTATGGATACACGTGTATAATCATTTGAAGATGGAAATAGTAAATTATACAGATACAGATATATCAAAATAATGGTAAGTATCCTTTGGTTATGAAATGATACCTGGGAAATCATGATAGATAGCCAGTTGTTCAACATTTAGTCAAAGATCTGATATTGTATCCTTTCTTCTTTATTTCATTGGGAGGGGGAATGCGGGATATGGATGTGACAAAGGTGTAAGATTTTTTGAGTTCCAAAGTTTTGTAATTTTGAATATAAAAAAATTAATGATGATATGTTTATGGACTGAAGTACATTATATCTATTAGAAGTGATTTATAATGTACATCTTGTTAGGCATTGATGGCTATTCATTGTATGAACGAAATATTAATATATAGTAAAGTGAAATATTGTCAGATTTACGCACTGAAGTATGTACAATTGTAGTATAATCATATCATAAAATGGATACCATGGATAAGACGTTTATGTCCAAACCTGATAAATCTTGATTTAATGTGTGTATAAATTGCTTTGTCAAACAAGTGTGTTCAGCAATCTGCAGTCCTAGACTTGAATTTTATGATAGAAAGAGTTTATATATTTATTTTCAAAATCCTCCTCAATGTGATCAGTTTCTATGAAGTTCATTTATGTTAAGTACATCATTCGTATACTGTGTTGATGCAAACATGAGCCAAGCAGTCTGAGTTATTGTAGTATTTGAGTTAGAATAGCAATAGTTGCCATGCTGTTTTATTGAAATGTTGAGATAATTAGACATTTAATTTTGATATGTTTAAGTTTTGTTGTTAATATGCCTTGTGAAGAATGTGGACATTGTGAAGGGCATTCACTCTGTTGTGTGATAGCTGCAGTGTGTAGGAATTTCTCTATTTCTTGCTGTATTGAAAAACTGAGCAGTGACACTAGTAGTTACACTCTCACTGCCTATAGAGGGCGCCCTACCAGTGAAATGTGTGATTTCAAGGAGATGTTACTTTGTAGCATGCCTTGTTTTGTAATGGCAGACTTCACTCAACTCCCAAGTGGTTCAGTGCGCTCACAGAAACAGTTGTACAGGGCGTATTGCGATTCTACAGTCACTGGCTGCTGAGATGTTAGCAAGGAATGTCGTCCGCCATTAACAGTGAGGGCGCCCTTACTCTCCTTGTGCCACTCCCAGCAATGGTGGACCTCTTGCTGCACACCTACAGTATAATTTTACAGGATTATTAGTGAGCATGTTCATGTCTACTCATAAATAACCTCTTTGAGTGAACACACAGTTTGTGTTGAGTCATGAGTTGGTGGCCTGGTAATGGGCGTTGGTGGCCTAGTAATGGGCGTTGGTGGCCTATCTATGTCTCTGGGATTCCATGCCAAGTTGAAGTGATACCATACTGTCTATAGAGGGCAGCAGACAGCTGACGTGTAGCTATCCAACCTGTAACTTTAATTTAAGAGATTTCCATGTCCTAAAGTGTCGTGTATCACTTCTAAACACAATACTGCAACACAGGCTTGCTGACTGACAGTAGATGTGTGTATAGTAATGCTCATAAGGCACAAATTTAGCAAAGTTAGTATTTTTCACAAACTCTTTCATCCAAAGACACCTTTAACAAGCTTGCTGACTGACAATAGATGTGTGTATACAGTGTAGTGATGCTCATAAGGCACAAATCTAGCAAAGTGAGTATTTTTCACAAACCCTTTCATCCAAAGACACATTTATAATCCTAACCTGTGGATATCTCTATCCCAGGTTACCATTTCCATTGTGTTAAGCAATGAATGTGAGAAACAGATTGACACCTTGTTGGCGTCATGATTGTTCTGAAACCACTGAATTCCATATCTTATAAAGAAGTGATGTAGAATCAAGCTGAACATTTTTTTTTATTTGTTGGCAAGATGACTGATTTGTTGTTGTTTTTGTTTAGTTGTAGCTATGTGCAATTGTCTTTTTCCAAATGTTTGTGAACTGACAGAAAGTATGACTCTAAGTCCTTGTGCATGCAATGTAAGTGCAGTTGGAGTATTAATGGGTCCACCTTTTTTCTTCTTGTCAGGTTTGTTTGCCTTTACATGCAATCTTCCAAATCATCCGACTTTACTCATTGCCTGATTTTTTCTATCAATCCAGGATTTTGTTATTTATTGCACTCTTTTGTCTATTGTGTTGTGCCTTAGTTGAATGTCAAACATGTTGACATCTGTCGTATTCGTTTCTATTGATATGTACAAATTATGTGAATTCCACTGGTTACCATGACAACAATTGTGCATATAACTTTGTGGTATTTGCCTGACGTCATGACAGCAGTTAATGTAAAACATCTGGATTGCAAAATGTAATGATGTAAAGAGAAATGAAAGTGGCTGTGTAGATGATAACAAGAAATAAATCTCTATACCCACACCCAGCAGATGATTGTACGTTGTACTTAATAATACCTCTTTCCTTGCATGTGTGTGAGATATGGGCCTCCCTCCTCCATGTACTTATACACGTATAATTGCCGCAATAGTGTGTAATGTTCGCATATTATAGCCCACGTGATTTCGTTTAGATGTAAGGCCTGCGTGATGAGAGAAAGGCACAAGATTTGAAAGATAACTTATCTTTTGGTTTGCAATGCCACTCGCATTTGTTACAAATCAGGGGTAGATGATTATTTTAATTATTGAGAGAGAGAGAGAGGGAGAGAGAGATAAGCCAAACGTACAACGGACTCCCGTTATAATGAAGTGCTCTCGGGGAAAGCAGGTTTCTTTCGTTATATCGAAATTTCGTTATTACCGAACAAAAATAAACAATACAAAAACATAGAGCTGATAATTTTGCGACCTGGGTTTTCATTTTGTTGTAACCGGAATCTCGTTATAACCGCGTTCGTCATGACGGGAGTGCACTGTATAATCGAGCATTCAACTCAGAGCATAATAGCTGTGTATACTCGTAGTAATGTGGATTAAATGAGCGCAGAGATGTACATGTATAGTGAAGAACATGGTAGTGTGATTTGAGGAAACGTACACAATCTGTTCAAAAGTGAAAGGTTGTCTGGAATAAGTTTTGGTGTCACCATTGCAGGATAAAAAGGTTAAATGATTGTAAAATAATACTCCAGGAGGATAAAGTTTAAAGGGATTGTATAGTTTTAGTTGAGACCTAACTTCAGGTTTCTCACATTTTGGTGAGATAATGAGATACCTGTCACAAAATATGAAAGAGCATGTAATTCCAAGAAGAATTGAACATTTATTTGTTGAAGACTGGTTATGAAATGGCTTGGATATCCAAAACAGAGCAAATTATTTTGATAAAAGGCGGGTCACACCTTTAATTAGAATTGCTTTGTTTTACTTTGTTTTAAGATGTCTCGGCCATTTCAAAACTGATTTTCATCAAATGGACTTTAAATTCTTGTTATTGCATGTTTTTCAAGATTTCATAAAGTGGTTTCTACGTATCTTGCATAAAGTTAAAAGGCTGAATCCTCATCTCAACCAATCCTATACTATCCCTTTAAAGAAAATACTTGGTATAAGAGCATACACCAAATTTCATTTTTTCTAAAAATAAACACATTACGTGTACTCCAAATTGATATGTTGAGGGTGAAATTAGTCCCCCTACCTTACCTTCAGAATGAAGTTAGCCAAGACCTCTGTAATCATGCTAGAAAAACGAAATAAATTTTACACTGAATTATTTCAAATTTCTTTTCGTTCGTCCTGTGGCGTCACAAATTGCCATACTCTTCGTATTCGGCGAAGGCGATACCGAAACTGAAAATTCATAACCTGAAGGATGACGAAAATGTTTCCCTTGTGATAAAAACAGAGGTAGACAATAAGGAAAAATACAATGTATAACTTTCTTTTCCCTTTCATCAGTCAGGGAAACGTTTCCATCTCGTTCATAAAGCCCCTGTCACACATTGCCGCATAAGGCGAACGCATGGGAACCGAAGGTCAATTTTTGGCATCCGTTGATATCCGTTAAAGTGCGTTTCGTGTCCTTTTTATCCTTTGGATGGACGTGTGTCTTCCGATCCTCCTCTAAAACGGAAACTTTGCACTTTTTCCATTAGATTGTCGATTTTGAACAACGGATGAGCAAAATATCGCCCGGTTTTTGTACGGTGGGCCTATCCGGCAAAGTGTGACATAGAAGGGCTTAGTGCGGACACTACGCTCATTACCAGATAGGCCCACTGCAATATGCATGGCTTGCATGGAAGAGCGCAGAAAGGTCGTTTAGTTAAAAGATTCAACCCTGGTTTGTCATTTATATTAATTAAGGCAGTGGCAGGATGTGAACTTGGCTTCTGACAATAGCGACTCTGAATAATAATTCTAATCATCACTCTGTGCCATAAGCTATTATTCTAAATAGGATGATAAGTCTGGTGAGTCCGCTGAAAGGCCGTACAAACAATGGATTCCAGAGGAAGCTCTGCTATTATTAATGAATCAACCGAATGCATTTTGTTGGGTTAACCTCGCTCAAGGACATAATACACTATTCATGATGTTCTCAGACAGACAGCAATCATAGCCGCCTCACGTGTGCTTCAATCGGTAGCTGCAAGTTAACAGCTCCAGACGCAGTGGAGGATCCAAGGGGGGGGGGGGGGGGGCTTGAGCTTGCGCCCCTCTTTCATTGGTTGTTAAAACGAAATATAAAATAGATTATACCCGGTTCAGTAGTAAATATATATATATATATATATATATATATATATATATATATATGTTGTTTGTGCCCCTCCCCCCTTTACGGAATTCCTGGATCCGCCCCTGAGACGTATAACTGTCTTTTGTGTCCGTTCACCAATATGTCTGCAACCATCGAGGATATCTGAAATGTGAGTTGCTTCATTGTGTTTCTATTGATGAGAAGTTCATTTTTTTTTCATTTCGTATATACTTGCCCTTGCTGTCAGTTTTCACTAAATTAGCCATTCACTCCGTGACTTTCAGCACAGAGCTCTATGCCATTTCATGCTATAATGACATCCTTTCAATTCCCCTTGGCCATCACAATCCACCCTAGCAAGGTGAAACGAAACGAACATGTACGATATAACCTTGTGTCTGTCAAAAGAAACTTTTCGAGTACTAAATTCTGTTAAAACTTTCATACCTAGTTGCTCAGCCAACATATTAGGAATGACGTTTATTGCAACCGATATTGACATCTTGTCCTTAATCGACGTGAAATTGTCGAGCCCTTGCAATATGGAGAACTTGACGTAAAAATCATTAATTTGAATTCATGAATTGATGACTTTTTGCACACCCCCTTTTTCTGACGTCAAACAATGGTATATCACAAGGGAAAGGTCTTTATGGACATTCAACAAAATTTTGGTTGAACAGTTTGTCAGACTGACTGCTTGGACTGCGACCTCCTGAATTCCAAGTTTGAAGTCAATGCGTAGTTCGTCTATCATTGTTCTCCAGGATATTATTCAAGTCAGAGCAATTATTGTTCTGCTGCATGGAGAGAACACATTGTAACGCTGTGTAAATACATTTTGAAATCTCGTCACATTGTTAAATTCTCGTCACATTGTTAAGTTCGAGCGTTTTAACGTTATGAAGACACTAAATCATCATTAAAGATGACATTTTAAGACAAAACTTTCAGATGAAAATTTGCCTGGATGGACACTTATTCGTTCATTTTACGTGTGGAAAACGAAATAATCAAACAAACAAATAATGAAATACATGGTAAATCAAGTGACAAATAAAGGGCAGTAACGATCGGCAGATCTCCGAGAAAGTCTCGAAATAGCAGCTGTAAAAGAAGACTACTGCGCATGGCGAAGAAGCTTTCTTTGCGTAGTTCATCTATCATCATTGTTTGCACTTTTAAAGAAATGGAAGAAAAACAAAACACAACACGTAAACGATTGACTGTCATGACTATAAGGTATGATTAGCAAACTATGTGCAGTTAGCATTCTAAATTCATTTCGATCATTTACTGTACACAGTGTTTTCCTGGTCGATAAAAAGATAGTGAGCTATCAGTTCATTATTTCATAATTAATCATATCAGCCTTGTAATATATCACAGCGAGACATCCATTTTGAGTTTGGTATAGTAGCTGGTGAGTTTATTCGATGAAACATTCATGTAGGCACAAGCACGCAAAGCACGAATCACTCGTGTAATAATCTTTAAACCTGAAGGAGGAAGAACTACTAGAAGAAGAGGAGGAGGAGGAGGAGGAGAAAAAGAAGGAGAAAGAGAAGAAGAAGACGAAGAAGAAGAAGAAGAAGAAGAAGAAGACGAAGAAGAAGAAGAAGAAGAAGAAGAAGAAGAAGAAGAAGAAGAAGAAGGGTAGTCGTCGGTTCTGTCACCGTGACAAATACTGTGTCTACAGAATCAAGGTAACGTGCAGGGAAGTATATCTGAAGAGTTTGTTCGAAAAAAACCGGTAAGTCCATTTCTGAAGATTTTGAAGTACGGTCTCTGTCATAAAGTACAAAATGATACCTTTTAAATGATATATTGGTCACTACATATAAAAGTACATTTTTGAAGTTATGGTCAAAAGAAGTAAAATTTTTCTTATCATTCTCTTTATTTTTCTTGACCTTTAATCGCAAATATCTCCATTTGGCAAATATGGACTTATCGGTTTTTGCGAACAAACTCTTCATCTCTTAGATGTACCACAGCAGTAAAGCCCTTGAGGAACAATTAAGCAGGAAACACTGAAATATTAATGACAGCCGTACACTGATTGTTCTGCCACGAACACTTTCTGAAAATACGCAGTGTCTTCAGGTCACGTGACATGACGCCAGTGTCTTCCTCTTTTTTATTCTCTCTTTCTCTCCTTCCTGGTTTGTTGTCACGTGATACCTATAGATGTCTCTCATTCATCAGAATGATAAATTATAGTCGTATTTTATTATAGTTGTCTTCTAAAGAAGAACATGATCACAGAAGCATTTATTTTAAATTTGTCTTATTTTTCCATATCTTTATCAAATAACATGTTACACAAACCAGGGAGGTACCTCCCTGCACAAACACACCTAACTACACCAAACACTCTCCCTCTCTCATGCCCCACACTTAACTTTTTTTTTCTCTCCTTTTCTCTCTCTCTCAGTCTCTTTCTCCCTGACACACATAATTACTACATACGCACAACATGAACATACACTCCCTTCCACGTTCCCTTCTCACATTGTTAGGGCCTATCTCTCTTTACACTCAACTATAACAGACGGTATATAAACTATACTTTTCCTTTTCATCCAATATAATATTTTATTTTCACTTTCTTCACCTGTTCTATAGTTGTTAAAGAAAAGTTCTTTTTATTTTCGTTGTATCGTCGAAATGAAATTTATCAATATCAGCTCTGCAATATGAAGTATCAAGAAACAATTCACTTCGTCGCAAATAACATTTGATGTCATCATGCATGTATTTATGTGAATTATTGAAAATCATATGGATGCTTAGATTTTCCTAATTGCTTTCAACAATAGAACAGGGAAGTGTGTTTGCGAGTTATTTAAACATAATAAGCCAGTTCTTAAGTAACTCATGTGCACATTGGTATAAATGACCTTTATTTTCTCGATTGCTTTATAAGCATGTTACTCGTTTTAAAAATGTCATAAAATTTGCACTTGACCAACGTTACAATGAGTTTTATTGAATTCATGTCCAAACAAAGAATGAACTTGCGTAGACCAGGCAGCCAGAATGGTCCGTCAGCTTGGGAACTATCCGTTTCTTTCTTTTCTTTTCTTTTTCTTTTTTTTTTGCATTGCATTGCACGCTGTAACAAACCTTTCCTGTTAATCTTGTCAAAATGTCTGGCCTGTTGTCATAGTGTATGCGCTGGCAAGCAGTATTTGTAAGGATAATATGAATGATCATTACATCACAGATGCTTATATCAGTGAATTTAAAAACCATCATGTCTGTTGATACAAATGACCCTTTTCTGCTCATGCTCAATTTGGAACTACGAACCGGCGAATTAGACGAGCTGCATTATGACGTACGTGTCACGTGACCAGCGTCCGTCGACGCAACACTGTGATAGTGAGATCACTTTGAACCAAAGCAATAAAGAGAGAGTCGCATCGTGTCCTGCGCTCTGCCTTAGTGCGTATGTATGCGAGACGCTGCAATCCTATGTGTATTCTGGGAACATGAGCAATTTGATTTCAGAATGCGCGGGGTCATCAATGTCTGTGTGAGTATAATATCGTCTTCAAAATCGGAGCTTTGGCGAAATTAAAAGTGAGGTGACTATCTTTGTATGAATAACTCTATATCAGCAATACCGTATTGAGCTCATAAAGGCCCCGTCACACTACAGCGAATGCCCAACGAATCCCCAACGTATGTCCCATAAATTTGAAAATTTGAAGATATCTTAACATCCATTGGTAATACTAGAATAGTTCGTAACATGCTTGGCGTTCTTTGTATTCATTAGCTATTCGTCGGGATTCGCAGAGATACACTGGAGCCGTTTTTTTTTTTTTTTTTTTTTTTTTTATAAACATGTCCCAAATCTCCAGCGTATCTATGCGAATCCCTACGAATAGCTAATGAATTCAAAGAACGTCAGACATGCAAACTGTCTTCACATTTTCGAATTCGTTGGGCTTTCGCTTGGCATTCGTTGGGCATTCGCTGTAGTGTGACGGGGCTTTAACCAAAAAAAACATTCTATTGACGTTGATACATGTAGTATGCTATGCCAATACAGGGACCGCAGAGTGTGTGTGAGTGTGTGTGTGTGTGTGTGTGTGTGTGTGTGTGTGTGTGTTTGTGTGTGTGTTTGTGTGTGTGAAGGGGGGGGGGGGTGTTGTTGGTCCACTCGTGATTCGATCAATGGTTTCTCCCCTACCCCCACTTTTGTTTATTTGATGAAAATAAAAAAAAAAAATCTTGATTTGAATTTGAATTAAAAATACGATTATTATCATCGCTATTGTTATTACAGTTACGAAATTGCAGTATTAGCTAATGGCTCGTTTATCCCACTTACAAAGAATGTATGGCTTGTATACTCTTGCAAATTTGAGCTATTAATCCGTCGTGAAGTCATCAGTTGTAAGTCATGTGACATGGCTAACATTGTCAAGGGTTGAATGTTAAGACTCAGTTGTTGTTTTTTCTATGTAGAGTCATTGCAGCATTTATACATAGAAATATACGTATTATAGTGATCATACTCCATCATCTCCCTCTCTTTTAGGTGCCTATAGGAGTGAAGTTGGTTCTCTTCCTTCTATTCACCACAGAGCTGTCTCTATCATCAGTGGGTAAGTTGAACCAGGAAATATCTCCCTACTATTAACATGAGGAAAGTTAAAGGAATGGTATAGTCTGGGTGGAGATGGAGTTTAGGCTTTTAACTTTTCTTCGAGATACCAAGAAACCACTTATGAATTAATACAGAGCATACCATTCAAAGCTGAATTCAAAATTTTATGGATAAATATCGGTTTCGGAATGGCTGATGCATCAAAAACAAATTAACAGACAAACCAAGTAAAACAACGCGATCCTAATAAAATATATTTCGGTTTTGTTAAGGATGGGTCTGTTTTGGATCTCAGCCATGTCAAAACCAATTTTCATCAAATAAATGTTGGATCCCTCTTGGAATTACATGCTCTAAATCATATTTCATTTGAGGTTTCTCAAATATGCCACCCAAATATGAGAAACCTGAAGTTATGTCTCAGTCAAAAACTATAAGACCCTTGTGGATCTACGCCTACATCTATTTCAGTGATAGGTGCTGCCACTTTTGGTATTTTTTTTTTATATTCTTATCATTCTGTAGCTTTTCCGAAATGTCAAAAGAGAGTATTTTTAACATCGTGTATAGTGTCCAATAATCATTTGTCACAATTACAACAAAGGTTGGCCATGACCATATCGATTTGTAAGTTATTTTTTGCCTATTCAAAGTGTGACGTACGAAACGAGTCTGTAATACACTGAGAGTAAGCGAGAATATGAAACCATCTTTACAGTCGTGAAAAGATATCAGGTGTGTTACGGGTGTCATTACTATAGTTGAGACCTGAAGAAAGTCAGATAAATGATTAGTTCCTTTTTATTACCCAGCAATCAAGAAAAAAGGGATATCTTTAAGTAGGCAAGATACTGAATCTTAGTGTGTAACCGTCTTAAAGTCAGGAAAACATACATTATCATATCCCCTTTCCTATAGTCTCTTTATAGGACCTACATAACTACTTGTTCAATGCCTCTTTTTTGTTTAGGTATTTGCGATTTGTTTTGTGCTCTTTTTTAGTATAGATTCGTTCTCCTCATGTTCGTTAGATGTTATCGGTAACTTTTATTATTATTATTTTTTTTTAAATTTCGTTCCTGTTTTGGCATGTTTTATGCTATCTGCGCTTCTTTTATATTGTTGTTAACTCTTATCATAATAATGTTATACGTTAATGTCTAGGTTGCAATGTATATGTGTATGATTTGATTAAGGGTTAATTCAAGCCTTTGACTTTCGCTGAAAAGGACCTGATACATTTTGTATAAGCATTGTATATTGTATACCCAAAAGATTTTTATTGCTGAATAAATGTATGAATTGAAATAAATTGAATTTTACGTTGTAATGGAGGAAACATGTACAAGATTGTTTTAACGTTCTTTTTGAAAGTTAATATTAATATGGACCGAAATACCATTTGATTTGAAAATGAAACCGTCTTTGAATAGTTTTAAGAGGAATTATAAATGTTTACTCCTGAATTCATATTCTCATTCAGAATGATTACTGTAATTGCACTTATATATGTCTTTTGATTTGTTCTTCAATCCTGTCCTTTTCTTTTCCTCCTTAGTTTCGTTTCTATACACCCGATATATTTTACGCATAATGTTTTCTAGGGGTCAGCGATTTACAAGGCTTATTTCTCTTCTCTGTTGACCCCCCATTCACATGAATTTACGCATCGGCTCTTGTTCTTGTTGTTGTTTTGTGTATGTGTGCATATTTCTTTTGATATTCATATATTTGTATCTATGTGTTTTCATTGTATGAATTGTTTGATGATTTTATGTCGAATGGAAATAAATTTGAACTTTGAAAGCATGCATACATAATAGAATGAGGTTGCAATATGATAATAAATGGTGGTTGTGTTTGGGGCAAAAAAATCAATGAACATTGTGAGGACTCTGCACACAGTATGTTCTTCCTGATAGCTTTCATGTAAAACAGTTGAACATTAAATTACAAAGAAATGGAAAAGAACGTCAAGCATATCATATTGGAATTTTATAGTAGACAGATGTCGTTTGGTCTGTCAGAAGTTTGTCCTTGAGCTTGTCAGATCGAACTTGCTCGATGTCCGTGGCTTCCACTGCAGTCAGCGGCTGGCTGCAGGGTTTCCCTCCGCCAGCTACCGCTCGAGCGGACAGTGTGCTCCTAGTGATGGAGAGATACTCAGTTTAATCATACACTGCAGTCATCAATAAAATAGGGCAGTTTGTGGTGTGTTACGGGGTAACCATTGATCGGCGGAACTCAGCATTGAATAAATAACAGTCATAATATTTCCGATGGATGATAATTGATGTAGGCTATTCCTGATTGTTATTTACCCTTTCCTTCCCACCATTCGTGGGAAATAGAGAAAAATAGTTGGACGTTTTTCTTTCTTTCTTTTTTTAGTCTAATACGGCATGCATGCAATACGCACAGGTTTCATGGAACAAGGTAATAGAAATACGGGCTTGTATATCCCCCAAACAAAAACTAAACGTCCCCCTCCCCCCCCCCCCCAAAAAAAAAAGAATTCTTCCTGCTGCAACCTCATTTTGTTTTTCCGCAAACCAAAGTCAAAGCGAAGGAAGCATCATCATTTGCAATAGTAGGTAAAACAAAAGCAAAGGAAGATATGTTTTGATATTATTCGTTGTTTCATTATTACTTTTGCTGTTATTATTGTTGAAATCATAATCATTTTTTTTCGAAGTTTCTTTACTTTTTATCATTATCATTACACATTTTCTTTTTAGGGGGGGGGGGATGGGTGCTATAAGTGTCAACAATTCTATTCTCGTGACCTGAGCTTCAAATGATTTTTCTGTACTGAGGTTAATTATATCATGCCATTGACAATCTAGATCTCGATTTATTAACTCTATAACTCTGAAGCAATAATATTTAGTCGCAGAATCATGTGATATACTTCACCCTCCTATATGAAACTTGTCTCTATCTTTTGCCTCAAAGTATGTCCACCAAACTTCAGCAATGTGGGATCGTCTTGCTACAACCTCAGCACCAGTTCAGTGAAAAGAGATGAAGCGAAAGCAGCCTGCGAGGCTTTGGGATCCAACCTCGTGTCCATAACATCAGCGGAAGAACAGGCACTGTTAGCAAGTCATCTCAGCACCGTAGCGTCTGGCACAGAGTTTTGGATCGGTCTGACTCAGGTAGACGCCTTTACCTTCACATGGATGGATGGTACCAACCTGACGTTTACTGACTGGGATGGAGCCACGCCTCATGACGAAGGGTCTGACTGTGTAAGGATGAGGGGTGGGGCTGGGTGGAGATGGAATGATCAGGTGTGTACCATGAACTACCATGTCTTCTGTGAGATTGAAGCAGTCGGAGGAGGTAAGAAAAAACTTTCATTGTAATCTTTTCAGTTTTAACCATGAAATTTGAGTTTTAAAGCTGCCTTTAAAACGTTGAGTTGAGCTGAGTTTATATCATTTATATACACGGAAATTAAAGTCTGCTTTCAGCTGGACAACTGTTTTTCAGCAACCGTATTTCACATCGAATAACAAGGCACACATATGACACAGCGAAACGTGTGCTCATATAACTTCATACACCAAACAATCACCCAGGCGTCTTGTAAAGATTTTTCATGCAGATGATTTGAGGTCTTGATGACAGTTTTTTCAATGTTTTATTTTTGATAAAGAAATCACATACACTTAAAATCTACGTCACGAACCAGTCGACTTAATTATCAATACAATATTTTACATGTGCAATAGAAAGAAACAAAGAAGATAAAAAAAATCCCTTGGTTCTTTTCCGAACTTTACACAACTGACATGACTGAAACTTAATTGTGTTCTGTTTATGTCCCGTGTCATTTTTTTTTAAATGAATAAGTAAGCCTACATTTGTCTCCCATAAGTCAATATTACAGGCCTTCATTGACATCACTCTGCTTCGGAATATGAATTTCTCTTAATATACCCCTAACTTGCAGTTGCTTATCAAAGCAAGTAATGCTATTTGTGGCATTTTCAAGTTTTGCTGTAAAATCATGGAAAAGATGGAAAGGTCGGATAAGAGGTAAAAAATTGAGTAAGAGTATTCATTCTGGAGTGAGTGTAGTCCTGAAAAGGACTCTTTGCCATAAACTAAACTCTTCTTTTTCTGTGGTTCACAGTCCTTTTCAGGACTACACTCAATCTAGAAACAATACTCTTACTCAATATTTCTCACCACTTATCCGACCTTTCTTTCTAACTTTCTCCTGTCATTCCAACAGTCATTCTGAGGACTACACATGGTGAATCGCAAACCCAGTGTATCGCACCCATTGCTTATGTTACCAATCAGCAGTATTTTTACTTTAATGCCCTCGACTAATACATCAATTAGACAAAGAAGATTACTGGCGCCTTTCGCCCTCAATAAATGAAGCTGGGTAACTCGTTTTGATTTGATATGTTGATGATGGTGTCTTTGATGACGATATCTTTTCATGACTCTCGCAGCATGTCCAGCAGGTTTTACCGATCTTTACGGAGACTCATGTTATATGACCAGCGGGACGGCGACAGACCGTGACTCGGCTCGTGATCATTGTGACGGATTCACAAACAGTCATCTTATCTTTATTGAATCGAGTGGGGAGAGGGATCACGTGATTTCGCTTGCTAGCAGTGCTGGTAAGTTGACTCCATTGTACAACATGATTATAACACATAAACAGGTAATCAAAGTGATTCGAACAAGAAAAATCCAAATTATCATAGTATCGCACGGGTCAATCAATATACATGTTTGATGACTATAATAATGTCACGGTTTGGTTTAGTTTGTAATTGTGACTACCGTAAACAAGCTCATGATGAACAAAGTTAGAAAATTTTCTCAGCTCATTTTGTATAATCATTACTTCAAACTTTTTTTTTTCGAGAAAGTTGTCTTTAAAAGTTGATTTCAGCTGTTTAGGAAAGGCAATTTTACATTCTTGTACTGGACAAGGAACGTGCTACACGTTGTATTCCTGATTCTCGTGAAAAAAAAAAGAGTCTCCACGAATAAGATTTAATAATGTTTTCAATGTTGATGATATTTTTTTTTTTTGCCGCCATGAACCTAAACATCAGTATAACATCATTTCACGTCGTGCTCAAAGTTATTTTTCCTGATTGTAAGGTGACGGAATATTGAAATTTCAAATGTGGTATTTTGTTTAATGCTCTGTGTGCCAACTGCAAAGGACTTTCATGACTTACACTTCTTATGCCGTAATAGTACACAAAATACTGACTCAGTAGTCACGTGATGATAATTTTTTTGACAGGATACAGTGACGTGTGGCTTGGACTAACGCAACCAACCCGAGGCCAGTATCAATGGATGGACGGGCAGACAGTGAATTATACTAACTATGGTTCTATGACCAAGGGTACAGACTGTCTCGTTATAGCGCCCTCTTCCTACCAGTGGGACAGCGTGGTCTGTAAAAGTAATTTTGCCTACATCTGTGAAACGGAAGGTGAGTTACACATTGGAGTTCCTGTGTATATGATATCATGGCTAGCATTCTTTCTAATACATTCCAGACTCAGAGAACAGACTCAGAGAAAGTGCGATTTCGTTCCAAGCTGGCTTTAATTATAATGACAAACCATAAAAACTGATTGAAAGACATTTCATAAAAAAAAAGAAAAAAAAAACGGATGATAGGCCTATAACAAAGTTTTACAAAAAAGGGATTAAATACAGTCTTATTAATGAAGTCCTATAATTAGTAACCTACCTGAAAACAAAATGAAGTGTGAAAACATTGCCTCTGACTCCTCACATAAATTTCAAAAAGTATTCATCAAGCACATAGAAATATGAAAGAGTATGCTTTTATCCCGAGCGCGACAATTTTAATGTTTCACTACACTTGCATCGACCGGTCTACAGGAGAACTGATAATTGAACCATTAGATATGAGTTACATATAACATAGAATTACTACAAACTGACTTTCTATTTTTTTTTTCGAGTGCTGTTCGTTACTCCGAAGGTTCGTCATTCCGAAGGTTTCGTTAATTCGAAAAAAAAAATCCTTATACCTAGAGGTTCGTTAATCCGAACATTTGTGGCGTGATTCCGAAGGCTCGTTAATCTGAAGGTTCGTTAATCCAGAAATGAAGTTTGGTTCGCTATTCCGAAGACTTGTTTATCCAACAATGAAGATAGGGTTCGCTATTCCGAAGGTTCGTTGATCTGAAATGAAATAGCGTCCGTAACAAACCTTCGGAATAACATACTTTGTTACATTTCCGAATCAACGGACCTTCGGATTAACGAATCTTCGGACTAAAGAACCTTCGCAATAAAAAACTGTAACCATTTCTTCTTTCTTTTTTTCATTCATTTGTTCATCTGCTTAGCCAGCTCCATTTTTGTCAATGCCTATTCCACTCATCTCTTGTTCGTATATGTGACCCTGCACCTCAAAACAAACAAAACGTCGCCAGAAATGAATTTTAAGTTAAGACCATATGCTGAAAGAGCAGACTTTAAGTTATAAAATGATGTATAACTAAAATCAAATGGACTCTCCTAACCTATCTAAATATTGGAAAGAAAGCACAAACTCAGGAAAAGTGTGAACTGAGAAAAGAGGCTCTGAAGTACAATGTCTATTCAAGCGCTTAATCTTTACCAAACCGTGCTTGCTGTGCGATGAATGGGACAAAAAACAGGAAGTAAACCACCAGAGTAACAGCAATGAAGGGATTATCAGATTAAACTGAAATTAAGCATACCTCATTAACACATCTGTCCATAATCTATATGCCAACTTTCAAAGCAGTAGCACTATCCTTTCAAAAGATATTAGAGTTGAAAGTGAAGAGTGTGGACAAGGTTTTTCAGAAATGAAAAAGGGATTCTGAAGACACACCTAATCACACTATTCTACCAAAAATGTTGGAGATAAACTACTAAAAAACCCCCCACTTTCCTGCCCGTTTTATGATACCAAATTTTAGCATGATGTAAAAGAATACCCGCTTTTTCAGAAAATAAGAAAAAGTCAAGTTCGGCTAGGTTGACCCATTTCACTTATTTTCAGTCCTCACGCAAAATCAATGTGTGCGAAATTATGTTCATTTTGAGGTGCACAGTCACATATTTGTTTTTGTTTTTTTCACCTTGTTCATCTAGGAGACACGCCAGTTATTAAGAGACAGCTGCAACAATATTTCACCTTGACGAAAATAAACACAGCGCCCTCACCGTCATCTGTCACCACACAGTACACCTGTTCTTCTGGTATCCGCTGTGCACAACGATGTCTCTCTACCGAAGACTGTCAATCATTTTTCTATGAGGCCTCTAGCGGGCGCTGTCTCCTTGTTTCTACCACTGTGAATCTTGTATCATCTGATGATATTGATCTATACATCGCTCTATTATAGAGTGATGTCATAATGGAATCATGATTAAACACGTGGTAGCGTGGGAATATCATGTAATGAGAAGGCTGGCCCACCTCGGATGTATTCGGTGATGCGTGTAAGGAATTGAGTAAAGCTTTACCACAGCTCTCTAAGTAAGTGCACACCAAAGAGTATAGCGGAAACACTCTCCCGATTTTACACGTAAACGGAGGATATCATGACATGCAGTAGGGCTCCTATACCGTAGTTCTCTCCAGAGAATTAAATACAAGGAATGCAATTTTCCAATATAGCAAATTTAATATTCCTATATGTTTTGTGGTCAGATCCGCATATTCAATTAAGAAGGTGTTGATTGTTTGGGAGACAGCCTCCCTCCCCGACCCTCCCCCCCCCAAAAAAAAAAAAAAAACGCACAAACAAAAAACAAAACAAAAACAAAACAAACAAAAAACAAAAAAAAATCAGCGATCTGGTGCACACTTCTGGTGACAATTTTGTTTTCTTTTCTTTAAAAAAATAAGAGAATGAAACATTCACAATATATGTGAGCCTGCACCTCAAAACAAACAAAATGTCGCCAGACATTAATTTTTAGTTAAGAACATTTTCTGAAAGAGCAGACTTTAAGCTTTAAAATGATGTATAACTCAAATCAAATGGACTCTTCTAGCCTATCTAAATACTGGAAAGAAAGCACAAACTCAGAAAAAGCGTGAACTGAGAAAAGAGGCTCTGAAGTACACAGTGTCTTTTTAAGCACTTAATCTTTGCCAAACCGTGCTGGCTGTGCGATGAATGGGACAAAAAACAGGAAGTAAACCACCAGAGTAACAACAATGAAGAGATTATCAGATTAAAGTGAAATTGAGCGTGCCTCATTAACACATTTTGTCCATAATCAATGCCAACTTTCAAAGCAGTAGCACTATCATCGCGAAAGTTATTGGAGTTGAAAGTGAAGAGTGTGGACAAGGTTTTTCAGAAATGAAAAAAGGGATTCTAAAGACACACCTAATCACACCATTGTACCAAAAAAAAAAATTGTTCAAGATAAACTGCTAAAAAACACACTTTCCTGCACGTTTTATGATACCAAATTTTTGCATAATGTAAAAGAAGACCCGCTCTTTCAGAAAATACGAAAAAGTCAAGTTCGGCTAGGTTGACCCATTTCACTTATTTTCAGTCCTCACGCAAAATAAGTGGGTGCGACTTTATGTTCGTTTTGAGGTGCATGGTCGCATGTATATAGGGTATGGTGGGGGGGGGGGGGGGGGGGGGCTTTCCCCCCTCCAGTCTTTTTGCATTGAACATTTTGACATTTTACAGTCCAAAAACTGCCTGAAACATCAGGAGAATGGCATAACGATTAAATGCGAGGGAGCAAAACGAATGAGGTAGAAATTTGTGACTGGAAAACATTGATATTTTACAGTCCCCAAAACTGTCGTTTGTGACTGTACTTTTCGCTTTGGAAATTAAGGGGGCACACCGGGCGAAAACTAGTTGCAATCACTGGCAGCAACATCAGGAGCATGGCATAGCGATTAAATGCGAGCGAGCTGAGCGAGCGAGCTTGAAAATTTTGACATTTGCCAGTCTAAAAACTGCGATTAAATGCGAGGGAGCCAAGCGAGTGAGCTTGAAATTTGTAACATTTTACAGGACAAAAAACTGTCGTTTATGGCTGTATTTTTTCGCTTCGGAAATAAAAGGGGCACACCGGGCGCAACTGCCGGCAATTACTGGCAGCAACATCAGGAGAATGGCATAACGATTAAATACGAGCAAGCAAAGCGAGTGAGCTTGAAATTTGTGACATTTTACAGTCCCAAAAATTATCGTTTGTGGATGTATTTTTTCGCTTTGGAAAATTAATGGGGCTCATCGTGCAAAAACTGCTGGCAATTGCTGCTAGCAGCAGTATCAGGAGAAAGGCATAATGATAAAATGCGAGCAAGCGAAGCGAGCACGCTTGAAAAATTTGGACATTTAATAATCTAAAAACTGCCGTCTGCAGCTATACTTTTTCGGTTTGGATATTAAGGGGGCACACCGGGCGCAACTGCCGACGATTTCTAGCAGTAACATTAGGAGAATGGCATAACAACTAAATGCGAGCGATCAAAGCGAATGAGCATCAAATTTGTGACATTTTACAGTCCCAAAAATTGTTGTTTGTGGATGTATTTTTTCGCTTTGGAAAATTAATGGGGCGCACCGGGCAAAAACTGATGGCAATTACTGGCAGCAACATCAAAAGAATTGCATAATGATAAAATGCGAGCAAGCGAAGCATGTGAGCTTGAAAAATTTGGACATGTTGTAATCTAAAAACTGCCGTCTGTAGCTATAGTTTTTCGCTTTGGAAGTTAAGGGGGCACACCGGGCGCAACTGTCGTCGATTTCTAGCAGTAACATCAGGAGAATGGCATAACACCTAAATGCGAGCGAGCAAAGCGAATGAGCTTGGAATTTGTGATATTTTACAGTCCCAAAAATTGTCGTTTGTGGATGTATTCTTTTGCTTTGGAAAATTAGTGGGGCGCACCGGGCAAAAACTGATGGCAATTACTGGCAGCAACATCAGAAGAATTGCATAATGATAAAATAAGAATAAGCGAAGCGATCGAGCTTGAAAAGTTTGGACATGTTATAATCTAAAAACTGCCGCCTGTAGCCATACCTTTTTGATTTGGAAATTGAGGGGGCACACCGGTCGCAACTGCCGGCGATTGCTAGCAGCAACACCAGGAGACTGGCATGATAATAAACTGTGAGCGAGCGTAGTGAGGAAGCTTGAAAAACTTGGACATTTTAGAATCTAAAAACTGCCGCTTTATAGCTATACTTTTTGGCTATGGAAATTAGGGGGGGGGGGGCGCACAGGGCGAAAACTGCTGGCAATTACTGGCAGCAACATCAGAAGTATGGCATAATAATTAAATGCAACGAGCGAACTTCAAAATTTTGACGTTGTACAGTCAAAGACTGACGTTTGTTGGTTTTTTTTTTTCGCTTTGGAAATAAAGGGGGCACACCGGGAGCAACTGTCGGCAATTACTGGCAGCAACATCAGGAGAATGGCATAACAATTAAATACGAGCGAGCAAAGCGAGTGGGTTTGAAATTTGTGTCATTCTACAGTCCCAAAAATTGTCGTTTGTTGGTGTATTTTTTCGCTTTGGAAAATTAATGGGGCGCACCGGGCAAAAACTGCTGGCAATTGCTGCTAGCAGGAACATCAGGAGAAAGACATAATGATAAAAATTAATGCGAGCAAGCGAAGCGAGCCCGCTTGAAAAATTTGGACATTTGTTAATCTAAAAACTGCCGTCTGTAGCTATACTTTTTTCGCTTTGGAAATAAAGGGGGCACACCGGGAGCAACTGCCGGCAATTACTGGCAGGAACAGCAGGAGAACAACTAAATGCGAGCGATCAAAGCGAATGAGCTTGAAATTTGTGACATTTTACAGGGGGCTCACCGGGCAAAAACTGCTGGCAATTGCTAGCAGCAACATCAGGAGAAAGCCATAATAATAAAATGCGAGCGAGTGAAGTGAGCACTCTTAAAAAATTTGGACGTTTAATAATCTAAAAACTGCCGTCTATAGCTATACTTTTTTCGCTTTGGAAATTAAGGGGGCACACCGGGCGCGACATTACTGCCGGCGATTTCTTTATAATGATCAAGGATATCAGATTTACTATTCGGAGGCCTATACCATAATAAGAATATGAATGGTTTCACACATTTGCTTGGATATTTTAAAATTGGTAGGGCTTCCAAGTAGTTTAATGAATCGCGATCTAGCAATCAAATTGTAAGTTGTTTCTGACATACATTTGTATACTGTATAGCAGTTCCACCTCCCTTCCTGTTCCTGTCTTTCCGAACTATCTGAAAACAATCTATATCAAATTCATTGGTCAAAATAGTATTATCTAACCAGGTTTCATTTACAGAAAGTATATGAATATCATTCTGTCTTTTTAAGTATTTGTCTGATTACGCAAATATTTCTGAGTAAACTTCGTATATTCAGATGTAATAATTTAAGGCCTTTTTGTTAAAATTCGTCAAATTCAAGACTTTCTGAAAAAAAAATGAAATTCCTGTAGTAGTGGACAGATTCGTATGTAACGGTGAGTTATTTCTGATTATTCGTTCCTCTTCTTGTTTTTCAATCACATTTACAGGAAAGAAGGAGAAAATACATTTTGAGTACATCCAATCAATGAATTTTGAGCACATTCAATCAGTGAATTTGTGGTAAGGATTTACCTATTATATTCCCTTATACGATAATCCAATAAAGTTATACATGTACTTCATTTCGATCACTTCTGTTTATATCTTTTTAACTACAATGTATAATTACTAAAAGATTCTCCACTGTTGTATTTGATACATAATGTTCTGTTTATCTTATTCTCTACTGTCAAAAGAAGTGTAACATATTTGTTGTCGAAAAATTAAACAAACTCTGAATTGAATGGAATTGAATTGAATATATTCCCTAATGTTAATACCAGCACATGAGGCATGAACCCAATGACTACAAAGCATACATTGTAGACCTCTTTGGTTACTTTTGAAGGCTTAGTACAACCTACACAAGGATAGGCTATTCCCATTACAAAAGAAACAAAAAAAGAAGAGAAAAAGAAAACTATGAACAGTAAAATCAACGGGAACCTAGTGAAAATTCGTCTTCATCAGTTCATTTTGTGTAAATTCGAAAAAAAAAAAAAACTTGAAAGAGCTGCCGCTGAGAACGGTGTTTGAGGAGGTAGACGCCTTTCACTCTCAAGGAAGTTGTTGATTTTTTAACATTAATATTAGACAATCTGGTTATCATTATTTTCTTCGAAATATTGATTATATAAATTAATAAAAGGAAGAAAAACGATGGAAAGTCGGAATGGCTAAAACATGTATCTGTCAGATTTTGTTCTACATGTATATCTTTATATGAATGCGTGTTAAAGGGGATGACTAGTAACTGATCAGTGGGAATCAGTGGGAATGCTGAGGGATGATTGTTTCAATCCTTGTGGGATTCATTTAAGAGTGCATTATATATCTACTGTTGTGTGAAAATTATTTCCTTCAGAACGGTCTCATCTTCAAGTAATGTGCAGATTAATGCCCCGTCACTGACCAGACACGCTAACCTGGAAACATTAAACTGCACTTTACTTGAATATGAGACCATTCTGAAGCAAATAATTTTCACACAACAGTAGATATATAATGTACTCTTAACTGAATCCCACAAGGATTGGAACAAACATTACTCAGCATTCCCACTGATTCGCACTGATCGGTTGCTAGCCATCCCCTTTAAAGGGTGTGTACAGTTCTGGTTGAGGTGAAGATTTAACTATTTACGTTTTGCGAGATATTCAGAAACCACTCTATGATATGTCAAAGAGCATTAACTTCTAAGGGGTATCAAACGTTTATTCAATGAAAGTCGGTTTTGAAATGGTTGAGATATCCAAAAACAAGGTGAAACAAAGAGATCCTAACATGTCGCCTTTTTAGTGGGGTGGCTTAGTGACAAATATACTGATAATCGTGACACGCCGGACAAAAGTGTCATTTTTTCCTCAGACCTCTGTATATATATGAGGATTAAAATTAGGGGGTGCTCCAAGAAATCCGCCAACAGAAAAAATGAGAAAATACCCTTAATTTGTAAATAACAATAATGTCTGTATTCAAAGACTATACACAGGGCATTCGCCAGGTTTCTGTACAATGCAATGCAATGTACATAGTTGCTAGTCTTAAAATTCAGACCCTCAATACGACATATTATGTGCATGTTTACAATAATACACCGTTTTTACTGGTTTTCCTATAGTAACAGGTGGTTTAGTCTGTGTTGCAGACCTGAGGGAGGTGTGTTGGAAAAGTCCAATTTTCTTAAGCACCTTTTCATTAAATGATTTGATATTATTTCTGGTAAAGGACTTTTTTAGTACTGTCTACCTCCTGTAGAGAAATGGAGAAGAGTGAAGTGTGACACTGGCTCAGATACTTTAAATCTTGGGCGATGACTGAACCAGGTGTAGGACGTATGTCACAGCTCATTTTTTCTCCCAGTACCACTAGTTTACCAGTAGAAGAGCTGCATATTCCATTGAGAACCGAAGGTTTTGGGTATTGCCCTACATATTTCCACACAAATTTAACCCGTTTCCTCCAAGATTGTGTGAATTCCATATTAGCGCAGGGATTACCCGGTTCCCGCAAGCAATTTTTGTAGTCCGCACTTCCCCTCTCTCAATGTTTCTTATTTTTTATGGGGGTTATTCAAATGTTCAAAAAGGGTAAAAGTTTGTTTTCACAGATGAAGTTGAATTTAGACAATTTGAATATTTTTAAATATATATTTATATTTGTAATTTCACTCATAAAGACTTAAAGCAGTTTGAATATTTTTGGTCTGATAGCTATGTATAGACATGTTATTCAAAAGTAAGAGCAATGTTTGATTGGTTCACATTATCCAAAGGGGGTGGGATGTAGTTGGCTTGTGAACAAAGTCTATGGGGAAGTTTACAAAGTTGATAAAAATAAAACAAAATCGGCATAGAGCAGAATCTAAATCACATTATAATATGACAAAATTCAAGACCCCAAAGGCGGTTGATTCTATGATGCTTTATGTCGAAGTACAATGTACATTCCATCCAAAATACATGTGATTGATAGGAGGAAAAAGTATGGTACATTAAAAACAACAATAGTTCAACTAACCCCTAATAGTCCAGCAGCATATGATTGTTAAGTTTTATCGCCTTGTCAATTGAAGATGATGTTACATAATGACAATTATCAAAGTCAGCTAGATCTACTTGTATATCAAGAAACCAAAAAGAAGGGGTGGGATGAGGTGGGGAGAGAAGAATGAAGTAAGTTATCGGTATCCGTAGTTTTGGTTTTCAGTTTATTCATTTTAATTTCCTTAATTCCCGTTAGGTCAGCATGGATTGGAGAGTTTGTGTACTAGTACTCTGCCAGGAACAAACACAAGAAAAACTTAAAGGTCCTATGTATACTTTTGGGAGAGTGACTTGAAAAAAAATTTCAGGATATCACATTTCATGCATAATATGTGTAGGTCTGGGGGCATTTCATGAAGCATTTTGTCCGACGAGTTGTCAGACAAATTTGCTCTCTGCCAATCAGATGCAAGGATTTCTGTAGCTTGTAACAGTTTGTCAGAAAAATATCCGACCAAACTGCTTCATGAAATGCCCCCCCCCCCCTGTTGTATCACAAGACATCCTACCATACAGTTTTTGCAATCAAAGCAAACATATAAGGAGATATCAGTATTTTTCTCATTAAAGTATAAATTTCCGACGGTTTAGTCTGGAAACATTTTATTATAAAAATATTGTTCACATTTTGTGTTATTAACAATACTTAACATTGATGTTTATACAGATTCATTTTTTTTTTTTTGAACAGAGGTTCTTTCTATCCGTAACTCACACTTAAGAATAATATTATTTTCAAGCACTAATTCTGTTTTTTTGCCTTTAATGCATAAAAGGTGTATGCTTTATTTTTGGAAAAATGTTGAGGAGATCAGGAAAATTATATATATTGATGCAGATTTTGGACCTGAAGGAGCAGTTGAAGCATTTTTACGAAACAATGCCTTGTGGCATCGTTCTTATCATCAAAAATTAATAATGACAAAGTCAAATGAAAATTTGAAGGGGAAGAAAAGGCGAACATAATGACATGAGACAGCTTGGTAAAGATTAAATGCTAAAATAGACAATGCAGCCTCTTTTCTCAGTTCATACTTATCCAGAGTGTGTGCTTTCTTTCCAGTACCGGTATTATTATTCAGATAGGTTAGGGGAATCCATTTGAATTGAGTGATACATCATTTTAAAACTTAGAGTCTGCTCTCTCAGAAGCTGTCCTTCAAGGACAAGTCCACCTTCATGCGCACGTGGATTGAGTGAATACAACAATATTAGTAGGACACATCACAGAAAGCTTGGAAAAATCGTACAATCCGTTCAAAAGTTATGATTTTTTAAAATGTCTGCACATTCGCGGCTGGATGAAAAGACTACCACAGTGTATGATGTCACATGCGCACATTGTAAGGAAAATAAAAAGAGAATTTCACAAAACCATACTTTTTGAGTAAAGTTCACATTTCTTTGACTTGCTACTGACGTATGTTAAGGGTAATATTATTCCCCCTGCCTTCTGAAAGAGAAGTCGAGTATCCTTTTGTAAGTGAAAACATGTTGAATTTTCTTTATTCATTCTTTATATCGTTGTACACATGTGACGTTACAAGGTACAGTAGTCTTCTCATCCAGCCTCGACTGAGCAGAAACTTCAAAAATTCATAACTTTAGAACGGATTGTCCAATTTTCCTTAAGACTCTCACTGATGTGTTCTACTATTGTTGCTGCATTCACTCAACCCACATGCTATGAAGGTGAAAAATCTTTGTCTGGCGACTTTTTGTTGATCAATTATACCAACCCTGATGGAAATCTCTTCAAATTCATGAAATGTTCTAAAGTCTCCTTTAAGTTTAACCAAAATCTATATATATGTAGTTGCCATGGCAACGTACCACATAACACTAATCAAAAGTATTTCAAACCTCTATACATCCCGTCAAGCAGTTACCTATTCAAATGGAATCTCTTCCAAACTGAAAAATAGCCTTCTTAACTAACTTCAACTAAAAACCCTAGTTTTGGGTTGCCATGGCAACGTACAAATCAACAATTATATTTGAACCCTGCTTTATACTCTTGGTATCTTCTATATAACGTTCATATCAAATTTTGTGAAAATTGAATCTTCCTACCTGGAGAAATAAACAAAAATATGATTTTTAGAAAAAGTTCATTGACCTTTAACCTTTGACCTTTGGAAAATTCACTCCAATTTCAATCAAAATATTTTACTTGTTCTCAATATTCTTCCTGCCAAGTTTTATCCAGATTGGATATTCCTGACCTGAGAAATAGCCAAAAAACCTATTTCACAAATAAAGGTCATTGACCTTTGACCTCTGACCCCCTTCCCAGCATCAATTTTTTTGGAGCACCCTATTTTTTGAGAAGGTACATCATGAAGTACCTTTGGTGAAAAAACATGCTTTTGTCCGCCGTGTCACGATAATTTCACTAAGCTACCCCACTATTTATTGTTATCACCTTTTTGGATATCTCAGTCATTTGAAAACCATTATTCATCAAATTAACCTTGAATCCTTCTTAAAATTACACGCTCTTTCATATTAACGGTTTCATGAGATGTTTCTTATTATCTCACTTACAAATGTAAAAAACACAAAAAAAAAACAAACAAAAAACAAACAAACATAAATCCCCATCTCAACCAGTACTGCACAGGTCCTTTAAGTCTCTATGAAGGTGGATAGCCTTGGTGACTCATAACATAATTTCATATGATCTCTCACTATAGTTTAACTAAATATCGTAACTACTAAACACACAGACACACACAGACACACACATAGACACACAGACACAGACACACACACACAAGGACTACACAAAATGCAAACTAAATATTTTGATAACTTCATGATGTACTGTTTTACTGAACACATTAGGCCTAATTGACAGAATAGTATTTAAATGCAATATCAAATGTTAAAGCGATTAACAATAAAACATACATACATAAGATTACAACCAATACAAATGATGCATAACCTATTCTTGCACCTATTCGTATTATTTCATGCTTTGTCGAGGCCAGTATAACACATGAACTGTTATGGATTATATATATAAACCAAATTTGTAGATTAATTGATGTTTCTTTGTCTTGAAGAATACGGTAAGAATAGATGTATTCAAGAATATAAATGCCTGTTCAATCCCGTTGGTATGTAATAAGCACTTTACTAAAAACAATGATGTGATGTACATGGGATTTGGCAGACTTAATTACACATCGAATAACATTACTTAATAACACATCGTAAATGTGTAATAACTGTAGTCATCAGGAATAATAAATGTATAATCACATGTATCACAGACTGTAGCAGAACTTTGGCAAGAGTTTGACAGAACACATATTTCAGAAAGTGCACGGTGAATACAACAATTACACTATTACATATTGCATTCTTTGGATTGCTAACCCTAATTCAGTACTGCCACATCAGCTTTAGTAACAATAATAGTGCTGAAATAGTGCATGTAAACCTACAATATGTCGCCTAGATTCCATTCCACAGTAAGATTTTCTTTTTCATTCATGACAATATACACGTGATCATAAAATACATGTCAGTTTTTTCTTATCGACAGTTGAATACAGATTTAGATTAAAGTCCACACTGTCTACGAGCTAATTATTGACTGACGCACAAAGCCTTTATCCATTGAGCTACGGCACTTCCTGCAGTTATTTTCTTATCAAATATACATATGGCTGAATGTGCAAATACATTGTAGTGTAAAAAAAGAAGAAGATAAAATCAAAGTCCGCCAGACACAAGTCGGTGTCACCATGCTTATTTACAAAGATATATTCAACAGATGAATGGGTGGATGAGATATACGATGCGTTATAAACAAGTATCTGTGGCTTCCTTAATACACATTCCTGCATTTTATCTCACATCACTGCTTGATTTTGTGCAGTTAAATTCATGTTGACAGTGAAGAAGAGCTTCGTTTTAAACCAGGGTATACTGGGACATGTGACATTGTAGACGGTACCTACTCATATAGAATTTGCACCATTTGTGCAGCTTAAAGCATGACCTAAAAAGATTCATTCGCGCCATATATCCATTAACATAATATCATTTTAACACAGCGCTGAGTGATAAACTACATTATCTCTCTATACGCAGGAAAATCATGCAAGGATCAAAGTCCTTAAAGTCCTTGTTTACTCCCCTATGTTTATACATTCTAGCAGCATAGCCCACACATCACCTAGGTTTAACTATACAACGCATGTTCTCTTTTTTTTGTTTTCATACAGAGCTTTACTAAAATAAAACACCATTTTCTCGAACCTTTGTAGGATATACGGCTGTACGTACTCTAAAATTCAAACATGTTATTAAACGTAAACAAAATGAATGCAATGAGAAATTTCATAAAAAAAAAGTTTGGTACCGAAAAAACATAGACAAGCAATGCTCAATTGATTTCAGTTCAATCCAGTTAAAATGATTAAATAACCTACATAAACACAAAAAGGAGCTTTTATGATGTTATAGAATCCTTATCGTTCCACATTTTAATACAACAAGTATACAGAAAAATAAATAGCAGTGACCAAACAGGGAAATGAGTGATCAACTTAACAAGAAATAATAACATTAGAAAAACAGTTGTAAAATACTGTAACAGAGATTTGAAAGTATTGACTCACATGCCAGTCACTCCATGTTGATAATGTCGCTGTTTAAAGCTGGCTAACACAAGCTTAATGACCTGGAAAGCATCGTTATATTTCATAATGGTTAACATAATAAATATATGAAAATGATTGATGATTTGAACACCAAGTCACATGGATGTGTTGCAAACATATTGTCAGGTGTCATGTCTTGGATAAATATAAAAAAAGTAGCCGATATACACCCTATGTACAAATACGAAATTCCGTACTGGGGGAAAAAAAAAAGCTTACTATTCACATCCTCGTCTACATAAAGCACATATCAAGACCGGTATGATATAGGTTACTAAATACGCAGAAAAATATTGACAAGTGATATTCATGCATTAATATAAGGATGAAATGTTAGCGGTACAAAGACTACTCTGCAAGTACACTCACTAAATGATAACATGTATTGCGTAGAATTCATGAAATTCAACAAAACAGCTCTAGTTAGCAATACAACTTTATTGCTTACAAGTAAAGAGTTTGTTCGCAAAAAAACGATAAGTCCATTTTTGAAGATTTTGAAGCACGGTCTCTTTCATAAAATACAAAATAGTACCTTTTAAATGATATATTAGTCACTACATAATATAAAGGTATATTTTTGAAGTTATGGTCAAAAGAAGCAAAAGTGTTCTTATTATTCTCTCTCTCTCTCTTTTTCTTGACCTTTAATCGCAAATATCTCCGTTTGGCAAATATGGACTTATCGTGTGTTTTTTTTGTGAACAAACTCAAGTGTATGATATAAGTAATATTAATACATGCCTTGTCGCAGTGATGAGGCGATAAATATATTAGCCTTTGTCAAAGATACATTTTAGGGACTCAAAATCCCCTTCCTGGATTACAACGTGTTAGAACGTCGGACCACATTTAATTTTCTACGAGAACTTCCGTCAGATCCATGGTTGGGAAATTATATTTCAAAGTATCCTTTAGAAGTAATGCAGAGGTGTAGCACCAAGTGTCGTGACAGTATTAACATTTGCACCCTTGCCAACAAGGATTGCGGTAACCTGAGGTGTCCATTTTATATGCAATATGCATCGAATTCTTAACCGTTCATAATTGCAACATTCACGCCGGGTCCATTGTTTAAAAAGTGAGAAACACTCAATTTAGTGAAATTTCATACATGCACGAATGAGGGGATTGCGACTTGAACATCATCAGCATTTATATACATAAGCTCCATGTTCTACAAGAGAGAGTGTTCCCATTCTCACGACTGCTCTCCTGTCAACAAGGATTTTAGCAATGGTGAGATGTTCATTTTGACATGCAACATACTATCACCAACAGATACTGCATTCGCTTCAGCTCTATGATCTAAAAGATGAAAAGCAACACTTTGTTGTCTTTCTATAGAATCCAAAATGAGGGAATTTAAGCCATCTGCATTACCAGTATTTAAGTTGGCTCCTTGGTCATGATGAGACGTAGCAACATGTACATGTCCATTTGAACATGCATAGAATAGGAATGACATTTTTTTCAGTATTCACGTCAGCTCCCGAATCGATTTTTTTGTTTTATTTTTATTTTTTACAAATGAGCTATATCCATTTTGTAACGCACAATACAATGAACTGCTATTGTCTGCAGTCACTGCATCAACATACGCTACAAGTTATAAAAGATAACACATAACGTCCTGGAATCATTCGATAGATGCGCGGATGAGTGGATTTAAATCTGATTCATCAACTGCGCTTACGTCAGCTTCCTTTCCAACAAGATACTGCATAACTTCTTCATGACCATTTTAAAATACCACTCGTAAAGGTGCCACACCATCTTTAGATGCATGTTTCACGTCAGCTCCACTGTCTACAAGAATTTAACAAATGTAATTTTAACAATTTTACATGCAAAATGGAACCAACTTTTCCCGTTAGTAGTTACTCTACTCTACTCTAACTGTTTTGTATTCTTCCCAAGATGCAAGGATGATGAAATTGAAACCCTTCATTACGGTTTGTTAAGATCAGCTCCTTTTGCAACAACGTAGTACGCCGGTTCTTAATTTCTATTTTGACGTACATGCCACATGTAATGGTGTCACACCATCTTCCATTCTGCTCCCCTGTCATGAAAGAGTTTAATAATTGCGCTATGTTCATTTCATTACCGTTAATGGTTAGACATCAGCTAAATTGTGTACAAGGTGTGTAGCAATGCTTTTGTATCCTTGGTAGAAGCGCGGATGAAGGCATCGAGTGCCTTGTGGTCAGCTGGCTTAACGTCAGCATCTTGTTCGACAAGATAATCAGCAACCTGCAGATTATCTTTCGTGCTAGCATAATACTGGTGTGTTACACCATCTTTCGTATTAACATTCACATAGATGTCCCCTGTCAATAAAGATATTGACAACTGCGAGATGTCCATTCACTCATGCAACATGTAAAGGCCTGTGATCACCAATGACTACTGAGTCCATGTCAGCTCCATGGTTTGTTAGATATAAAACAACAGCGTGGTGCCCTTTCATGCATGCAAGAAATAAGGGGTTGAAACCTGCTTCATCAGCAGTATTTACGTCAGCTCCTTTTTCAACAAGATATTGTGCAACTTCCAGATGTCCTTTGAAACTAGCATACTGTAGCGGTGTAACACCGCCTTTCAATGTAGCATTCACATCTGCTCCACTGTCAACAAGGATTTTGACAACTGCGAGATGTCCATTCATACATGCAGCATGTAAAGGCCTGTGATCGTCGACGCATACGCCATTCACATCAACGCCATGATTTATTAGATAGGAAACAACATCTTGATGCCCTTTCATACATGCAAGAAAAATCGGGTTGAATTGTGTCTCATCAGCAGTAGTATTCACGTCAGATCCGTTTGAGACAAGACAGTGTACAATCTCTACATGACCATTCTCACAAGCTCCTTGTAAAGGTGTAACACCATATTTATCGGAAAAGTTAACGTCTGCTCCCCTATCGACAAGGAATTTGGCTATTGTGAGATGTCCATTTTCGCATGCAATGTGCAACGAACTTGTGCCATTAATGGTCACTGCATTTACATTAGCTCCATGGTCTATTAGGTGTGAAACAATATCTTCGAGTCCTTCCTGAGATGCAGCGATAAGGGGATTGGTACCATCTTCATCAGCTGAATTTACGTCAGCTCCTTTTTCAATAAGATATTTGACAACTTCTAGATGTCCATTCAAACTAGCGTAATATAGTGGTGTAACGCCGTCTTTAGCGGTAGTATTCACGTCTGCTCCCTTGTCAACAAGGGTCTTTGCAACTGTGAGATGTCCATTAAGACATGCATAATGCAACGAACTATGACCGTGTTGGTTTTCTGCATGTACTTCAGCCCCATGGTCTACTAGGTGTGAAACAATATTTTCGTATCCTTCCTGAGATGCAAGAATAAGAGGATTGAAACCGACCTTGTCAGATGCATTGACGTCAGCTTCTTTTTCTACAAGATATTGTGCAATTTCCAGATGGCCCTTTGAACTAGCATGATGGAGCGGTGTAACACCTCCTCTTAAAATAGCATTCACATCTGCCCCCCTGTCAACAAGGATTTTAGCAACTGCGAGATGTCCATACGCACATGCAACATACAAAGCGCTGTTATTGCCCACGACTACGGCATTTATATCTGCTCCATGATTTGTTAGGTATGAAACAACATCTTGGTGGCCTTTCATACATGCAAGAAATAAAGGGTTGAAACCTGCTTCATCACCAGCATTCACATCAGCTCCTCTTTCAACAAGATATTGCGTAACTTCCACACGCCCCTTAAAACATGCATACTGCAGCGGAGTAACACCGCCTTTCAAGATATTATTCACATCTGCTCCCCTGTCAACAAGGATTTTGACAACTGTGAGATGTCCATACGCACATGCAACATGCAAAGAGCTGTTATTGCCCATGACTAAAGCGTTCACATCAGCTCCATGATTTGTAAGATACGAAACAATATCTTGGTGCCCTTTTATACATGCAAGAAATAAAGGGTTGAAACCTGTTTTATCAGCAGTATTCACGTCAGCTCCCTTTTCAACAAGATATCGTGCTATGTCTAAGTGTCCTTTCTCACAAGCTCTTTGCAAAGGTGTAATGCCATCTTTATTGGAAGAATTCACGTTTGCTCCTCCAGCTACAAGGATTTTGACTATTTTTAAATGTCCATTTTCACATGCTATATCCAACGAATTTTCACCGTCACTGGTTGCTGCGTTCACCTCAGCCCCGTTATTTAAAAGGTGAGAAACAAGACCTTCATGTCCTTTCATAGATGCAAGGATGAGTGGATTGAAACCTTTTGCATCAGTTGCGTTTACATCAGCTCCTTTTCCCAGAAGATAGTGTGCTATTTCATACTGTTCTTTCTCCAATGCCGTATGTAGCGGTGTGACACCATCTTTCGTTGCTAAATTCACGTCTGCTCCTTGATTTACAAGGATTTTGACAAGTGTATGAGGTCCATTGTTACATGCAATATGCAACGAACTTGTGCCATCAACGGTAACTGCATTGACATCAGCTCCATGGTCCATCAAGTGTGAAGCAATAATTTCGTATCCTTCCTCAGATGCAACGATGAGTGGATTGAATCCCACTTCATCTGCTCCATGTACGTCAGCTCCCTTTTTAACAAGATATTGTACAACTTCCAGTTGCCCTTTCAAACTAGCATACTGTAGCGGTGTAACACCGCCTTTCAAGATAGCATTCACATCTGCTCCACTGTCCACAAGGATTTTGACAACTGCGAGATGTCCATACGCACAGGCAACATGCAAAGAACTGTTATCGTCCATGATTACTGCATCCACATCAGCTCCATGATTTGTTAGGTATGAAACAACATCTTGGTGTCCTTTCATACATGCAAGAAATAAGGGATTGAAACCTGCTTGATCACCAGCATTTACGTCAGCTCCCCTTTCAACAAGAAAACATGCAATTCTTAGATGGCCATACTCACATGTTGTATTTAAAGGTGTAACACCATGTCTATTAACATAATTTACGTCTGCTCCCCTGTCGACAAGGCTTTTGACAATTGTTAATTGTCCAATTTTGCAGGCAAAATGCAACGAACTTGTGCCGTTAGTTGTTACTGCATTTACATTAGCTCCATGGTCTATTAGGTGAGAAACAACACCTTGGCATCCTTCAATAGACGCAAGGATGAGGGGATTGTATCCCTTTTTATTAGCTGCATTCACGTCAGCTCCTTGTTCAAGAAGATATTGTACAACGCCTGCATGTCCATTCTTACATGCGTTTTGTAATGGTGTAACACAATCTTTCGTTGAAGAATTCACGTTTGCTCCCTTGTCGACAAGGATTTTGGCAATTGCGTTATGTCCATTCTCGCATGCACTGTGCAACGAACTTATCCCGGTGAGGGTGATTGAATTCACGTCAGCTCTGTTTTCTAAAAGATGAGAAACAATGCTTTCATTTCCTTTGACAGATGAAATGATGAGAGGATTGAGACCTTGTTCATCAGCTGCATTTACGTCAGCTCCTTGTTCAACAAGATAGTGTGATACTTCAAATTGTCCATTCTTACATGCGTTTTGTAATGGCGTAACACCTTCTTTTGTTGATGAGTTAACGTCTGCTCCTCTGTCGACAAGGATTTTGGCAATTTTAAGATGTCCATTGTCACTTGCCACATGCAATGAACTTGTGCCGGTAATGGTTACAGCATTTACGTCAGCTCCGTGGTCTAGTAGGTGTGAAACTATACTTTCATATCCTTTCCTAGATGCACGGATGAGGGCGGTGGATCCTTTTTCATCAGCTGCAAGAACGTCAGCTCCTTTATCAATAAGATAGTCAGCGACCTGTGCATGTCCTTTTGCGCTGGCATAATATAGGGGAGTAACACCGTCCTTGGCTCTGGTATTTACATCTGCTCCCCTGTCAACAAGGATTTTTACAACTGTGACATGCCCATTGACACATGCAACATGCAAAGGTCTGTGATTGTCAATAGCTGCTGCATCCACGTCAGCTCCATGAGTTGCTAGGCACGTAACAACATCTTGGTGTCCTTTCATACATGCAAGAAATAGAGGGGTGAAACCTGTTTCATCAGCAGTATTAATGTCAGCTCCAATTTCAACAAGATAGCGTACAATATCTGCATGTCCATTCTCACAAGCTCTTTGCAAAGGTGTAATACCATCTTTGTTGGAAGAATTCACGTCTGCTCCCTCGGCTACAAGAATTTTGGCTATTTTGAAATATCCATTTTCACATGCTATATCCAACGAATTTCCACCGTCAATGGTTGCTACGTTCACATCAGCTCCATAGTTCAAAAGATGAGAAACAAGTTTATTCTGTCCTTTCATAGATGCAACGATGAGGGGATTTAACCCTTGTTTGTCAGTTGCGTTTACTTCAGCTCTTTGTTCCAGAAGATAGTGTGCTACATCAAATTGCCCATTCTTACAAGCGTTTTGTAATGGCGTAACTCCATCTTTTGTGGCTAAGTTAACGTTTGCTCCCTTGTCAACAAGGATTTTGGCAATTGCGAGATGTCCATCGTCACATGCAACATGCAACGAACTTGCGCCGTTACTGGTAACTACATTTATATTAGCTCCAAAGTCTAACAGGTATGGAACAATGTTTTCGTATCCTTTCATAGATGCAAGGATGAGGGGACAGAAATCTTTCTCATCAGCTGCATTTACGTCAGCTCCTTGTTCAACGAGATATTGTGCAACTTCCAGGTGTCCTTTCGAACTAGCAAGATGTAGTGGTGTAAAACCACTTTTTGCTGTAGCATTCACATCTGCTCCCCTGTCAACAAGGATTTGTGCAACTGTGAGATGTCCAAGTTTGCATGCAAAATGCAACGGACTTTCACCGTTTCTTGTTACTGAGGTTGAACATACTCCATGACTTAAAAGGTAAGAAACAATTTTCCCATTCCCTTTCCTAGATGCAAGGATAAGGGGATTGAAACCTGTTTCATCAGCTGCATTTACGTCAGCTCCTTGTTCAACGAGGTAGTGTACGACTTGGACATGGCCATTCCCACATGCTGTTTGTAGAGGTGTAACACCGTCTTGATTTGCAGTATTCACATCAGCTCTTCTGTCAACGAGGGTTTTGACAATTTCGAGGTGTCCATTCTGGCATGCAAGATGCAACGAGCTATCACCGTCATGGTTTACTGTACACACATCAGCTCCATGGTTTAAGAGATAAGAAACAACACTTGTGTGCCCCTTCATTGATGCAAGGATGAGGGGACTAAAACCTTTGTCATCAGCAACGTTCACATCAGCTTTGTGTTCAACAAGACAGTGCACTGTTTGTAAATGACCATTAATACTCGCATACTGTAATGGTGTAACACTGTTATTGTTAACGACCACTGCATTTGAATCAGCTCCATGATCTACTAGATTAGAAACAATTTCATGATGTCCCTTCAAAGATGCAAGGATGATGGGATTGTAACCGGTTTCGTCAGATATCGTGACGTCCGCTCCTTGCTCAAGAAGAAATTGAGCAACTTCGACATGTCCTTTCTCGCATGCCCTGTGTAAAGGTGTAATACCATTTATTGTGCCAGCATTTACATCTGCCCCAATGTCGACTAGGATCTTGGCAACCAAAAGATGACCCTCATCACATGCACTATGCAACGAACTCTCACCAGCATGATCTACTGCATTCATGTCAGCTCCTTGGTTTAACAGGGAAGAAACAACACTATGGAGTCCTTTCCTAGATGCAATAATGAGGGGATTAGAACCATTGTCAGTAGCTGCATTTACACCAGCTCCTTGTTTAACAAGGTAGTTGACGACTTCAAGATGTCCTTCTTGACATGCACAAAGTAAGGGTGTAATTCCAATTTTAGTGATGTTATTCACGTCTGCTCCATTGTCGACAAGGATCTTGGCAACCAAAAGATGTCCCTTCTTACATGCAAAATGCAAGGAACTGTAACCGTAATTATCTACTGCGGTGAAATCAGCTCCGTGCTTCAAAAGGAAAGAAACAACACTTTGGCGTCCTTCCATGGATGCTTGGATAAGAGGATTGCCACCTGTTTCTCCATCTCCATTTACATCAGCTCCGTGTTGAACAAGACAGTTCACAACTTCAAGATGTCCGTAAAAGCTCGCGTTACCGAGCGGTGTTGCACCATTTTTCATGGAAGTATTTACGTCTGCTCCGTTGGCAACAAGAACATTGACAACATTTACTTTTCCATATCCACAAGCAAGAAACAAAGAATTGTAACCGTGGATGGTTACTGCATTTATAACAGCTCCATGGTCCAAAAGAAAGGAAACAATTTTGGGATGTCCTTGACTTGATGCACTGGTGAGAGGATTGTGCCCTTTTTCTGTAGCTGCATTTACATCAGCTCCTTGTTCAATAAGATAGCTTACAACTTCTAGATGTCCTTTCATACTTGCATAATATAAGGGTGTTGTACCATCGTTACTTGTAGCATTGAAATCTGCTCCTTTATCAACAAGGATCTTGGCAACCAAAAGATGTCCATTATAACATGCACCATGCAACGAACTGCTACCGTCATTGTCTACTGCATTCAAATCAGCTCCATGGTTTAAAAGGAAAGAAACAACACTTTGGCGTCCTTCCATGGATGCTCGGATAAGAGGATTGCGACCTGTTTTGGCAGCTGCATTTACATCAGCTCCTTGTTCAACAAGATATTTAACGACTTCTAGATGTCCTTCTTGACTTGCATAATATAAGGGTGTTATACCATCTTTACTGGCACTATTGACGTCTGCTCCTTTTTCGACAAGGATCTTGGCAACCAAAAGATGTCCTTTATAACATGCATCATGCAACGAAATGACATCTTCATTGTTTACTGCATTCAAATCAGCTCCATGGTTTAAAAGGAAGAAAGCAACACTTTCGTGTCCTTTAAAGGCTGCTCGGCTAAGAGGATTGCTACCTGTTTTATCAGCTGCATTTACATCAGCTCCTTGTTCAACAAGATAGGTAACGACATCTAGATGTCCTTTCATACCTGCATAATATAAGGGTGTTATACCAACTTTACTTTTAGTATTGACATTCCCTCCTTTTTCGACAAGGATCTTGGCAATCAAAAGATGTCCATTATAACATGCACCATGCAACGAAATTTCGCCTTTATTGTCTACTGCATTCAAATCAGCTCCGTGGTTTAAAAGGAAAGAAACAACGTTTTGGTGTCCTTCAAAGGATGCTTGCATAAGAGGATTGCGACCTTTTTCTGTAGCTGCATTTACATCAGCTCCTTGTTCAACAAGATATTTAACGACTTCTAGATGTCCTTCTTGACTTGCATAATATAAGGGTGTTATACCAGCGTTACTTTTAGCATTGACACCTGCTCCATTATCAACAAGGATCTTGGCAACCAAAAGATGTCCATTATAACATGCATCATGCAACGAAATTTCACCGTCATCGTCTACTGCATTCAAATCAGCTCCGTGGTTTAAAAGGAAAGAAACAACGTTTTGGTGTCCTTCAAAGGATGCTTGCATAAGAGGATTGAGACCTGTTTCTGTAGCTGCATTTACATCAGCTCCTTGTTCAATAAGATAGCTTACGACTTCTAGATGTCCTTTCATACTTGCATAATATAAGGGTGTTATACCAGCGTTACTTTTAGCATTGACACCTGCTCCATTATCAACAAGGATCTTGGCAACCAAAAGATGTCCATTATAACATGCATCATGCAACGAAATTTCACCTTTATTGTCTACTGCATTCAAATCAGCTCCGTGGTTTAAAAGGAAAGAAACGACGTTTTGGTGTCCTTCAAAGGATGTTCGGATGAGAGGATTGAGACCTGTTTCTGTAGCTGCATTTACATCAGCTCCTTGTTCAATAAGATAGCTTACGACTTCTAGATGTCCTTTCATACTTGCATAACATAAGGGTGTTATACCAGCGTTACTTTTAGCATTGACACCTGCTCCATTATCAACAAGGATCTTGGCAACCAAAAGATGTCCATTATAACATGCATCATGCAACGAAATTTCACCTTTATTGTCTACTGCATTCAAATCAGCTCCGTGGTTTAAAAGGAAAGAAACGACGTTTTGGTGTCCTTCAAAGGATGTTCGGATGAGAGGATTGAGACCTGTTTCTGTAGCTGCATTTACATCAGCTCCTTGTTCAATAAGATAGCTTACGACTTCTAGATGTCCTTTCATACTTGCATAACATAAGGGTGTTATACCAGCGTTACTTTTAGCATTGACACCTGCTCCCTTATCGACAATGATCTTGGCAACCAAAAGATGTCCATTTAAACATGCCCAATGCAACGAACTGACACCATCATTTTCTACTGTATTTACATCAGCTCCTTTTTCAACAAGATAGCTTACGACTTCTAGATGTCCTTTCATACTTGCATAAGATAATGGTGTTGTACCATCGTTACTTGTAGCATTGACACCTGCTCCTTTATCAACAAGGATCTTGGCAGCCAAAAGATGTCCATTATAACATGCATCATGCAACGAAATGTCACCTTTATTGTCTACTGCATTCAAATCAGCTCCGTGGTTTAAAAGAAAAGAAACAACACTTTGGTGTCCTTCAAAGGATGCTTGCATAAGAGGATTGCGACCTTTTTCTGTAGCTGCATTTACATCAGCTCCTTGTTCAATAAGATAGCTTACGACTTCTAGATGTCCTTTCAAACTTGCATAAGATAATGGTGTTGTACCATCGTTACTTGTAGCATTGACACCTGCTCCTTTATCAACAAGGATCTTGGCAGCCAAAAGATGTCCATTATAACATGCATCATGCAACGAAATGTCACCTTTATTGTCTACTGCATTCAAATCAGCTCCGTGGTTTAAAAGAAAAGAAACAACACTTTGGTGTCCTTGAAAGGATGCTTGCATAAGAGGATTGCGACCTTTTTCTGTAGCTGCATTTACATCAGCTCCTTGTTCAATAAGATAGCTTACGACTTCTAGATGTCCTTTCAAACTTGCATAAGATAATGGTGTTGTACCATCGTTACTTGTAGCATTGACACCTGCTCCTTTATCAACTAGATAGTTAACAACGTCTAGATGTCCTTCTAGACTTGCATAAAATAAGGGTGTTGTACCATCTTTACTGGTAGCATTGACGTCTAATCCCTTGTCGACAAGGATCTTAGCAACCAAAAGATGTCCATTATAAGCTGCTTCATGCAACGACATTTGTCCTTTATTGTCTACTGCATTCAGATCAGCTCTGTGGTTTAAAAGGAAAGAAACAACACGTTGGTGTCCTTCAAAGGATGCTTGCATAAGAGGATTGCGACCTGTTTCTGTAGCTGCATTTACATCAGCTCCTTGTTCAATAAGATAGCTTACGACTTCTAGATGTCCTTTCAAACTTGCATAATATAAGGGTGTTGTACCATCGTTACTTGTAGCATTGACACCTGCTCCTTTATCAACAAGGATCTTGGCAACCGAAAGATGTCCATTATAACATGCATCATGCAACGAAATGTCACCTTTATTGTCTACTGCATTCAAATCAGCTCCGTGGTTTAAAAGGAAAGAGACAACGTTTTGGTGTCCTTCAAAGGATGCTTTCATTAGAGGATTCCCCCCGGTATCTTCAGCTGCATTTACGTCAGCTCCTTGTTCAATAAGATAGCTTACGACTTCTGTATGTCCTTTTTGACTTGCGTGATGTAAGGGTGTTTTGCCATCTGTTCTAGTAGCATTGACATCTGCTCCCTTATCAACAAGAATCTTGGTAACCAAAAAATACCCATTGTAACATGCACAATGCAGCGAACTGTCACCATTATTGTTTACTGCGTTCACGTCGGCTCCGTGGTTTAAAAGGAACGCAACGACACTCTGGTGTCCTTTCGTAGATGCAATAATAAGGGGATTGGAACCTTTGTCAGTAGCTGCATTTACACCAGCCCCTTGTTCAACAAGATACCTTACAACTTCTTCATTTCCGATATCACATGCGTTTTGTAAAGGTGTAACACCATCTTCTCTGACAGCATTCACATCGGCTCCTTCGTCGACAAGTGCCTGGACAGTCAATAGATGTCCATTTTTGCATGCGATAAACAGGGAGTTGTTACCATCTTCTCCATGGAAAAAGTTTTTAGAAGCAACATATTTGTGTCCGTCCATAGATGTCAGTTCTCTTTTTTCCATTGTATTGAAGTTTCCTTATCTATTGCCCCTGTTCATAACCGGTTCATTGCCAGCAATTGTGCAGCGACGTGACACACCGGCAGCAGACGTCTTGGATCACCAAAGTGAACAACTTTCCAGCATGTGAAGTCCAACCTGTCAAATATACAATTTCACTGTCACATTATGATAACAAACGTTGCAATTGTGTGGCAAAACTTTTCAGGAAATACAACAAACCAAAGATTTACCACGCCACTCATGCTTACAAGACACATTTGTATGAGATGGATCTTACATCCCTGTAAAAGTCTCTCAAAGCTTCATTATGAATGACTTTAGTCGTTCTAAAATTTATGTGAAGGCTTTTCTGAGAGTACTATATGTAACGGATTCCTTAAGAAATGCAGCTTTCCATTTTTTTTTGTCATATGCGGTCACATGCAATATTCGAACATGTAAACACAGGCAAGCACGCTGATATTCCCACATATGGATACAGAAAATAAAGAAAAAAAAAATCACACTTGTTTTCCTGCAGAACAAATGCCACTGACAACAAAAAAGAAAAAAAAATGAAAAACATGCCACACTTTAGATTTGCACCAATAACAAGATGCAATGCACTTAAACGAAAGAATCGGCACTAACTATTGTAGGGGCCTATTCATTTCAGGGGACACAGAATCTAAATGCGGTAACAATGATATTAGAAGTTATAAATCTTGCAAACATCTCAGGATGAATCTCGTTTAGTGCTACGCGCATCGATCTTGCACCTCTATCACCAACAAAGCAAAACGAACACGCAGATTGTTATACTTTTAGCATGAATACGAACCTGAAGAATATGAATTGAAAATTCATTTGTAAACCAACTTGCTTGAACGTTTTGACGTGGCGCGAAGAACGTTGTTGCGTGACACGCATGGTTATGCGATCCTGCAATGATTTAGACATGAATGCGAAGGCCTACGTGCCAAGTATGTAAAGCATGAACATGATGATCAGTGAACCTTGCGTCACTGGCCTCCAAACATTTACTTACATATTGGAAGTGGTGAACTTTATGCTATTTGCGCTATGATTTAATGTGTTTGTTCTTCGGCGTTCTACACCTGTATATGTGACCCTGCACCTCAAAGTAAACAAAAAGTCGCCAGTTAGTTAGGACCATATTTTCAGAGAGCAGAGTTATTATAAGCTTTAAAATAATGTATAACTCAAATCAAATGGACTTACCTTACCTATCTAAATATTGGAAAGAAAGCACAAACTCAGGAAAAGTGTGAACTGAGAAAAGAGGATCTGAAGTACAGTGTCTATTCAAGCGCTTAATATTTACCAAATCGTGCTGGCTGTGTGCAGTGCGATGAATGGGACAAAAACAGGAAGTAAACTACCAGAGTAACAACAATGAAGAGATTATCAGATTAAATTGGAATTAAGCATGCCTCATTAACACATTCTGTCCCAAATTAGTGCCAACTTTCAAAGCAGTAGCACTCTCCCTTCAAAAGTTATTAGAGTTGAAAGTGAAGAGTGTGGATAAGGTTTTTTTTTCAGAAATGAAAAAGGGATGCTAAAGACACACCTAATCACACTATTCTACCAAACATGTTTGAGATAAACTACTAAAAAACACACTTTCCTGCCCGTTTTAAGATGCCAAATTTTAGCAAAATGTAAAAGACGCCCCCCTCTTTTAGAAAATATGCAAAAGTCAAGTTCGGCTAGGTTGACCCATTTCACTCATTTTCAGTCCTCACGCAAACTCAGTGTGTGCGACTTTATGTTCGTTTTGAGGTGCACGGTCACATATGCTTGTGTATGTGTGTGTGTGTGTGCGCGCGCCAGTGCGCTCTTTTTCGTACTACTATGTCAGTTAAATTGAGCCTATCTCCATACAGGTACATAATACCTTGCAAAATCGATCTCATGCAAAAAAAAAAAAACTAAACAAAAACAAAACAAAACAAAAAACCTAACAGCAACAACAACAAATAATAATAATAATAATAATAATAATAATAATAATAATAATAATAATTATAATAATTTATGTATTCATGTCTGACCATTGCCCCTATCTAGGATACCACATAGTTTCAATCCAATGTAATATTTAAAAAAAATGAATAAAGTTTCATTTGACCAGGGGAAGCTTCATAAAGCGTTTTGTCTGAGAAATTGGTCGAACAAATTTGCTCTCAGTTTATCAGACGCACGGATTTCGGTAGCCCATAACAGTTTGTCAAAAGAAAACGAAAATCCGACCAAATCGATTCATGAAATGCCCCCCCCCCCCCCATGAAGGAAAATACCAATCAAGTTTACACACACACACACACACACACACACACACACACACACACACACAATGTACATAAGGAGAAGTAATGCAGATAATGTGTCACAATTGAGCTCGGTAATTTTTTTTTTTTAAATTAAAGATACCACTTACAGATTTAATGGAAAATCTTCATCTGGGGAAATAGTTGCCTCATGCAGGCGACTTTTCTCTGAATATGGGGAACGAAATTCCTCCCTTTGACTGGGATATTATATTTATTTATTATTATTATCACCTATATATATATATATATACTGTATATATATATAATATACAGTAAATTGTTGACTGCCTTCAAATCCGACTTGAGCAACTAGTGTGCATCAAAATATAATAACCAATCACATCGTCTTTGATCTTACCATATAACAATTTATTAATCTGGTTCAACGTTGAGATGGTTAATAGGCCTTATGATAACATATTAAGTTCAAACATCAATGTGTATTCAAAATTCCGCGACTTAATTTCGAGCTTACTTCCTCTGCTCGGTATAGTTCAAGAAACTTCCGTTGTGGGTTGCTCTGGGCTGTTGACGATGTTTTGCCTGGGGTATCGATTCGTCTCCCGTTCTGATTATTGGCTCCCCAATTCCGGTCCTTGTTGGAACTTCTAACACCATATTCATTTAATATTATTATTCCCTTATAATTCGCAGTCGTTTGTTTTCCTTGATTTTCTTTATAAATCTTACAGAATACATTTGTAATGCAATCGGTATTAACGACACATAATCACCACAGTAATGTTTAACAATTATATCATTACTATTGAACTTGAAATGATGGATGATTAATCAGCCCATTGAAATATAAACATTGTTCTGGTTCCATATTTCTTCCACAATACAATTAACATTCGGTTTGATTACCAACCGTACGTTGCACATGCGATGCCATATTCGGAATTTAAAAAAAAAGAAGCTTACTAGGCACAAACGACTTTAAATGCAATGGTCCTGTACTCACAGCTGCAGTTCTTAATCCTCATGGTGAGTGATTCTCGTCTTGAAGATCAGGGTGTCCGAGTCAAAGTGCATCAATTCATGAATCACAATATTTCCAACACTGCCACACTAAATTTCCCCGTTTGAAATGATGCAGCCTGATCCTGAGTTTTCAGAAATAGTATGTGCCATCTGAATATTGCGTCTTACAAATTGCATTTTTGTACATCTATTAAAGTGCAGAGTTATAGGCCTCCATGTTAAATACGTCAGATGGTGTGACTCTAAAGTTGTGATTCAAATTGAGGCAGTTTTGAAATACAGGATGCTGAGGAACTGGTGAGGGACGAAGACATTTTATGGAGCAGGGTCACCAGTAATGGAGTGCAAGGGGAAAACATACATGTAGATTGATGGAACAAACCCTTGTTGGTCGTAAAGGAGTCTACGCCAAGACTCATATAATTATGCACCACGGGTTCTGTACTGCAGCTTATTGTATGTTTGGGAGAGGCTACAGTGGCAATGGTTGTGTAGTAGTTTTGGCGCAGATTTCTTTATGACATACTAAGCACAAGGGGTTGTGTCTGCAAACTAGGTGTTTTACGTCCTGTGCAATTCTCAGTCAAGTAGCAGGCGCTTTCTGTCTGTGAAAACTTCATTATTTTGTTGTTATATTATATTGTTTTGTTGTTATTTTTTCCCCACTGGTCAAGCCTCCGCTTGACGTCATTACTTCCTGTCCCCGAAAACCAAGAATTTTCTAAAAGGCCCTGCTTTAACTATTAAGCTCTAAACTTTTGTAGTGACGTCCTTTAGCCAATTATAATTAAGTTCTTTAATGATGTGCATCCGGCGTTATGTCCAAAAAAAAGTTTTTTTTTCCCCCGACTTCTTCGGATATCTTACCGTCACCAGAAAATTTTACAAAACATAAGGAAAGAAATAAGGGCGATACGGACAGATGCGAGTGTATGTGAATACTTGCGTTCACTTCGGGATTATCTCACCAATTGACACGTAATCATATTTGTTCTTTCGACTTGCGTAAACTTCCGAATACTTCGAACACTTGCCGATATTTTCGGATAGTAACCGGAGAGCTACAGATTGTATTGAATAATAAAGTGAACAGGGTGGTTTTCTCTGGGGATTGCTGCTCAGTCAGAAGACAACAAGGATATCACATAATTTACCGCCATTCCATACCCGAAATATTGAACTTTTTTTTTCTTCCAAATAATATACATTCAAAGAGTGCAAGGCAAAAACTTTTAGGACCAAGGGTCAACCGATGTCTTCTGTATAATCCTTATGGGTGCAGCTTAAAATGGCAGTTTGTGGGAGAAATTACATAACTCGACCATGCCACTTTACTGCTCCGACTGTGTTGAAGAATTCTTTCAGGTAAATGCGTTGCAGTTTCATAACACGGATGGTGTTGCTTTCCACGAGTCTCTCTTCCAATGGGATAGGAAAACGGACAACATGAAATGACACATCTGTCCGCAGCATCCGTAACTGCCCGGAAAATGTCCGTAATTAACGTATAATGCCCCAGTCACACAGTGCTTTACGATGGATTACGTCCGCCGCGGATAGATACGAATGAGTGGACGCAGGGGGACGCAGCGTGGACGCAGGCATCCGCAGGGACGTATGTAGACGTAACTGTCCGTAACTCATCCGTAAAGAAACGCAAAATGACGTCGCCGAACCTGCGAAATTTTGAAATGTTCAAAATTTCGCAGAGGGACGCCACGGACGCAAACTTACGCAAGTAACCGTAACCAAACGTAACTATCTGTAACTGAACGTAACTACCCGTGGCTTGGACGCAGACCATCCACAAAAATATTTACCTACCGTCCGTTTGCGTTCGCTTACGTCCCCCGTAAGTATCCGAAATCATCTGCAAGTTAACGTATCACAACAGTTTCCTCCGCTTACGGATATTTACGGACAGCTACAGATGTTGCGGACAATTACGTCCTTCGACGTTTTCCGTTTTCTACTCGCATGGGAACACAGAGACTCGTGGGAAGGCACACTACTCCTGTTGCCAAGCTGCAGCGCCTTTACCTGAAGGAATACTACAACACAGTCGGAGCGGTGGAGAGGCAGAACTGCATGGTCAAATTATGAAATTTCTCCCACATACTGGTCATTTTAAGTGGCACCCATATACCATGTATACTCATGACATCGGTTGACTCTTGGTGCTGAACCTTTTTTCTTGTACTCTTCGAATGTATATTTTTTCGAAAAAAGCAATATTTTGGGTAGGGGATGAGGTGATAGCATTTTATTCACTTTTCTGGCCGGGGAAGGTGTGGGACAGGGGCAACTATATAAAATGAGAACGAATTTAGTATTTCTCTATAGTCTTACCCATGCACTTTACGCTCCATCGAACGTGTATTACATTTTTTTTTTTGTGATGATAATAATAATAATAATATTGATAATAATAATAATGATAATAATAATAATACTAATAATAAAGGACATTTATACTGCGCAGCTACTATAATAATATACTTTGCTGCGCATTACAAAATGACATGCATACAAGAAATTCAAACAGAAAATACATCACTTCAAGAGATGACTTGATATTGTATTTGGGTGTGGGAGGGGTGTTTGAAAGTTTTGATGTCTTTTTTTTCTGTAAATTTAATAAGCATTGCTTTATCATGAATATCTCCTTAACATAACCCAGTAAGTCATGGATATCGCTGAACAATGACAGCGTAACCACAGTTTGTCTATTCCATGACTGCAAGTAATATTTTCTTACTCTAATGTTTCACTTTTCGATCTATATTGTATTTTATTTGTGGTATAGTGATGTTATATGTGACCCTGCACCACAAAACACACAAAAAGTCGCCACACATGAAATTTTAGTTGAGAGCATAATCTGAAAGAGCAGACTTTAAGCTTTAAAATGATGTATTACTCAAATCAAATGGACTCTCCTAACCTATCTAAATAGTGGAAAGAATGCACACACTCAGAAAAAGTGTAAACTGAGAAAAGAGGCTCTGAAGTACAGTGTCTATTCAAGCGCTTAATCTTTATCAAGCCGTGCTGGTTGTGCGATGAATGGGACAAAAAAAAAAAAAAAAACAGGATGGAAACCACCAGAGTAACAACAATGAGGGGATTATCAGATTAGACTGAAAATAATAATAATTATAATAATAATAATAATAATGATAATAATAATAATAATAATAATAATAATAATGATAATAATAACAATAATGATAATAATAATGATGATAATAATACTAATGATAATAATAATGATAATAGTAATAGTAATAGTAATAATAATAATAATGATAATAATGATAAAGCCTTATTTACCCAGGGTAGCCAAGTCAAGATCGGCTCGGTTGACCCATTTCACCTATTTTCAATCCTCAAACAAAATCAGTGTGTGCGACTTTTTGTTCGTTTTGTGATGCACGGTCACAATATATTCTTTACATTTATGACGTTTATTCATATTTGAGTTGCACAAAAATATTCAAACTTCAAGTTCAAAATTTCATATATCTTTTATTATTGTAAAGCAAATTAAAGGATTACGATTTTTTTCACAACTTGTACGTAATACAATTTCAGTTTTCCCCAGTAAACAATGTAAGACAGTCCAAAATGATTATTGTAGACCGGTTTGGGCAAATGCCTCCAAATTTTACCTTTCGCAATTACAAATACTACAAAATAGATCACTTCGTATTGTTATGAATGTTGATTATATGCATCCTTCTGATAATTTATATGATACATTGAAATTAGATCGGCTACATGTAAGATGGGCTAAACAACTAGCAGGTACAATGTACCGTTCATTACATGAATTATACCCTCTCTATTTAAATCAAATGTTTTGTTTTCGACAGACTGCTTATAGCACAAGGTCCGGCCCATCCAAATTGAAACTCATTCAACCGAAGACCATCTATGGTTACCCTACCCTATCTTATCGAGGGGCCAAACTTTGGAATGAGCTTAATTATCCCTCTTCAACAATTGTATCAATTGAAGCATTCAAACGTTACGTAAATCACAGCCCCGACATACCCATTTTTGCAGGATAATGAGTCAACGCAATTAGTAGATTATTTGAGATTGTACGAGAACGATTTTTCTCACCCACCCCCACCCCCATTCCCCGATTTTTGATGTTGATTATATCATATTGTTTCTAATTTCTCAGTTTGTAAGTTTTTTCCCCCGATAGTTAAATTGTATAGCTCATGCCATTCTGGCTTTTTATGTAATTTTAGTTGTATATGTGACCGTGCACCTCAAAACGAACATAAAGTCGCACACACTGATTTTGGGTGAGGACTGAAAATAAGTGAAATGGGTCAACCTAGCCGAACTTGACTTTTTCATATTTTCTGAAAGAGCGGGTCTTCTTTTACATTATGCTAAAATTTGGTATCATAAAACGGGCAGGAAAGTTTGTTTTTTAGCAGTTTATCTCGAACATTTTTGGTAGAATAGTGTGGTTATGTGTGTCTTTAGAATCCTTTTTTCATTTCTGAAAACCCTTGTCCACACTCTTCACTTTCAACTCTAGTAACTTTTAAAAGGATAGTGCTACTGCTTTGAAAGTTGGCATTATGGACAGAATGTGTTAATGAGGCATGCTCAATTTCAGTTCAATCTGATAGTCCCTTCATTGTTGTTACTCTGGCGGTTTACTTCCTGTTTTTTGTCCCATTCATCGCACAGCCAGCACGGTTTAGTAAAGATTAAGCGCGTGAGTAGACACTGTACTTCAGAGCCTCTTTTCTCAGTTCACACTTTTCCTGAGTTTGTGCTTTCTTTCCAACATTTAGATAGGTTAGGAGAGTCCATTTGATTTGAGTTGTACATCATTTTAAAGCTTAAAGTCTGCTCTTTCAGAATATGGACTTAACTAAAAATTCATGTCTAGCGACTTTTTGTTTGTTTTGAGGTGCACTGTCACATATGATTAATTGATTTGTTGTTTGTACTGATGGCATGTTTTGTATTTTGGTTGGACCCCTGTGAAAACCAGCTTTTAGCTGACCAGGGCAATCCATCCCATGAGTGGAGAATGAATAAATAAAATAAATAAATAAATAAAATAAAATGTGATAACCTTGCTGTTATAATACACTGACTTAGCAGGAATCGCAAGAGAACACCAAATTGTCCATAATTGTTAATAACAATCTGTAACTATCCGTAACTATCCGAGAATATTCGCAACTCTCCGCAAGTGTTCAGAACTATTATGTGCCAATTCGTAAGAATATCCGCAAGTGGACGCAAGTATTCGCATCTGGTCGTATCTGTCCGTATCGCCCGCATTTTTTGCCCGCATGTTTTGTACAAATTTCTGGTGACGGCAAAGGATCCGCGGGGGTCCGCGGAAAAAAATGACTTTTTTGGACGTAACGCCGGACGGAGAGCATTATGTGACTGGGGCTTGAAGCCCCAGTCACACAGTCGCTCAAACAATCCTCTGCGTCCAGCGTTGCGTCCTAAAAGTCCATTTAAAAGTTGTACGCCAGACGCAGAGCATTGTTTGTGCAACTGTGTGACTGGGGCATTAGTGTTGTGACACGATACCTTACGCTTACTTTCGGATACTTACAGTAGACGCCAATAAACGCAAATGGACGGGAGGTAATATTTTCTGCATGTGGTCTGCTTCCGAGCTACGGAAAGTTACGTTCAGTCACGGATAGTTACATTTGTTTCCGGTTACTTGCGTAAGTCTGCATCTGTGGAGTCCCTCTGCGACATTTTGAATATTTTCAAAATGTCGCAGGATTTCCGCCTTCAATTTGCGTTTCTTTACCGATTAGTTACCGACTGTTACGTGTACATACAACCCTGCGGATGCCTGCGTCCACGCTGTGTCCCCCTACGCCCACTCATCTGTATCTACCCGCACCGGACGTAACCCATAATAAGGTACTGTGTAAAGCCCCAGTCACATAATGCTTTGTGTCCGGCGTTACGTCCAAAAAAGTCTCTCTTTTTTTTTTTCTGCGGACTCCCGCGGATCCTTTGCCGTCTCCATAAATTTTTTACAAAACATACAGGGAAAATTGCGGGCGATACGGACAAATACGACCAGATGCGAATACTTGCGTTCACTTGCGGATATTCATATTCTTACGAATCGGCACATAATAGTTCTGAACACTTGTAGAGAGTTGCAGATATTTTAGTTACGGATAGTTAAGAGTTCGCAGATATTTTCGGATAGTTACGGATAGTTACATTTTGTTATTAATAGTTAAGGACAATATGGTTTCCTGTGACGATCCATACTAAGTAAATAGTGTATTATGACAGCAAGGTTATTACATATTGGACTGCCTTACATTGTGCACTGGGGAAAACTGATATTGAATTGCGTACAAATTGTGAAAAAAATCGTAAACCTTTAATAATTTGCGTAATCGTAATACAAGATATATGACATTTTGAACTTAAATTTAAATTGTATTTGTTCAACTCAAATGTAAATAAAAGTCATAAATGTAAATGTTACATAAAATAATTACACCACAAAATATCGGTTTTCCCGGCCAATTTCGCACTTTTGTCAGTCCAATGCCTAATTTGTGCATTCAATTTAGCAAAATTTAGCGTAGATGACATGTTCGGTAGTTCAATTTTATGATCTCTTTATTCAAATTCATTATGGAGCATTCAAATTACCTTTAGTCTCATTCTAATTAATACTTTTCAATTGAAATTCGTAAAACAAGCACCATTTCGTAATTCGTTCATTCAATTTAGAATGACATAGTCACGTGATCACGGACTTGCTGCACTCGTTCATTCAAATTCATTTTTGGGCATCAAATTTAGCATCTTTTGCAGTCAATTCAGCACGCATGTATATGCATTGGATCTTTCTTATTTTTTTTTTCTTCAACATAGTTATTGTTTTGCAAGTGTCATTGAATTTCATATATTCGTACTCATTTTAGAGATTTTGGAAATAGTTTTTTTTTTCCTTCATTGTGCGTAGTGAGTCTTCCGATCCGAAGATAATGCATCATGTGGCCACAACTTATCGGGCGTTGAGCGCTTTATTCCGAGTGTGTCAGCCAGTTCTAGGAAGTCAAGGTTATGATCATGAAATGTTCCTATAATTCTTTTTCTGTCTTCTTGAGAAATACGTTTGTATCTAACTTGTGCTGTCATGACCGAAAAAAAAAGATGAAGTAAATCTGTAGTATTGGTACATGTAGTCCTAAAATGACATGTATGAAAGAAAAGGGGCGTTACAGAACAACAAATTCGAGCTATATAGGGTCAAAAATATGATACTTTTACTGCTTATCAGTGCATGGATGAAACAAAAAACCATATAGCAGTACGCGTATAAATGTTATCATCTTTTCAAAAAAAAAAAGAAGAAGAAATAACGTGACGTTAATTTGAATGCATACGTTAGGAATTTGACTGCACATACGCGAAATTGAATGACTGAGACACCCCTTACGGCCAGTGCTGGCGAATTTGAATGACTGAAGAGCACGTACAAATCTGAATGCCCGACGAGGATTTTTGCTAAATTGAATGAACTTTTTATCAAATGGAATGACAAAAGTGCGAAATTGGCCGGGAAAACCTATAGTATACAATATAGATCGATAAGTTTAACCCTATAAAGCCCAAGGGGGGGGGGGGGGGGGCACAGATTTTCGTTTGCCACTCCTTCGTCCTTAATCCGATTTCAACCAAATTTGGTGACTTTTCCTAAAATCTTATTGCAAACATTTTGATATATAATTTAGCTATATTTGATGTTGCTGGTTGCCATGGCAACCATAAACTGACAACCATGTCAGTCAGATTTTGCATCTTTTTTCTGTTCCCATTTCATTTAACAGCATTACAGTGTATGAAATGGATGTGTCTTGGCTGAAATTTGTTGAAGAAGCAAAATTTGAAGTAATTAGGGTCCTGGAAAGTTTTTCTTATTATTTCCTTTGTTTTTATGTGACAAAGGCATAAAACAAAAGTTATAATAGAGATAATTGAAAACAATAATATTTTCTACAGATTGCCCTTATATTTTGAGTTATTTTGATTCCTTCACCCAAGTTATATCTCTAATATCATTAGTTTATCATATTATCAATTTACAATCTCAAAATTCCACTATTATGCAAATATGAAATGTCATAGCTATACATGTACCCATCCCAAACATTTCATCTCAGGTCTCATAATGTATCACTATGTTGATATGAATAGCGCCCCCATGTGGTGACCTTGAGAAATTTCAAACATAACAAAGAATAAAATTCCACTTGCTTATCATTTGTGGCAAATATGAAAATGATTGGTCTATAGTAAGACATATATAATGAGGATAAAGAAATTATACCGAAAAATCATGTTTTTAGCATATTTCCTATGTATTTCTTTATACTTTTGTAAATAGCGCCCTCCATGGGTGACCTTGTGAAAATTCAAATGTACGGTCATGTAGAGTATGAGTTACTCTACCCATGTGCCAAATATGACGATGATACATCAAATAATAAAAAAGTTATATAGGGGGGGGGGCACAATGTGCCCCCCCCCCCCTCCCTTGGGCCTGCGAGGGGTCGAAATAGCTTGGGCTTAATAGGGTTAACATTAGAGTAAGAAAGTATTACTTACAGTCATGAAATAAACAAACTGTGGTTACACTGTCGTTGTGCAGCGATATTCATAACTTGATATTGGATTATGTTAAAGGTAGGAATCCCATTTGCATGCCTTAAATAAATAGTTGTATGAATACAGTGGTATATTGAAAAGAGTATCATTTTAGAAACTCCCATAAAGTATTAAAAGTGGAAGGTAACATTTAGTACATTTTTTGACCGTTAGATTTTGAATTGATTTTTTTTTGTTCAGGGCTCACCGTAAATTTCAGTACATTACTAGGCTACCTTTGCAGACCCATGCACTGCATGTGTGTCCATCATGTATATTTTGTGAAGAAAGTTCATCAAAACTTACAAACATTTCTATATACATTCTTACCACACACTCTATATGTTATTACATCAGCTCTTATACTTTTAGATTTGTGCTTATAGATAACAAATACAGAAGATTGCAACAAAAAGGCTTAAGTGTGGCTGACACACAGAACTACTGAGTAGTTGAGTTTTGTGCATTATTCAAATTTTAGATAACTGTTGACTTCCAAATTTCTAAGCACTGGCCTAAGCAAGTCCCCTGAGGTTCATATTAAATGTTTTGCTGCATTTTTGGAGGTCTGTAAAAGGTATCCCCTACCTTTACGGATTTCTTTTTTTAAGAAAACAATGCTTACCAAATTTTCAGAAAAAAAGACATCAAGACTTTCAAACACGCCTTCCGCACGTGGCACAGTGTAATATATATATATATATATATATATATATATATATATATATATATATATATATATATAAATGTGAGGGTCACAGTAATATCAGCACTCACCCCCCCCCCCCCCTTTACCTGTGATGATTACACTGGCTTGTTATATTATGTACATGTAGTATATGTATGTTTATATATTTGATTCTCTATCCACACATATTTATATGCAAGATATATCACAGCAGTACTCTAGTTGGATGGTAGAGGCACATACACGGTGGTGTAAGGTCAGAAGGTAATTTACATAATCATGGGGAACACCCCCCCCCCCCCCCCCCCCATAAGTGGAATCTCCCTGTGAGGGATAAAGCGTGTCCTGAAAATATTTAGAAAGGGGCACCTCCTTTGATCATTCTTGAGAAGGCGTCCAAGCAGGCAACGTCACTTTAATCAACCTGCTCCTGTGGCTGTAGCATAGTCCCGTCCCTCATCCTTTGTACAAAGGTAAGAACATCTGTATGATGTGTCTTTAATATTTTGTATTTATTAACATCATAATGTATGTGGTGTTCATTATGAATTATTACACATGATAATTTGAGAGTGTTTGGTTGTGTAGCTTGTATTTGCCGGTAAAGTGATGCATGTTTTGGTTTGGATTTTCGTTTGTACATAGAAATCCTGAAAACAACTTGATCTCTGATGCATTCAAGGGGCAGCCAGCTACTAGTAGAAATGACCATTAGACATTTTCTAGAAGCATTAGAACCTAGTAGAACCTCTAACGTTACTTCTACCGTAGGCCCTAGTCTCGTAGTAGGATGCTAACGCGTCGCGACGTGTGTCATGTCTCTAGCTAGCTAGGTCCATCAAAAAAGTCTATATTTTATCAGTCGGACAATACAAATTAAAAAACAAACCAGCTGAATTTTGCACAAATTATCAAGGTGTCAAATAGACAGTTGGTGCAAGTTTTAGAAGCAACAATGAACACAGGGACATAGAACTTGTTACACGACCTAAGATCGCACAAACTTGAAGCTGAAATGTATAATCCACAGCATGGTTAGTAGTTACAAAGGAAGGAAAATGCACGTAAGTGGAATTCCATATCAGAATTTCAAGTTCTGTTACTCTAGCACTTGGCAAGAAATGATTTTGGCCTGGATTATACAGCTGAATTCCACAGTAATTGACTAAATCCAATCCAAACATGGGAAGTATCAGATACGTATTGAGTACTTTGAGTATAACGAATCATTGGCTGTTTTACAGAAATTTTAACCCAATGGTGGCCATTTTGGATGTTATCTTAGATGCCATTCTTGGTTTTAGAGACTTTCCCTTCACTAATCAGCGTGACAAAATAGTTTTAGTTGAATTGTTGACCTCCAAAATATAGAAACTGACACAAACACATCACAAATACACGGCTTTTATTTACAATATAATAGCAATTTTATGCCCATGGCCGACATGATGGGGCCATTTTGGACACCATCTTGGATTTAAGGCTTTCCCATCACTAGTCAACTTTGAAAGTGATATCAGTGGATTTGTCGACCTCCAAAACATAGAATTCGGCACATATATCATGTTCGGCATTTATTGACAATTTCTGACCCTGCACCTCAAAACAAACAACAAGTCGGCAGATATGAATTTTTAGTTAAGACCATATTCTGAAAGAGCAGACTTTAAGCTTTAAAATGATGTATAACTCAAATCAAACGGACTCTTCTAACCTATCTAAATATTGGAAAGAAAGCACAAACTCAGGAAAAGTGTGAACTGAGAAAAGAGCTCTGAAGTACAGTGTCTACTCAAGCGCTTAATCTTTACCAAACCGTGCTGGCTGTGCGATGAATGGGACAAAAACAGGAAGTAAACCACCAGAGTAACAACAATGAATGGATTATCAGAATAACCTGAAATTAAGAATGCGTCACTAACACATTCTGTCCATAATTAATGCCTACTTTCAAAGCAGTAGCACTATCCTTTCAAAAGTTATTAGAGTTGAAAGTCAAGAGCGTGGACAAGGTTTTTCAGAAATGATAAAAGGATTCTAAAGACACACCTAATTACACTATTCTACCAAAAAATGTTCGAGATAAACTGCTAAAAACCACACTTTCCTGCCCATTTTATGATACCAAATTTTAGCATAATGTAGAAGAAGACTTGCTCTTTCAGAAAATATGAAAAAGTAAAGTTCGGCTAGGTTGACCCATTTCATTTATTTTCAGTATTCACACAAAATCAGTTTGTGCGACTTCATGTTCGTTTTGAGGTGCACGGTCACATTTAATAGCAATTTTATGCTCTTAGCCGTCATTTGGGGGCCATTTTGGACGCCATCTTGGATTTGAGGCTTTCCCATCACTGATCAACTTAATGCAAAATGTTACTCTTATGTCAAAATCAAGAGCATCAGCATCATTATGTGAAGCTTTCAGGCATTTTTAAACAAAGATTATTAGCGGGGAAGTAATATTGTAACAGAACCAGACACGGTTACTTTTGGCCCACCAGAACAAAATACAACAACACAGTACCACCCCGACTTTGCCACTGTCACTATACGTGTCATTGTCACTGTCATCGCTCACTTCACTCTCGATATCAAACTCAGTCTTTCCGTACAATATAAGGTAAAAATTAGACGTTTAAATGTTCAGCGGAGAAAGCAGATGCGACTAAAGACAGGCAAGATATTGCATCCGCTCACTTAGAAATACGTGCTTTATGAATGGCGGCCTCGATTTCCTGCTGCGCACTCGTAGAGGGTTTTGTTCATTTCGTGACTTCATATCTAGGGCTCAAAGAAGACGGCTGTTCCGGAGCGAAAATCGGTGAAATAAATACGTCAGTTTTAAGTCGTGATTTCTCAGTGGTACAAATATCTTTTAACAAGTCACATTAAATATGTTTTAGGAGACATTTCCCTCTGCTTTAACACCTTCTTTTGGATGATTTTCTAGATTTCAATGTCTCGTTCACCATACACTAAACGTTAGAATAGACCGTGTACGTTAGAGTCTCTTTTCTGAGTTCACACTTTTCCAGAGTGTGTGCCCTCTTCACAGTATTTAGGTAGGTTAGGGGAGTCCATTTGAATTGAGTTATACATCATTTTAAAGCTTAGAGTCTACTCATTTGAAATCTGACCTTAACTGAAAATCCATGTCTGCCATTTTTTTGTCGGTTTTGTGGTGCAGGATCATATATATATATTTTTTTTCTTTTTTTTTCTGGCAAGCATTCATCTCGTTATCATTAATCGTCATCGAGTCTGACAGATGTGTAGAAATATGTTCGACGGCTTTCCGAGGACGCTTTTAAGCCAGCATCGTGATCTACAAGAGCCTCTGTGACAGATGAATGACCGTGCGTTGTAGCCGGTTCCATTGATGGGAAGCCAGTTCGATCAGCGTTGTTTATGGGATTATCCTTGAAACAGAAAATAGAAAGCAAAACAAGAAGTTTATTTCAGCCAAAAACCATAAGTGTTGATTAATATTGTTTTGTATGTTTGTTGTATTTATAACGGTAATCAGTAAGCCATGTTTTTCCTCGAAGGACCATGTTGTGTAAATGGATGTTGAATAGTGTTGAATCATGGTAGCCTAACTTTGCTTATGTGGAGAAACGAATATCTAGATACTTGAAACATATCTTATGATATTTTTCTACCATCTTTTCGTCACATCAATAATGTATACTCCCACAATAAGCCTTCCAAACAAATGGTTTGCTCATGATCTTATTTGTCAATCATAAATAAAGTACCAGTTTGATTTAACAAAATACATTGGAATGCACCTCCACCAGACTGAGCAATTCTTCCATTTTCCCCTGTACCGTATTACGTCCGTCACATTAATAGCAACATGGAAACAAGCAAGTTGTGCTTATTCGAGAAAGGTTGCATTACAAAGTCGCTTGTAAACATACTAGTACTTAAAAAAATAATGGACAGGTGATGTTGTACGCAGAATGTTTGGTCTGGAATTATTTTTGTGTTCGTGTTTTTTTTTTCTTTTTTTTTATTGGCGTATCCCAGTAATGTATAAAAAAAAATATCGTTGTTTATCTAGATATCCGTTTTGCAACGTGAGTGATGTTAAGGGTTTAATATATCGGTTACAGCTCGTTATTCTGAAAGTTCCTTATTCCGAAGATTTGTTATACATTTAGAACATTCGTTAGTCCGAAGGTTCGTTAATGCGAAAATGTGATGAGGTTTGTTATTCCGAAGGTTCATTTATCCGAAAACGAAATAAGGTTGCGAAGGTTTTTCACGGACCCTATATCATTTCGGATCATTTTCGGATCAACGAGCCTTCGAAATAGCAAACCTTATTTGAACCTTCGGAATAACGCCACAAACGTTCGGATGAACGAACCCTTTTTCATTTTCGGATCAACGAGCCTCTAGGTATAGGGAATTTGTGTTTTTCGGATTAACGAACCTTCGTAATAATGAACCATCGGAATAACGAACAGAATGATTATATATACAGGTGTATATATATATATATATATATATACACTTGGTGATTCTATCCTTCTATGAAGAGTGCTCGATATCCTCAAAGGAAGAGCTTTAGACAGAAGTATTGCAACAAGTTCACTCGGTTGACATCAGGTTCATCCGTATTTTATTGCTACTCGGAGTTTCATGCCACCTTCATTTAGGGGCAATCATCAGGCAATGATTAAATACATCCCAGAAATGCATTTGGATTGAATTAACGCATTTTTAGCGCGTGATACCAAAACAAAAACAAAACAAAACAAACTATACGCGCCTGGACCATAGGGACCAGTGCGCACTTAATCATATCCATTATTACGTATATCGGGCAATAATTAAACCGTTGGACAATGCATCGACACCATAAGCTTGTGCGCTATGACCGTAGTTACCAGCGCATACTGAATCACATTCATTATTACGCAATAATAATAATTACAATTGTTCAATGCATCGGATAGACTTGACGCGCTTTATAGCGCGTGACAAAATAACAAAATGACAAAGTAACAATAGAGGCCAGTGCGTACTGAATCACTTTCATTATTACGTATGGGTAATAGCATCTGGAGATTTGCATTGATGTAAAGAAAGCCCAGGTGTATACATGCATCAAATTAACCAAATATGCGATGAATTATTAAACAAAATTGTTAAGAGTTATTAAACAAATAAATTGTAGTGAAGATAGGTCACAATTAGATGCAGAATACTGAAAGATGGATTATTGCGGAAATCCTTCAGTAAACAGGAGGACACGACGATTTCAATCTAAGACTTGAAATTACAGATGTAGAATTTATTTTCATGGCGCCATGAAAATAAATTCTACATCTGTAATTTCAAGTCTTAGATTGAAATCGTCGTGTCCTCCTGTTTACTGAAGGATTTCCGCAATAATCCATCTTTCAGTATTCTGCATCTAATTGTGACCTATCTTCACTACAATTTATTTGTTTAATAACTCTTAACAATTTTGTTTAATAATTCATCGCATATTTGGTTAATTTGATGCATGTATACACCTGGGCTTTCTTTACATCAATGCAAATCTCCAGATGCTATTACCCATACGTAATAATGAAAGTGATTCAGTACGCACTGGCCTCTTACTTTGTCATTTTGTTATTTTGTCACGCGCTATAAAGCGCGTCAAGTCTATCCGATGCATTGAACAATTGTAATTATTATTATTGCGTAATAATGAATGTGATTCAGTATGCGCTGGTAACTACGGTCATAGCGCACAAGCTTATGGTGTCGATGCATTGTCCAACGGTTTAATTATTGCCCGATATACGTAATAATGGATATGATTAAGTGCGCACTGGTCCCTATGGTCCAGGCGCGTATAGTTTGTTTTGTTTTGTTTTTGTTTTGGTATCACGCGCTAAAAATGCGTTAATTCAATCCAAATGCATTTCTGGGATGTATTTAATCATTGCCTGATGATTGCCCCTAAATGAAGGTGGCATGAAACTCCGAGTAGCAATAAAATACGGATGAACCTGATGTCAACCGAGTGAACTTGTTGCAATACTTCTGTCTAAAGCTCTTCCTTTGAGGATATCGAGCACTCTTCATAGAAGGATAGAATCACCAAGTGTTTATCTGCTCCTGGTACCTGTTGAGCACTCTTGCCTATCCGTTCAAGGACGACAAAATGGATCATCTAAACCGTGTGAACTTCAACTATTCCACGAAAAACATCCCAGTACCATCGCGCAATTCATTCAAGAAGAGACTTATCGAAAAAGTTGAAAGCGTCATCAAACGTATGAGATGGAAAGCATTCTTCTTTCTGAGGAATAATGACGACAACCGTAACGACAATGCCGAGACCTCCCAGTGCACCCAGGATGATGATGGCAACTTTGGATTTAAGAGCAGGAAATGCCCGCCACAAATCAAAGAACTAATACCGTTCGAGGATGACATGTTGCTAATGATCGAGAATCTACGCTTCAGGAAATCTACAAACCAGTTTCAAGATAAGCTGAAAGCAGACATCTCCAAAATCAAGAACTCAAAAAAGGTACTGATACCTGCTGACAAGACGAGAAACCTCTACGAGATGGACCGCTCCTTATGCGACAAACTACTCCGAGACAACATCACCAAATGCTACAAATCCACGAGCATGAAAACAGTCGATGACATTAACACCGAAGCTCGTGCCATCGCCACGGACCTCAAAATTGAAGATCGAATGGAAACCGTAGCAAAGAAACAAGCCTTCTTCACTTTAAAGGACCACAAGGACAATTTTGAAAATTCACTCCCCTGTCGACTGATCAACCCCGCCAAAAGTGAAACTGGTATCGTCAGCAAGGCAATTCTGGACAATATCAACAACGCCGTTAGAAGTGCTACATCTGTAAACCAATGGCGTAGCTCCGGCGCCGTGATCAATTGGTTCAAAAACATAAAGGAGAAGGAGAAGCATACGTTCGTCAGCTTCGACGTAGTCAACTTCTACCCGTCAATCTCTGAGCAGTTGCTGAAAAAGGCTATTGACTTCGCAAGGGAATACACAAATATCTCCGCTAGTGACTACAAGATCATCATGCACGCGAGGAAGTCCATCCTCTTTGACAAGGACCTTCCTTGGAGGAAAAAGGATAATGAGAGCCTGTTCGACGTCACAATGGGGAGCTTTGACGGAGCTGAAGTCTGTGAGCTTGTGGGCCTATACATCCTCAACAGTCTGTCCAATGAGTACGGCCGAGGGAATATTGGCCTCTACAGAGATGATGGTTTGGCAGTCTTCAAAAATATCTCCGGCAGTGAGGCTGACCGCATTAGGAAGAGCATGACGGCAACGTTTCAGAAACTCGGCCTGAAAATCACCATCAGCTGCAATCTTAAGATCGTGAACTTCCTCGACATCACCCTCAACTTGAATAACGGCAAGTACTACCCATACCGTAAGCCCAACGACAACCCGATGTACATCCACAGGCAATCTAACCATCCGCCATCGATAATCAAGGGCCTTCCAGCTTCTATAGGCAGACGCATTTCTGACATCTCCTGTGACGAGGAGACCTTCAAGAAAGCCACACCGATGTACGACAACGCCCTGAAAGCCAGTGGGTACACCTCCGAAAGCTTGGCATACACCAAAGATCGACCCAAACCTAAAAAGAGAAACAGAAAGCGCAATATCATCTGGTTCAACCCCCCGTACAGTATGAACGTGAGAACAAACATCGGCCACACATTCCTGATGCTGGTGGATAAGCACTTCCCCAAAACATCGAAGCTCCACCGGATATTCAGCAGAAACACACTAAAAGTAAGTTACAGTTGTATGCCGAATGTCGGCAGCATCATCAAAAATCACAACTCGCAAACCATGAAAGATGTCAAGAAATCTAACAAAAAAACGTGCAACTGCCGAAACAAGGACCTCTGTCCACTCCAAGGGAATTGCCTTGCAACCAACCTCATCTACAACGCGGAGGTCATAACCCCAGACGAAAGAATGACCTATATCGGCGTCACTGAGCCCCCCTTCAAGCTCAGGTACAACAACCACCTCCAATCCTTCCGGCACGAAAGGTACAAGAACAGCACGGAGCTTTCCAAATTCATCTGGAACCTGAACCAGAACAGCACACCGTATACCATCGAATGGTCCATCGCCAGCCATGCCTTCCCGTACACCAGCGAGTCAAAGAGGTGCGACCTATGTCTCACCGAGAAGCTTCTTATCATGAACGCAAGTAAGCAAACGCTACTAAACAAGAGACCAGAACTTGTGTCGAAGTGCCGCCATGAAAATAAATTCTACATCTGTAATTTCAAGTCTTAGATTGAAATCGTCGTGTCCTCCTGTTTACTGAAGGATTTCCGCAATAATCCATCTTTCAGTATTCTGCATCTAATTGTGACCTATCTTCACTACAATTTATTTGTTTAATAACTCTTAACAATTTTGTTTAATAATTCATCGCATATTTGGTTAATTTGATGCATGTATACACCTGGGCTTTCTTTACATCAATGCAAATCTCCAGATGCTATTACCCATACGTAATAATGAAAGTGATTCAGTACGCACTGGCCTCTATTGTTACTTTGTCATTTTGTTATTTTGTCACGCGCTATAAAGCGCGTCAAGTCTATCCGATGCATTGAACAATTGTAATTATTATTATTGCGTAATAATGAATGTGATTCAGTATGCGCTGGTAACTACGGTCATAGCGCACAAGCTTATGGTGTCGATGCATTGTCCAACGGTTTAATTATTGCCCGATATACGTAATAATGGATATGATTAAGTGCGCACTGGTCCCTATGGTCCAGGCGCGTATAGTTTGTTTTGTTTTGTTTTTGTTTTGGTATCACGCGCTAAAAATGCGTTAATTCAATCCAAATGCATTTCTGGGATGTATTTAATCATTGCCTGATGATTGCCCCTAAATGAAGGTGGCATGAAACTCCGAGTAGCAATAAAATACGGATGAACCTGATGTCAACCGAGTGAACTTGTTGCAATACTTCTGTCTATATATATATATATATATATATATATATATATATATATAAACATGCATTCGCATTCCATAGGCCCTTCAGTAGTCTGAGTTTTGCAATTTTTAGTATGTGAAAAAAGGAAAAGTTTCAATTTCAATTTATTTCGATAATGGCCATATTATGAACGCAATCAGAGTTAGAAAACCAAAAATTATTACCTGATAAACATGACCAAGTGTTCATTCTGCTTTTTTAAAAGCAATTCTATTTTTTTTTCTGTGTAACCAAGGATGTCCCTTTCACATTATTCTTCATTCCCTGCAACATCCCGAGCAGCTGCAGCAGTAAAATCCTCACTATTTGCAGTGTCTTTCTTGTGACGACATATCTATCAATCTCCAGGCATCTACCTCTATTAGGCAGTACACAACAGCAAGATACAATTACGTTAGCCAAAACACGATTTTGAATTACGTGCATTTACCTGTGTCGCACTCTCATGCTTGCCACCGAGCAACTTGTTCAGCGGTTTTTCATTGATGGTGATGCTTGCAATCTGTAGAGTGTAAAAGTTGATGAGGAAACCAAAACAGAGAGAGAGAGAGAAAAATACTCACAAAAACAAAAACAAAAACAGTTTTATATTTCAACGACCTAACGGAAGATATAATTATCGAGATGGGCTCTTCCCCTCTTCCTCTCTCTCTCTCTCTCCCTTTCTCTGTCTGTTTAACTCTCTCTCTCTCTCTCTCTCTCTCTTTCACGGTGCCAGTGACTTATAGATACTTTTGACGTGACGGGTAACAAATATGTTTGGCAACTTATTGTTCGTGCCTTGAACGAATGTGCATTCAAAGTATAAAAAGGATTAAAACAGTTGTTCCCTAGAAGTGGTGAGATAAAGGGTTAGATGTGGGTTAGATGTGGTCTTCGAAAAGAACACAGCTCGTTATTCCGAAGGCTCTTTAATCCTAAGATTCGTTATTCCGAAGGTTCATTGTTCCGAATTTCATATTCGGATTGACTAATCTTCGGAATAACGAACCTCCGGAATAACGCCACCTATTTTCGGATTAACGAACCCTTTTTCATTTTCGGATTAACGAACCTGTAGGTATAGGGAATTTGCGTGTTTCGGTTTAACGACCCTTCGGAATAACGAACCTTCGGAACAGCGAACCTTCGAAATAACGAACAGCACCCTTCGAAAAATGCCTATGTATATGTAGATGATTGAATGTTTCGTTCCATGTGAAAGAGAAAGAGAGAGAGAGAGAGAGTGGGGGAAGAGAAAGAAGCGTATTGAAACTTGAGCAACTGACTTCTCCAGTGAAATACGTTATCACCAGAAAATCAGCTTCGAGCAGTTTCTAGTGGACGGAGCTTTTTTGACCGGTGGGCACGACTAACAGGACTGCGAGTATTATACTTGGATTTTTCGAATTCTTCATTTTGATGCTTAAGCAGGGCTTGCAAACATCTAACCTTTACCGTCATGTATATTCTATTACAAGGCTTGCCGTACATTTTTGTTTGGGGTGTAAAGAAGTTGACTTTGACGTTGAAGTTGAAGTTTACTATCTATTACCATACGTTTACAGGTCATGATACTAACGACCCATGCATGAATACTGGATAAAAGATACCACAAAATAGCATGAATGCTAATCATATCCGATACCTGTCTGATACAAAGGTTCTAAAAACGTAGTACAGTACAATAAATAGGCGGCTAGCTATGCAAATTGGGATCGCGCGAGGACACGCACTGTTATAATTCATCGACAGGTAAAAGATGCACAATCAATGTAAAACGTGCCCTCATCCTTTCCAACTAGCAAACCAATCGAAACATCTCACTTGTTTTTCCAATGTTGAGGTCTGTGAGTCAATTGTCGTGAAGAATGTCCTGGGTAGGTTGTCGCATGTGATACGGGCACGTCTAAGATGGGGAATATGGCACAAAAACTTGGCAGCTGCTGTTGCCTCTGACTCTGAAATCTGGCCTGAGTCAATCACCATCGATAGTTCGTAGAGCTGCTAATAAAAAAAAAAAGTGTGTGTGTGGGGGGGGGGGGTAAATGAAATAAGCCCCCAAATCAACACAAAGACAACGCAAAGGAAAGGGAAGGATCGTGACGTTCTTCTGCTCTGTCCTAACGGCATGTTACTTTTTACGTGATACACATCGTGAGACCCAACGAAACAATGAAAGAGACACCATGTTACGGCATTTGGCACACACACACACACACACACACACACACACACACACAAGACTTGCAAAAAATGGCATTTAACATTAAGCTTTGGGATACTGAGTAAAGCAGGGTTTCTTAAACAATAAAAGTAACAAAAATTACTAACTCCATCTTTGGTCAATGACTGCAAGTAGTCAGAAAACCAGAATGAATTGTTTTGACACACTGATAGCATCGGGTCACTTTGCTTCTGTAACCTGTGTCATTCTTAAGACTCAGCATACATTTCAAAAATCTGCTTGAAAAGAAAATGGAAGGCCCTCGTAATGATAGCATGTCGTCACGTGTTTCAAGCATTATCGAATCTTGCCATGTAGAATGACCCTTTTCTTCTTTAATGTTGTATCGGTGTCCTCAACTCTGTAAATATGACAGAACACACGCACACACACAATGTAATGTTTGGTAAGCCGCGTTGCGGAGGGGAACATTACTTGTATACATCAATCAGAGTTGTTATAAGGCTTAAGCAGAGTACGTACAAAAAAGAGTACAACTCGCTCATTGACACCATCTTCTTTCACCAGTCTGCCGCACTCGCGAGCAGAGCATGACTGTACAGACTTTGATGGTCACCTGACTCGTTTCTCTTTCTTAAAATCAAATTGCGGTCACCCCATATCGCTACTCTCAGGGGCGGATCCAAGAATTTTGTAAAGAAGGGGGCGTGACTAATATTTCTAGTGCCACTTCCGGGTTTCATTTCATTGTCTCTCTTTTTATTTCTTTTGTTTTTTTACGAAAATTAAGGAGGGGGGGGGGGGGGCTGGGCCGGTTGCGCCCCCCCCCCCTCTGGATCCGCCTCTGAATCTCTTTACTTGTACTCAGGCTTTACATGTCATTTTAGAAAAGTAACAAAATTAATTTACGCTGCGGAACATCTGTAAAAACATCTGTAAAAGGAAACATGGCGTAAAGTTTGTTACAAGTAAATTTATGATTATAATTCAATAAATGTTAGTAAGTAATGAATGAAATACAAGGTTAGTTTAATCAAAAGTTGCTCCTACAATATATGTTAATTTGGTAAATGAAGATATTTGTTCATAAACTTTGTAGATAAGTACTGAATGATTACGGCTATTCGTTTGTTTCTTCGTTTGTTGGCACATGTATACTTAAGCTCGTTAGTTAAGAAAAAGCGTTGATTCATTGTTACTTATTGTACCGGCTCTATTTTTATGGTTTATTGTTGAAGAGGACTATTGTAAATGATGTGTGGTTATTATACACGATGTAACAGATTTGTTTGCGCGGATGCCTTTATATGTTTACCAGTAGGTGGCGATGATACCAGGCAGGTAAAAAGTTGTTTAGGTACATGATTGTCCGATGATCACACCGAAACGATAATTTCACGTGAACACGTCGAATTGAACGATATGCATTAATATAATTTTCTTGCAAAACGCAGGACGAAACACACTGTTGCCTAAGGACAGACTAAGGCTGCGTTTTTCAACTCCCTTTCTCGGCAAAAACAGGTTATCCAAACAGCTTACAAGGAATTTTTACAAGTTGATAAACGCAAAGCTGTTTTGAAAGCCCTTTTGGAAAGCCTTTTACGAAAGGGTGCGTTTATCAACTCTCCTTTCTCGGCAGAAACAGGTTATCCAAACAGCTTTCAAGGAATTTTCACGAGTTGATGAATGCAAAGCTGTTTTGAAAAGCCCTTTAGGAAAGCCTTTTCGAAAGCCCCAAATTTGTGACGATACAAACAGGTTTCCTGAGCAGGTTATCAGAAACCTGTTTGTAAAAGCCCTTCGAAGTTGATAAACGCAAAGCTGTTTTGAAAGCCCTTTAGGTCGCCTTACTGCGGTTACGCAACCATGCGTTTCCGGTTTCTGAAAAGACGCGATCCACGTAAAGTGCACACGAGTACGTGTACACAGGTGTATACATACAGCTGTGTGTAATGCACGCATATGCTTGGAACAAGGAGGTGTTTCTTTCACCAACAAGGTTTGAGAAATAGAGTAACAACAGTCTCATTCCCTTTGATCCCATGTCTCATGCCGCCACTCAGAAATATTTTTTTTGATGTACAGTGTATGTGCTAAACTGGAGCTGCCTCACAGACAAGAAGACAATTGATTCATGTGGCATTGTATCATGACTCGTCACTCTCAAAGGAAGATATGCCTTTATGATGGTAATTGCTTTTCGCCGTCCCTTCTTAGAAAACAAGCGGCACATTAACAGTACAGGCAGTCAGGGCTTTGGAAAGGGCTCTCGAAAGGGCTATGGAAAGGGCTATGGAAAGGGCTATCGAAAGTCGTTTAAACAGGGGAAAGTTGATAAACGCAGCCGACGAAAACAAGCGACGCGTTTATAGTACAGGGAGTGGACAGGGCTTTCGAAAGGGCTATGGGAAGGGCTTTCGAAAGGGCTATGGAAAGGGCTATCAAAAGGGCTATCGAAAGAGCTTTCGAAAGTCTTCTAAACAGGGGAAAGTTGCTAAACGCAGCCTAAGACACATGAATCCATATACTCATACACTCGCATGCATTAGAGCACATTCACACTGTTATAGGGTGAATGCCACGAGACCGATATCCACGAGTCATACAGCCCACAATCATACAGCTCACAGGTATACAGCCCACTAGTTATACAGCACACGAGTTCGACACTGCGTAATTTAAGCCCACGAGTTCGACATCAAGTAAAATAAGCCCGAGATTTATACTGCCCATGAGTTTGACACTACAAAGGCTCACGAGACCGACAATAAGCAACGAAAGCCCATGGGACCAACATTACACTTAAAAAGCTCACGAGACCGACACTAGACAAAAGAAGTTCACGAGACCGACACTAGGCAAAAGATGTTCACGAGACTTACACTAGGCAAAGGAGGCCCACGAGACCGACAGGATGAACAGTGATCCCTATAGACCAAGTTGTGTAAGATGTCCAGATAATGGCATAACGAAGGTATAATTAAGGAATGGAAAAGGAGAGTTGCTATGGTATTACTCCGTCAATTGCACTCCCTCACCCCTGATCGGTTTAAGATCTGTATTTGTTCTTGCGTTTGTGAGTGTTTCTGAAAAAAAAAATGGAAGATTCAGTAAAAGTGCATGAGAGGTTTCAACATTACTTTGGAAAATGCCAAAACACCCTAACTTGTTTCCCTATCTTCAAAGCCAATACCCGGTGTATACCTACTTAGAAAAAAGAATAAAATGATGTGGACATTCAAATCAACCAACTAGAAAAATGCCCATGTATGAAATGAAGTCCACTTTAAAAAAAAAAAAAAAAAAAAAAAAAAAATATATATATATATATATATATATATATATATATATTTACAAAATGGTCAATGTTGTAGTGCACACCTGCTTTACATGTTATGGAGGGGGGGGGGGGGGGCTACTCATCTGCAGAGGTGTTGAAATGATGAAAAATCACACACACAAAAATAATGTAATTGTCAAGTAAGGTAGCGATAAGAATTCGGAAAAAAAGAAGATGCATCCATAAATAATGTACTGCTTAGAGAAGAATGATTTTAAAAACACAAGCTACTGAAATCGAGGTGAATCGCTGCATTAAAAAAATAAAAAAAAAAACGTTTTCAACCCTTGAATTTCGTACACCTAAAGTTAAAGAGAAAAATACAAATGGAACTTTAAGCAGGCGGGTAAAAGCATGCAGAAAGTATATCTGATAAGGCCTACTGAATTTGTCAAGAGAGAAAGAAAAGAGGTTAAAAAAATAGATCCTGCTCAAGGTCTAAGTAGAAATTAGGAAAGCCTACTACGTATGTAAATATACCATGATGGCATCTAAAAATCAACCATTAATCGCTGTTTTCCACTATAATTCATTTCTTTTATTATTTTCATCTATTTTCTTTTTTTTGGGGGGGGGGGGGAGGGGGGATCGACAGTCCTATGAAGAGAACAATTCTAAAAAAAAACTAGAAATGTCGCTTTGGCGACTGGTATGCCTCCGCCATAATGCATGATTTTCCTAATAGGTCTAGATAGTACATGTGGACACTGTGTGATTACATTTTCACAAAATTGGCAAAATATTGGAATGACAAGTTTGTCACAAATGTGTTGAATGTTCACCTTCCTTGACGTAGGTTTAATTGGATGAATAGGAGAGCATGTATCTAGGGATTTAAGGACTTTAACTTGACTTTGACCCATTCATACATTTAGGCATTGAGTAATTTTCAAGGTACAGGTGTGGAGAAAAAGTGCAATTTCTGAATTGAATAGTAAATTGTTACCATTTTCATCTGGCCCTTCACCCTAAAATTCATAAGATAATTACTTTCAGGTAGAACATGTATAATATGTACTAAGTTTCAAGGTAACTTGAGCCACTTCCGAGATATGGAGGAAAAAGTTAGTTCAGCACTTTCACTTGATCTTTGACCTTTTGACCTTTAAGGCAAAAAGAGAAAAAAAAAAACTTTCCAGAGAATTTCTATTAGGTTACACACGCATACACCAAGTGTAAAAAAATAACCCTGCTGGCATTGCATAAATATGAGGGTAATAGTAAAATTTTGAAGTCTTGCACTTGACCTTTGACCCCTGACCTTTGACCCCATGAACCCTACATTCTCTAGATAATCACTTCCAGTCAGTACATGTATATACTATGTTCCATGAAGATACCTTGAACAATTTTCCAAGGTACGGAGAAAAAAAAAGAAGTTTTAATATTTTTACTTGACCTTTTGACCTTTGACCTTTGACCTCATGACCCAAACTTTCACCAGAGAATCTTAATTGGGTAATACATGTATACACTAAGTTTCAAGAAAATATCTTCAGGCATTCAATAGATATGGTGGAAATAGTGAAATTTTATGTATTTGACCCTGACCTTTTGACCTTTGACCTCATGACCCAAACTTTCACCAGAGAATCTTAATTGGGTAATACATGTATACACTAAGTTTCAAGAAAATCTCTTCAGGCATTCAATAGATATGGTGGAAATAGTGAAATTTTATGTATTTGACCCTGACCTTTTGACCTTTGACCTTTGACCTCATGACCCAAACTTCCACCAGAGAATCTTAATTGGTTAATACATGTATACACTAAGTTTCAAGAAAATATCTTCAGGCATTCAATAGATATGGTGGAAATAGTGAAATTTTATGTATTTGACCTTGACCTTTTGACCTTTGACCTTGAGCATGTGCACCCAAAAGTTGATAGGCACAACTTCACCCCCTAATACACATACATGCCAAGTTTCATTAGGATACCTCAACAGGTTTCGATAGTTACCTTGTCCACAAAATTCATTACGGACGGACGGAAGGACGGACGGAAGGACGGACGGACGGAAGGACGGACGGAAGGACGGACGGACGGAAGGACGGACGGACGGACAACCCGAAAACATAATGCCTCCGGCACCACTTCGTGGCGGAGGCATAAAAATGGTAACAATGTCGTTCCCCGTAGCGTGACAGAGCTGCCCCCTAAAAGCCACAAGTGTAGAAATGCATATTAAATGTCATTGATATGTATATAGTGCTTTTATTAGTTATTTACAATCTCTCGTTCGACAGCGTAACGAAATTGCACCCAACAGTATGTAATTGTCCCCTTAATTGAACATCCTGTACAGCTACATATTTTTACTTAATATGCAGATGGCGTTGTTCATCCTGTCAGACTTGTGAGCCTTCTGTACCTAGTATCTGTCTCGTGGGATTTATTCGCCTTGTCGGTCTCATCAGCCTTATTTTATTATTATCTTTTTTTTTTTTTTTTTTGCCTAGTGTCGGTTTCGTGAGCCTCTTTTGGGTACTGTCGGTCCCGTGATCCTTAATTGTGTAGTGTCGGTCTCGTGGGCTTTCTTTGCTTAGTGTTGGTCTCGTTAACCTTTTGTGCCTAGTGTCGAACCCATGGGCTGTATGACTCGCGAGCCGTATAATTTATGGGCTGTATGACTTGTGGACCTATTTTTTATGTCGGTCTCGTGGACCGTATGACTCGTTGGTGTCGGTCTCGTGGGATGACCCCTGTTGCGACACGGATTGTCGCCCCTACACGGATTGTCGCCTGGCGACAATCCGTGACGCTTGTGCAGTTCCCAGTTTTTGACCTCGAGGGCGACAATCCGTGATGGCAAAAAATTTGTTGGGACACGGATTGTCACCCCGTCACGGATTGTCCCCCTGGGCTCGGGGTGGTTCCTCCGGTGTTAAGCTTTGGTGGGATGGGTATGACTGGTAAGTTATGCATATGTGTGTGTGTGCGTGTGTGTGTGTGTGTGTGTTGTGAGCTGCATGATATGTGATGTGTATTGATTTGTTTTGTTTTGTGTGTGTGTGTGTGTGTGTGTGTGTGTGTGTGTATGTGTGTGTTTGGAGTATAATAATACAATACTATGTAGAAACTGTGCATGTGTGGTGGTTGTATAGTGGTAGCGGTTTTTTGTCTGTGTGTATACGTGTGCCTGTATGCTTACGTGTGTATGTGGTATATAGCGGCGTATGTGTATATCAAAGGGTATGTGATGGTGCGTGCCTGTGGGCGCAGTTTTGTGCCTGCATGAGTATCTGAGGGGTTTGGTGTTCGTGGGCTACGTAGGCCCTACGTAGGTGTGTTGTGTGTGAGCGTTCGTGTGTCTACGTATGGCCCCAGTTACATAATGCTCTGCGTCCGACGTTACGTCCAAATAAGTCATTCTTTTTTTCTTTTCTTTTTTTTCTGCGGACACCTGGGGATCTCTTGCTGTCACCAGAGCATTTTACAAAACATACAGGAAAAAATATGCGGGGCGATACGGAGAAATATGACCAGATGCGGATCCTTGCGTCCACTTGCGGATATTCTTAAGAATTGGCACGTAATTTTGTTCTTTCGACTTGCATTTAAAACTTCCAAATAGTTCGGAACACTTGCGGAGAGTTGCGACTATAATTTACAGAGTTGCGGATATTTTCGGATAGTTACAAATTGTTATAAATAATTATGTACAATATGACGATCCCTGCTAAGTCAATGTATTATGACAGCAAATTTATCACATATTGGACTGTCTTACATTGTACACTGGGGAAAACTGAAATTGAATTTACGTACAAGTTGTGAAAAGTTTTCGCATTTCGCATTTCTTTAATTTGCTTTACGTAATGAAAGATATATGAAATTTTGAACTTGAAGTTTGAATTTTATTTGTGCAGCTCAAATATGGATAAACATCATAAATGTAAAGACTACATAACATAATTATACCACAAATAGAATACTATCTAGATCGATCAGTTAAACAGAAGAAAATATTATTACTTACAGTTATGGAATAGACAAACTGTGGTTATGCCGACCACCCCCCCCCCCCCCCAACCGAAACAAATCTAGGGCCTACATCTATCCTAAATATTAAATCCTACCAACATCTGTCATACCATTTATAACTACCCTTCTTCAGATCCAATCCCTAACCCACCAACCCCTGATTAAACAAAACCTAAATCATCCCACACCCACATTCACCAACCAAAATACATACACACACAAACACACACACACACACACACACACACACACACACACACGAAGGTTTGTTATTCCGAAGTTTCGTATTTTTCCGAGGCTTCATTTATCCGAAACACACAATTCCCTATACCTTGAGGTTCATTGATCCAAAAATTAAGTTCGGAATAACGAACCTTCGGAATAAAGAGCCTTCGGACGAATGAGCCTTCGGACGAATGAGCCTTCAGAATAACAAACTTTTGCATTAACGAAATGTAACCCCCTTCCCACATACACACACACACACGAACAGATACCACATTCCTTCCTGATGAAACGATTTCCCAATGTTTATAAATAAGACATAATGGACCGTATGCAGAAAAGCAGCATCCGCCCGCTCGCAAGCTCCACTCCGAATTCATATACAAATCTGCCAAACAAACTCATCAAATTTAAAGCTGCTGATAAAATCAATATCAACGTTTATGCCAGCAACAGCTTACTAGGTATCCCTCCCCACGCGCAGCTAAAAAACACATACGCAGAAAACTGACATAATAAACACATTCTTCTATCACACACACACACACACACACACGCATAAACGGACACTAAATTATCATGTGCACGCGCACATACACACTTCCTTGAAACCTCACCATGACTTTTTACATGGCATGTTTGCATGGCTGTAGCCATGTAAGTTATGTGTTAGTATTTCAGTGATTATGTCCAGAACGATATTACCCAGCAAAAATGTGCTTCGAGGGCGGGCGACAATCCGTGCCGCCAGCCCTCGTCCCGGATTATCGCCAGGCGACAATCCGTGACGCACAAACGGACACTAAATTATCATGTGCACGCGCACATACACACTTCCTTGAAACCTCACCATGACTTTTTATATGGCATGTTTGCATGGTTGTAGCCATGTAAGTTATGTGTTAGTATTTCAGTGGTTATGTCCAGAACGATATCACCCAGCAAAAATGTGCTTCTAGGGCGGGCGACAATCCGTGCCGCCAATGCCTGTCACGGAATCCGTGCCGCCAACGCCTGTCACGGATTGTCGCCCCGAGCAGGAGGCGACAATCCGTGTAGGGGCGACAATCCGTGTCGCAACAACCCCCATGTAATACAGTATTATACTTAGTTGACAATGCTTGTTATACTAGTGCATTTTTATATTTTTCCATTTTCATACGACTTTGAGTCATAAGTGTCATAATATTAGCAGCATGTTGTGGACCATTTTACTATTTAAGTGAACCGGTGATCGCGAAAATCTAGTGGATATATACATAGGAAAAGTTCAAGTTGTTGGTCAAATATCTCCTCATTTGGCGCGTTTTTTCACATGTTATTTTCACATGTTACAAATGTAATATTCAGGACATTCCTATAGCGCAATACAAGGATACTAACTACACGAGGGTACCCAGGTTTTAAAGTGTGTGTATAGTTCTGGTTGAGGTGAGGATTTAGCTTTTCACGTTTTGCGAGATATTCAGGAACCGCTCTATATGAGATGTCAAGGAGCATGCAATTCTAAGAGGTATCAAAAGATATTTTGATGAAAATCGCTTTTGAAGTGGCTGAGATATCCCCCCCCCCCAAAAAAAAAAATAATAAACCAAACAAGGTGAAAAAAAGAGATCTTAATAGACAGGCACGGCCTGTTGCCTTATATCATTATCACTTTTTTTGATATCTCAGCCATTTGAAAGCAAATTTTCATCAAATTGTCTCACTTTAGGAATATTGTACACCTGAATCCCCACCTCAACCAGTACTGTGAAGTCCCTTTTATGAGTTCGTTATGAGAGTTTGCAAGTGAGATTTACTTCTCCAATGTGATGATTGGCATCAATAAGAGGTGGGTGATTTATAGAAATAAAGGCTGAACTTTAAAGTATATCATCATGGTAGTATTTGTACACAGTAGAAAATAACATACCTGGCAGAATTGGGCCATTTCAGCTGCTGTTGAGAAGAAACCATTTGGCAAGTTGTGGCATCTCACACTGAAGGTCAAAAGACGTGGCATTGTACAAACCCAACGTGCCAAGTCTTTTCCCATTGAGGACTGGTATTGAAGATTGTCATTCCAGTAGCCAGTGGTCACTGTAAGGTCTTGTATCTGTAGAAATGGCAAACCAACAAACATCGACAAACTAAAAAAAAAATAAAAAACTAAAAAAAAAAAATGATTTTTCTCTATGGCCAGAAATGAAATGACGCTTTTCAAAGCATAATGTTAAAGTAATCCGCTAAATTAAAAAAAAATAGATAAAAAAAGAAATCACACAACGTTTTGCACTGCGTAAGCAGGGGAAAAACAATTATTATAATAAAAAAAATTATAAGCAATTACTGTTTATACATCATCCAGCAATTGAAGCAATATATATATATATATATATATATATATATATATATATATATATTATCAATATATGACATGTAGACATCGTCAGCTCAGTTGTATCAGCTGTCCGAGGACTGCTTTACAAACAGTCAGTAAATCTTCATATTCATAACTACCATGCAATTTTTTTGGGAAAATTTCTACTGTTTTGATAATTGAATATTAACACCGGTCCCATTCCATTCATTTTTTTCTTTAATTTTTCTTTCCAACTCCCTTTTAAGGTGTCTGGTCTTTCACTCTAACGCACCATGATCGTTAAACGGCGACCTTAATAGTCCTGATGTGCCATGGTCGCCGATCGGCGACAAAGAAGAGCGCGAAAAACATTGATCATTTGAATTCTTGTGGTACCATAATGTGTTACACCAAGAAACTGACAATGATATGTAATCGTAGCTGACTAGCATAGCCATCGTTTCCACTAGAAATATGAGTATGCTTACATTGGAAAATTTCGAGTAAATACGTGATTTTTCGGCTAGATGTATTTTTTTTTTCCCGTCGGAAAATCCGCAGCGAGCGCTCCCTTTGTGTGATGTGTATGGATCAAAAGATTCATTGGTAAACCACGTGTGTGTATGCTATTGAATCTGCGTGTATTGTCTATGGGGTTCCACTTGTATTGTTCCGCTTGGATGCTGTCCGGCGGGAAGCTGCTTTGATATTGTCCCTCAGAGACGCTGAGCTTTCGTTCGTCGGTCAAGTCTTTCATCCTTTTGTTTTGGTGAACTTAAAATTGTCGTCCCCACGCTGGCATACAAAAGAAGAGGACGCCTTTGTTCTTGTCTCTGAACGTGTACAGTGAACGGAAAGTACGACCTGTAAACTATGTCGCTTGGTATCGCACGTAGTTCATGTAGTTTCTTTTGGTGTGATCGTCGTCTCCTAGTTCGAAGCGAAATGAAATTCAAAGTAGAATTCTAGTATTTCGGAATTTCAGACAAAATAATTTATGATATAGAGTATTAAAGATGGACATTGTTTTGCGCAGTTCAGTTTCAAAATCTATTGTAGGCAGCGTTCTCAAAGCGCGAAGAGAGCTGTTGTTTTGAGCGACGACATGCAAATAGTACAAATACTAATCAACTTACGAAAGTGACCAGAAATAAACCTAATATTCTCTGTGATTTTGGGGCAAATTGGCTGTATTGGTTCAACTCCATGGATATGAAAATACATTAAATAACGCCTGATTTTCTGTATGTGACGAAGAGTGGTCAAACTATGTTGTTTTCCATGTACTAGTATTTGTTTTTGTGCTTGCGTTAACCGTTGCATTTTTTTTAGAAGAGTTTCTCTTCAGTTGGTCTTCATAGTATACTGTAGGGTACCTACCTTTTTCGGCGTGCTTTCTCTCTTATTTTGTCGCTTCTTCTTTTCCCTATACATTTTGAATACGATTAGTTTTCACGCATTGTGAATGTCTCCGTATTCGCATAATTTGTCATTTTGCTGCCGTATTTTGAAGGATGTTTTGGTTCTTGTAGCTTTCCGGCTATAAATAGCGTGTAAACAATTTTTGCTTTATGGGAACAGCAAATGTCTCTAACTTCATTCACTGATGGCCATCCACTGCATCCTGACTTTAATATCTCCAGCCGTCTTGATTATGTCTTGCCACTGGATATTGATGGGCCAGGACGAGAGAGTGAGGCTGACGACCCTGCGCAACTCTTCCTCACTTTAATCCAATTCACGCGCAAGTCACAACTTCCTTTATTATCAATGTTATCATTCCAAAGATGATACCACTACTCATAGGCGCATGAATGTAGTGTTACTAGAAGTTGTGGTCGTCTTCACCAGCGAAGGACGAACATCATCACGTAGGCCTACTCTCGAATTAGCGACCAGAATCGTTGCGATCGTCGGGAATATATATTTTATTTCTTTTGGCCAAAAAAAAACCCCCAAAACAAACAAAAACAAAGCAAAAAAACAAAGATCTGTTGACAATCGATTGGTATATCATAGTAATTGTTCATTCAACCACGCAAAATGTTCTATTTTATCATTTCATAATGACGAAAATCGAAGCAGTATCGTTTATCGCCAAGCGATGATGCAGACATACGTTGGAGAGATATAGGGTGCCTACAGCACATAAGCAGACTCGATAAAGTAGAACAGAGTTCGATCAGCAATTCGTGGACAGCCGATATCAAATTCGCAAACGGATTTTCGTGTTTGATTTTGATTGCAACTGTTTAGGAAGCTCGAAACTTAAAATCTGATAGGTTTCCAAACATTCATTGCTCAGTGAGACACAGAATCAAAGTATATTAACGTATTTATATTATTTGTTCAGCTTTGCTTATCGTTTCATTCCTACCTCTCCTACTCAAGCAAATACTACAAGATTATTATTACGTAGAACTTTAGATGAGAGATAGAGAGAGCATGACCAATGCAAAGCAACTTCAAACTATTTGTTAGCATGCAGATCTTGAAAACTTCAAACTCTAATCCCGCTGTTCAGTCATTGGAGCAAAACAGTGTTGGATATTACACAGAAAAGGAAGAAAGAAATGTCGGCTGATGCTGCTTCGTGAAAACTGTGTCACAGCGTAATGAAGGTAAATGATAGGTTTGAATTCAAGTGCGAAACTAACATTTATCGGCTATTATAAAACCAATGAAAGAACTTAAGTATAGAGTGATGTTATAATTTCCATGACAAATCAATGATTCTGATGGTTACAAATCGCTCTGTAAAACCAATATTCACAGGTGCTAGACATTTCCGACGCCATGCCAAAGTAAGGAATGTGCCGTTGAATAATGTCATATTCAGATAATCAAATGTGATTAGCATATGAGGCTTAAGACAATCAAAGAGAGAAGACATCGAAAAAGCATGCCAGCAATGTAAAACTTGATTTCATATTTGTCGTTTACGCACGTGTAGGCGCAATATATTTATCACCACCTTCAGTTTTGTCTTCTTGTAACCAATTTTGGCATACAAATCAAGCCTACTCAGGGGGCTTTTGATTATTCTTTACCGTAATAATTTTGTTTAATGTAATTGCATTGTATGCCCTTCATCATGATATATGCGCAAGCTGCCTTTCTTTTCACTGTTTATTCGTGTCACGTTTCAGTGTCTTGTCACAATGCTTTTTTTTTTTAATTTCCGCTGTTCAGTTCTGATCTGAAAAATTTTAAATCCGACCGAATTTATTCGTTTGCAAGATTCAAGTTACTTCACAACTCTAGCGCATAGTTCACAAGTACAGCGTTATTGAAATTTACTTTTTCAAAGTGAGGTGATCGTTTCGAGAATGAGAGGGCTCCGCCCTACGTAGTGCTATTTTACCGAATCATGAAATGAACGGCGAGCTTTTTCATTTGCACGCACGTGTCTTCGTACACCAGCGCATGGCTTGAAAGAACGTAGTTTGCTACTCAGAGCGACTGACCTCATGGTGCTGAAATTAAACTGGTTTTCTAGACAAAACCCACTTTACTTTGATTTCTCTGGATTGGCAAATAAATATGTAAGTGGTATACTATCGTGAGTTAACTTTGTTCAAAATATTTTAGTAATGTTGTGATCGGAAGGAAAGTGGCTGGCGATAGGTTGATCGGATCAACATTCTTGATGGGACACGGCGTTAGAAAAAAAATCGGAAGGCATGTACACTTTTTCATCAGTCAGATCACGGCAGCATCTTCACTTTCAGGAGTTATGTTCATCCCTCAAGCTACCCCTAGCAACCACTAGTGTGTACTGTACTCGATCAGTACTCGGATTATCTCCGCCGTTACCAAGGAATTGCGCGAGCACAAATCCCTCGCTGACACAGGCATGCCGATTTTAATATAGTACGCCTGCCCGCAGTCCGCACAGACAAAAGAAGGATTAGTATAGGTGCTTCCTTCTCAAGGGGACAAAAGACACTCTTCCAGGGCCCGGGACAATTAGCTTAGTTTCAAATACAGGATCTGGGACTAAAGGACTCAGATTTGGGAATGAATTATTGAGGCAAAAAGAGAAACTGATAAGACAAAATAAACTGCTTGTATCTTTGGAATCATACATTTCTAGAAGACAATTTTGCTATCATTTGAAAGGGGAGATGTAGCTCTAAAACTTTCTCACAGAGTCAAGGGAGCGTTCTATTGAAGAAAAACCACGACTAACTGTTTCTTTTCATACTACACGAAAAATTCTAATAAATTTTTGATGATGTTAATTGTTTCTGCAATATTTTAGATTCAAATAAATATTACGGCAAACTGACTACATAACACGAAAGAACAAACATCTCTTGATATTTGTTGTGTAGAACTCAATCGATAGTTTTAAAGATATGGCAGTTTTCAATTACATTGTCAGTCCACTTTCGAAACATTCTGGCGTTAAGTAAAAACCTCTGGCACGTTAGGGGCTTCGGGCCTGGCACATTAAGAGTTTTTCAACCAACCCGATGATATTACAATCATGTTTGCTACAATAAAAGATTAGTTTTAGTAATGTATCAAAAAACAAAAACAAAAAAGACATCAAACAAAAAATGTCTAACATGTCGGAATGCGCTTAGAAACAGTTGTTAGTTGTGCTTTTCTTATTCAATTTATCAAACCTGCCTCTTTTCTTCTTATCATTCTTTATCATTATAATCATTCTTATCACTATCTTATCTTATCTTAATCTTCTTATCATTGTAATGACAGTTACTGCCATTAGAATAAAGAATGGTAAGAAGAAAAGAGGGAGGCTTGATGAATTGAATAGAAAAAAAAGAGGTGGTTTTGACCCAAGTTGAAAATTGTATTTTCTTTTTTTTTTCTTTTTTTGCTATAATGTCGATGAGATTATGTGTGAACATGCATCACAAACCAAACATAAAATGCTGTTAGCGATGAATCTTTAGTTACGGGCAGATTCTATAAAAGAACAGAGCTTAAGTTTACAGATGATTATGTCGGGTGCACGTCACGAGACCGACACCAACTAGTCAAAGGGTCTACGAGTTACAGTTCACGAGTCACATTGCCCATTAGTTCAACAGTAAGCGAACAAGGCCTTGGAGACCGACACGTTAAACCATGTGTTATATCGGTCGAACTCGTGTGCTGTTGTTACCTATAGTGCCGGCCTGGTCTCATGGGTTTTATTTGTCTATTGCCAAACTTGTGGGCTCTATGATTCGTTGGATGTATGACTCATTGCTGTCGGTCTTGTATGATGACCCCTATAATTCGATAAAACTGACCTTTCTCAACCTCTCTAAATCATGAAAACAAATTACACACTCCAAGCACAGTATCGATGGTGGATATACCGAGAACAGAGGTTTTGAACATTGTTGAGGTGAAAGGCCCATTTGAAGTGCAGCTTATGTCACTAAATTGTGGGCTTTGCAAGAAATAGGACTGAAAATTAACTGATGCGATCGTTAACGATCCCCCCTGACACTGTACAGGCATACTAACCTGGAAACACTATACTGCACATTACTTAAATATGAGACCATTCTGAAGCAATAATTTTCACACAGTAGATACATAATGTACTCTTAAATAAATCCCGCAAGGATTGGAACTATCATCCCCCAGCATTTGCACTGATTTCCACTGCGCAGTCACTATACCCATCATCTTTACTGCAGTAATTTCGAACGTATGTCGACTTGAAAGTGATCAGTCTGTAAAAATTGAAGACGGCTCTTTGACAGACCTAATCACACTTTCCACAAAAAGTGTTAAAAGCAACTGCTCAAAACACAACAATCATTCTCATTTTAGAATAAAGAAGAATTGCTTTTTCAAGAAATAAAAAGAACTTTAGACTGACTAGATCGAGCCGTTTCGCTTAACTTGAATCCCATCATAACTTTAAGGCGTGCAACTTCTCATTAGTTTTGTGTCGTACGGTGATATTTGAGACAGTTACTAAATCAAATCTACTCTGTATAGTAAAACGTGCGTGTTATAGAACTAACGCTGAAGATCTTACCTGACAGGTTGATGCCTTGTCTGCAACGATCCTGTAGAAATCTGTTTGAAATTCTGAACTAAAAGAATCCATGGTTACTTTGCGCAGCAGAGTGCTGGAGCTCATTCCTTCCGCCAGGTCAAGTGAAAGAGTTCTTCCGCAGTTGAAACGGTCAATATGTAACGATCGCTTATGGAAAGAAACATCGATAGATTGAACAATAATGGTTACCGAGAAAGTAAGAAAAAAAATCCATACGCAGATAGTTTTGTAGAGCGGAGGGATTATGGCAAAATACGAGTGATAGATGTATTTTAGGAACAAAATCATAGTTGGGAAGGATGAATGATTTTTTTTTCTATTCTCTAAATGAGCTATGACCGAGAAGTTTTGATATGACTACAGGTACTACAAAATATACCTTTTATGTCAGCTCGCCTTGAGACATGATGGGATATGGCAAAAATCGGTCTTATCTAACGATACGCTGAAACAGTTGCTCTTTTTTCTCATGAAATCCAGTTATTCTGACATGAAGAAGCTTTTTCTTTACATTTACATTTTCGTAGACGGCTTTGATAAAGACTGTACGTCATCAACAAAGAATATTATCATTTCAGCTCGCCTCACAGACCAGTCCATGATACAAATGCCTAAGAAGAAGAAAACTAATGAAAGCAAGAGACGTGCCAATTTTCTTCGATTCTTCTTCCTCTACGAATTAATAAAATTTGTAAAAACATACTGCCTATCTTATTAAACATACATGTGCCAAAGAAAAATCACGTGACTTGAGCCTATCATCTACTGCTTTCTGGGCCAGCGACACTACCACCAGGCTATCTCTGGTTGCCAGCAGTGACACGATGAAATTGGAATAAACATCCAATCTCTTAAGGGAAGTATTCCAAGGTGGACATTATTTATATTTTCCGACATGTTTGTTATATTACGGATCAGCAGTTGCGATCTAACAGTTTTCATTTGTATTGTGGGAGACAAATTGAAGAAAACGCACACCTCAAGAAGAAAACTTTTATTTGTTATCATGATATGAAAGCATTTTCTGACCAGAACATATGCAACGAATTCGCAGCTTATTACCAATGGTTCTCCTCATGAATGATTACAGCTGAAGATGGTGAAGATTTTAATCTCTCTGATTTACACACAAACAGATGCAGACAAACAGACAATCGCACGCACGCACACACGCACACACACACACACACGCATATTTGTTTAGTCAATTTGCAAACCGATGAGTAACTCACAGCTTGGTTACAGTGCAGCATGAACACAACTCCAGATTTTGTATGCTCTGACATATCAGGAGATAATTCGTATTCATTCCATCGTTCTCCCACTGCTCTAGCTGCCTCCTCAGTGTGACATTCAAACGCAACATCAACGCAAAAGTACTGGTCAGCACACTTTGTCAATCCACCGATGATATCAAGACGAATTTCATTCCGTAAGGTTGAGATGAAGTACAACAGGTAGCGGAATTGTTCAAATCGGGCAAGAAGTTTGTTTTTCAGTTGGTTGTACGTGACGCGATTATCGGTGTATACATTTTCAATGTATAACCCTGAAATATACTCTTGGAACAATTTGTGGGGAAATGAAACCGTAGGCCCGAGAAGGGATTGGATGTTGACTTGGCGTCGACGCTCCCTTGTGATGACCTCTCTTTCTATCGTCAAAACCCCAACTCTGCAGCATATTTCCATGGCATCATGACAATCTCTAAACATTTCTTCAGGAAATGTCATATTGTTTTGTAAAGAACCGTTGAGTGCTATTTCACTTATATCGTGAATTGCCTTTGCTGCTTCCTTTAAATGCTCAAAAACTTTCTGTTTCTGTAGATTTTGGCATGCTTTTGATGCGTAGTGGTCTTTTAGAAAAGAGATCATTTCTCCAAAAATCTCAGAGAAAGTTTGCATTTTTGTCATTTCCTTTCGTCTCTCTTTACTGAATTCTTCCCACATTAGGCAGAGCATTGCAGAGTAGATAGGAAACGGAGCCATGTTCGACTGAATGACATCATTTTCTTCCATGAAAGTGATCAAGTCTTCTGCCATTTCAGTGTCCTTCCCTCTTATGCCAAAGTATTTCTTGATATATTCACTCAAATTGTTCTCGTTAAATCCATCGACCCTAATAAATGTATATGCTTCGACAAGGCTTTTTATAACGCTGAATTCATGAGTTCTCCATGGCCTTGTAGTCACAATTACCTTGCATGACTTATATTGCTCTAACCCTAAGATTCGGATGACTTCGCTACTGCTCCTTTCTTCGAATTCCCCTTTAAACTCGTCGAATCCATCAAACACAATAAGAATTCTATCCAAATTATTTGAAATATATGTGTTTATTTCGTCTTCCGTTGCTAGCGTGGAATCAGTGAAATATTTCTGCACTATTCCACCAATACTTTTACCGTCAGTAACATCTCGTAGAGGAATTACGAGCACCATATCGACATCCTGGAGAATCCTTCCCTGGCACCAATCCCAGGCTATCTTAGAGCACAGCGTTGTTTTACCTACGCCACCTTCACCCTGGATCAAAAGACGCTTTGAAAGGTTTAAATTTCCATCATTGGTTAAAAGGTCTTCGTAGGCTATAGGTGTAGTTTTGCGCATGTCACTTTGGTCTATCAGACTCAAATTGGTGTAAATGTCATCCAAGTTAACACGATCCATAAAGTTGAGTGGATCCACAGTGACCTTGCGTCGTGACATTCGGTAATACGCCTTCAGCTCTTCTTTGATTTGCTCTACTTGTTCCTTTGTAAGTGATTGTGAAAGAGGTGCTGTTTGAAAGCAAAAAGATTACAGATGTGATTTAGATAAAGTTAAGACGTTAATGAGATGATATAACGGTCTGCATTTCCAGTGACGCTGCTAAATGCCACAGCAGGACAAACACCAAACATAATAAACGACGCCCTGGTAACAGCTCTGATTATTCCTCCTATGTTTACCATGTTTACGTTTCTAAGCATTTCCTTTTTAGCACTTTCCATTTCTTTTAAACACATTATAATCACGTATGTACTTTAGGCGCAATTGCATCTATGCGCGGAATACTATTCATGTTAGCATTATCATGTATAGATTTCAAGATGACGTTTCTTGCTAAGCGTAAACCAAGAAGACAAGATATTATTTTTCCAGAAGAGTCAGTTTTCTCTACCTTATTTCTAATTTTCGGGCCTCAAAACTACCGCTAAATTCAAGATATGCTATTTTTTTTCTTCTGGGTGATATATATTTGAAAAGGTGCTGCTCTTACTGTGATACAACACGTCTTTATTGCTACTATTCCACAGCCCTTAGTAGTCCATAACTTTTAACCCTAGTTTTCCTTTATAAAATCAGCACGTCGTAACTCTTTTATTTCAGTACCATTTCTTTTTGACAGTATGGATTCTGCAAATTGTCAAATTCAAATAGGAGAAATAAGTCATATTCATAATTGCCTGTGAGCATATTGCTGCTCTTTTGAACATGTTATTGATTCATTTACATATTGTTGGCTTCATCATTCTGAATAACTCGACTCTATGCGCATACATGCCAATTATCATGGGGAAGGGGGACAATCAACTGTCAGTTTATGAATATGTTCTTTAACTTTGGCACCTGAAGTGTATTTAAATCACAATTAACAATGAATTACAATGTGTCACATTGGAATACGTTATACTGGTTAAGAAATGAAGAAATGTAGGAACAAGGAATACAAGGTAATCATTTCAGACTTCCCCATACCAAGCATTTCTGCTTCTTCTTCATCGACTGGTTTTGGTCTCCGCCAGCAGGGATTCCAGCCGCATCCTGTGAAATATGACATTAAGGAAAAGCTAAAACAGTGATATCCAAGGTAAAATATATATGCATATGTATATATATATATATATATATATATATATATATATATAGGTCAGAATTTTGAACGATGTACAATTGAGCCAAAACAAGGCAAGATTTAAAAAGTAGGAAATTCTCCAAACTATTCATCTTACCTGAAAGAGTATAACTCAAGCTTTAATATGAACCCAATTACACTAGGATTTTCCCAGAGGAACAAGTTTTTATTCACCGCTGAAGTTTACCATGTCCAGAGCAGCGAACGTCCGTGAGGAATAGTACTGTACATACACTTGAATACCATTTATCATAGTTTGCAAAGATCTGATTCAGTTCAAAATCCTAACGAAATATCTTAAGGGACATGTGTACGTGCTTGCAAGATATTAAGCGTGTACTCTTAAAGGCACTCAATCGTGGCGAGTGGTTTGTGCGGCACGGAGACGAACGCAACACGCTACCTCCCCCATTCTGTATCAAATGTAGTGACCCCGAATGAGAATAGCGCTGGCTCAATGGGTCAGCGAACAAAACGCTAGGCTACAAGAGAGCTCTCTGTGCTAATCTCCTAACCCAACATGGCTGTCCGAGCAAGCCACGAGAGCTTCCGAATGGACGCACACTCTTAGTGCGCACGCACATGAAGAGAGGCCAAAAGAGCCACGCGTCTTCTGGCCTCTCTCCTCCAATCACCGCAGCTCGCGGTGACAATGTTTGTGTATGATGCATACACACACACGCACACACACACACGTGTCTCAGTGGTAGCATTGTCCCACACGTTTATGGATATAGCACCGAGTCTGGAAACTTCGGTCGTTCGGAGTTTACGTACCATTAGGAATGACAATCGGCTGCCTTTAACCTGTACGTAATGGTAGACAACTGATGATTTAACTAAATTCGTCGTTTCTGTAGAAATATTGCTCTTCCGCTAAAACACTTTCTCCACTTTACGCGCATTTTACAGAAACGCAATATTTTGACCTCTTATTTCACTACCCCATACTTTAATTCTCACTCCCAAATAATAACATACATTTTTTAAGATGTATCTGATCTAGGCAGTCTCTATAACCCAACAAACATAGCATAGTTTTAATCACGGAGGTTCGCATGTAGCTCACGGACGTTCGGAACAAACAAGATGCAGCTCTCTTGAGTTGGAAATGCATTCTACTCACAACAAACAGCAATTTCATGTCGAGAACAAACTCCTCTGCAAAATCCTGAATAGATATTACCAATTCTCAATTATATAAGCTTGTTTATCTTCTAATATTGAGGAATCAAAGAAAACAATTTTTTCCATCTCTCGTAAATGAACGTACAAACGAACGTGTAATCTCAGTGACGTAGTCCATCCTTGAGAAGGAATATCTTCATCAAAAGTTCGTTATCATGAAGTAAAGATTCAGGTCCTAAATTTGTTATCTAAAGTCTACAATGAAAAATTTACTTATAACGAACATGGTCACAGCTAAAATTATGACAAAGAATTAACATAGAAAGACAACAGAAATGTGCTCCGTTATAGAAATACGAAGTTAATGCTGGGGAGGACAAACGAATACGTTTGGAAGAAATCCCTCTATGTTTGCTCCTTGTGTTGCACACTGTAACCGAGGAGAATTTGTTTTATCATATTAGTCAGAAATGATAATAGGTTCGATACTGCGAAGTTTCGTCGTAACAAGACACAATAAGTCCATAACTTGGATGGATGTTTGTGACTTATATATTATACAATATGGTTGTTACAACAAACATTTTGTAGCGCGTCATTTCGGAGGCTCGTTATTTATACAGTTTGTCAAAACGAAAATTGATAGAGTTCGTATAATTATGAAGCTTTTTTATTCTGCAAATGATAGGAATCTCCGAAGGTTAATCGAAATGTTTATTAATTGGAACATGAAAAATCATGTTCGCTTATCCAAATGTGGAGAAATAAGTTAACAACTAAAATCCTCCACATTTCAAAACCTCATAATAACCGTTTTCACCTAAACGAATATCAGGCCCATTCCACTTTTAGAAGAACAGACCCAAAAATAATGATCCTTAATATTTATTTTTCGGACTAAAAAACTTTCGGAATACGAGAGTTTTTAATAACAAACCTCCTTAATTAACTACAAACTCTTTTTTTTTTTCATTTTCGGAATAACAAACCTTTGGACATCGGAGTAACGAATCTTAGGAAGAGCGAAAGTATGAAAGTGCAACTTTAAACCTATTCTTGATCATTACTTTTTTAACATGTGTTTTCAAAGTAAGCACAAAAGCACAAGCAAATTGACGATCTCTCTGTCTCTTAAATGTGAAATGAAAAAAAAAACTTGGAAAGAATTACAAATGAACATTGCTTTTCATTGATGAGTATAAAACAACACCATGTGATGATAAGCGGAGGAATTGTTTGTTTTCATCAGACAATAATTGTACACTGCATTATGTTTGTTCGCTTGTGACGGCATTTCGATGAATAAAAAACATGAACAAACAAACAAAAACTTCTCCAGAGGAATTTGGTATAACGGGAGTGCGCTGGCAATTCTTTTCTCTGTGTGTTGGAGCTCGATCCCTTCTCTGTTTCTCAGTCATTTTCATTGAACTGCTTCCACGTCCTTTTGTCACGTCACGTATTGTCACAGACGTCCGTTCTACTGATAGGGTCATGTTCCAGGACGGATAACTAATCGGCAGAGAGTACCTAGCCTTCCTAACTCTTTCAAAAATTTGAAAAGGTATTGTCAATGCAAATGATAAGAAATTTGACATCCTTACAACATATGTATTGCTCAGACGGGGATCAGGAGGTGAATTTTCAGAGAAAATATTAATTATTTGCTTGGTTTTCGGTGAAATGCATGGTCCAAAAACTGCGGACAAGCCTCAGTCCTCTCCAAAAATAACATGCAGCTCCTCGGCTAGAGAGTCAAAGGTAAAATGCACCTTCGTCATCAAAGCAAGATGGTGTCCCACTCGAAAGCGTCTTAATCATCACGGGCGTTCTTTTTTTCTCGGATGTTCGTCTAAAAATATAATTTCGGTTCCTATTTGACAAAGGATGGACAGAAACTCAAAACAAACATATTATCGTGTGGCTATATCTTAGTTGATTACGACTCAGAACAATATCGCCAATAACGTCAAATGGTATACGATCTTTATTAGAAAATAACGGAAGCACGTCCGTGACGAAAACCGAGTATGAGTTTGCAGAAAAGAATATTACGTCTCATGTACAGCCGGCAGACGTACAATTTTTGTAGGATATGTTCATTAGGTGGAACACCAAATTTTCGAATATATTACAGTTGGGACAATAAAGTAGAATTTGCAGCAGCGATAGAAATAAAAGCACCACGGACGTTCGTCTGTTTAGGACTTTGATATTTTGATTGTTCTCTGTAATTTTATACGTGCTCAAAAAAGTTCTTATAATTTTGTGGTACATACCCATGATATGTCAGATCCAGAACATGGTCAGATATTAGATGCCACGTACCATTAAAAATGCACATCATTAGTTTGAAAAACAGAAATTATTGTGAAAATAGCGTTTTTATCGTATTTTTACGCTTTAAGTCCCTGTCAAATGAAAAAATATCAGGCAAAAGTCAACCAAACCATATATTTCCTGAAAGAAAATTTACCAATCTTTGAGATGGCATGAAAAAAATCTGGTTTCTTAGATCATCCTGCATGTTCTAAGGGAAAGAATGTCATAAGGTACGAAAATTGGCAATTGTACAGCGTTCAAAATTCTCACCCATATATATACACATATATATATATAAATATATATATATATATATATATATATATATATAAATATATATATATATATATATATATATATATATATATATATATATATATGATATAATGTATACTAGCAGCACCCGTGGAAATCCATGGGTCTGAGGGCCTATATATATATATATATTTTTTTTTTTTTTTTTTTATTTAAACAATCATTCAAGGAAAAATTACCAAAAACGTTTATGAGATTCTCCGCAAGTTCTGCCCACAGATTCTTCCCGGCTGAACGGGGAGATACTTTGACACTGACTTTGATGTTTATTACCCCCTGCTCTAAATTGCCTCCATGCAGGAATCAACGGCTGGTCTCTTAGGCCTTCCCTTTTTTAATTCATATTTCTTGTCCCACGTTATGAGAAAAAAATGAAATATTTTCGTCTTCATTTTCTGCCTCCTATATATTTTTATCACCAAAAACTTGGTTTGATAGATCATAGAACAATCCGTTTATCTGCTTCATTATTAATTGTTATTAAATTCATTATTGAAATTTGGGGAGGGGAACACAGTCATTACAGTCTTTAAGTATGAGGCACCCGTGGGATTTTTTTCCTTTAATATTTCTTCACCAACGTTATGAGAAGAAATAAACGAAGAATATTTTCGTCTTTATTTGCTCCCTCATTTCTGTTTTTATCATCAAAACTTGGTTTGTTGGATCATAGACCCACCCGTATGACAAACTTTAAAATAACTACTTCACTGCACTAACATACGTAATGCATGTATTGTGCTACTTCATAGACCCTAGTGTCTTTGTTGCTATTGTGTTGAGAGAAAATAGAATATTTCCGTCTTCAATTCGCTCCCTCCTTTGCTTAAAAAAAAGAATTGTTTGAAAGATCATAGAACCACCAGTATATCTGCTTCATACTGTACGCTATTATTATTATTATTATTGTAATTGTTATTGTTATTATTATTATTATTATTATTATCATTATTATTATTATTATTATGAAATTATCATTATTATTCTATGTGACCCTGCACCTCAAAACAAACAAAAAGTCACCAGACATGAATTTTTAGTTAAGACCATATTCTGAAAGAGTAGACTTAAAGCTTTAAAATGATGTATAACTAAAATCAAGCGGACTCTCCTAACCTATCTAAATATTGGAAAGAAAGCACAAACTCAGGAAAAGTGCAAACTGAGAAAAGAGGCTCTGACGTACAGTATCTATGCAAGCGCTTAATCTTTACCAAACCGTGCTGGCTGTGCAATGAATTGGACAAGAAGAGGAAGTAAGCCACCAGAGTAACAACAATGAAGTGATTATTAAATTAAACTGAAATTTAGTATGCCTCATTAAACACATTCTGTCCATAATTAATGCAAACTTTCAAAGCAGTAGCATTATCCTTTCAAAAGTTATTAGAATTGAAAGTGAAGAGTGGGGACAAGGTTTTTCAGAAATGAAAAAGGGATTCTAAGGACACTCCTAATCACACTATTCTACCAAAAATGTTCGAGATAAACTGCTAAATAATAATGATAATAATAATTTGCATTTTTTTCTGCGCTTAATACTTGGTTTCTAATCGTCTAACACATATAATAATCATATCTAAACACAATCTTACATATTGTTCAACATAACTACAAACTCTACAATAATTTACATTACTTCATAATACTCTGGCAATAATCAAATGCTGAAATTAGCATACTTAATACACATAAGAATAGAAAAAAACAGGGTTACACCAGGGAGATGCTATAACACCTGGTTCACACATGAAACATGAGATCATAGGAAATTCAAATTATGTTGACTTCATTAAATGTGTCTTCAGGAGGGTCTTAAACATTTCTAGCGAGGGTGAAGATCTGACGTGCAGGGGGAGCTTATTCCATAGCTGGGGTGCAGCGAGGGCGAAAGCACGACTTCCATCGGGTACGGGGTATGGGTCCGGGACTAATAAAGTTGGAGATGGATTGAGCGGGAGGATCGCAGGACACGGGATGAATTCTTGGGAAGTAATAGTTCAGAGATGTATCCAGGTGCTAAACCGTGCTTGGCTTTGTAGGTAAGGGTGAGTATTTTGAATTGTATTCTTTGAACCATGGGGAGCCAGTGAAGGGAGCGAAGGATGGGAGTGATGTGGTCGGATTTCTTAGTGCGAGAGACGAGAAGGATTCTTTGCAGGGGGGGGGGGGGCAATATGTGCATAAGGAAGGTTGACATAAAGAGCTTTACAATAGTCAAGGTGCGTGGTGACAAAGGCATGGACAAGACGCTTTGTGTTGGCTTGATCCAAGAAGCGTCTAAGTTTCCCAATTTTGCATATGCCGAACGCGGCTGAGCGGCACGTGTTGTTTATATAAACCTATACATACATGTATATATATATATATATATATATATATATATATACATTTATGTGTTTGTGTCTATGTGTGTGCGCGTGTGTGTGTGACCCGTTCAAACAAAAGGATCCCAAAGTCGGAAGAGGACAATATTTTAAGTCCTACATGAAATCAGGTCGTGCGACTTTCTGTTAGTTTGTGATGCAAGTTCACATAGCATTATACTTAAATGCATAATGTCGCTGGGGTGACAAGACCTGGTATCTGTAATTTTGGGAAAGAAGAATTTTTTTTTGATTAATGGTCAAATAATGGGTCAGCTGATGTCCTGTCAGAATCCTAACCGTCTTTCTCCAAAAATGAAGCCACCGCTGCATGTCAAAGGAAATGCTATCCCATTCGCCACAGTGCTTCGGCCGCCATGTTTTTTGGCTCTCCTAAACATTCAACATTTTGTAGATACGAGGTCTTGTCACCCCAGCGACGATAAGCACATACATAAATTCCGCGATCTCTTTTTGTCGGTGTCATCTGACATCGCTAGAATTTGTTATCATACAATGGTACTAGAATTCCGAGTTTGTAATAAAACATAAATTTACGCGAAAATACGAAGTGATAATATTTCTGTTGTACATAACATATATATACACAAAGCTATCTGAAGGTCTTGAAGACAAAGTAAATAAAAAAAAAACAAATACACAGATGAAATGATTAACGCAAAAAGAAAATATCGCCACCTTTTCTTGGTAGGAATTGCGGATGATACTTCTGCAGAAACATTCCAACAAGGACAAAAAGGACAAGTACAGCAAATGATATACCGATGACTAGTCCAACGATGAAACCGACATTATTACGTTTTCCTGGAAATTGATATTTGAAAAAAATATAAAGCACGTCATATTTTCCGTTACTTTGTTTCATCAGAAATATCAAAAATGAAAAATGATAGTAGTTAACATCATGATAAATGACACTGCAACGCATTATCATATTAAGTTTATGGGTAGTGCCGAAGCATTTCAATACTCGGTTAGGGTCATTATACATAATAATCATTATCTCAGTAATACATAGTTGAGAGAAACTGATTTGATAGGCGTAAGTTTAATGATAAAGGAACAATATCTTTATTGAAGGGAATATGTTTATGCTCTTTCCTGAAATCATTTCATAGCTCCACATTATCGCCTCGGATATAATCATTATTATGACAAATCAAAATCCAGTTTTTGTCAGTATTTTTACCTCTTTTCCATGAACGTTTTGGTAGTGCCGACGAAAGCCATAATGTTCTTACCTTATATTGTTGAGAAAAACAAAAACACACGAGCAAACAAATAGATAAACAAATGACAACTTTGTACACAACCTGATATGGGTAGAAGAGTGATTTCCTCGACGGACGTTCCATTCAGCGAGTCTCCGGTAGCCATGCACATGAAGGTTTGGTCTCTCCCACGTTCAGTTGAAATAGTTATAGTTTCACTCCTCTCGTATGTGCTGTCAGATAACATTTTCTGTCTAGAAACCACTGAATTCAGTCTCTTTCCAGATTCTTCAGTCCATAGCATGGAAATGTTAGGCTTGAATCCACTCACAACACAAGTCAGGTCTAAAGTGGGAGTGTTAGGAGTTTGGTATGTACACCGACTCTGGCGGGACTGAGTTATATCGACGCATTCCTCGATTGTATGTGTTGATGCCATTGCTGGGGGGGGGGGGGAATTATATGTAAAATATTGAATTAGAATTTGTCCATATTCTTTTCCGAAAAAACTTCAATATAGTTAGAAAGATGAAAGAAAGGATACGAAAACTTGTCAAGTGTATAACAATGTGACGCATTTACACGACAAGTGCAAACATTTAAATATCTCTTATGATGACGGCTACAATACTCAATTATTTTGGTTACACCAGCGAAGTTCGTCTTGTGCAATAACTACCAGTGTCTTCTGAAACGAGTAATGATTCTGGAGTGTACTGTCTCAGGTACATTAAAATGCTGGTTTGTGAATTGCTTGCTTTCAGTGGTTTTGGATGCATCATAGCTCTAATATCGTAAATTTCATACTGTATGTGGTACACACAGTTCTTCATATCAGGCAAATCTCTAATAGTAATAATAACAAATAGTGATAATTATAAAAATGCCCAATGTGTTACTCTCGCACTTAAAAGGCTATTCAAATTTGATGACGATACCATTTACGGACAATGACGTTCCTAAGACGTTATTAAGAATTTAGGATAGTAAAAAACTGTCTACACTGTTATTGTCAATTTATATGCAGCGTTAGAGGCGCTTTGTTATTCAATAAATTGCTTCCTGTGTTCGATGCCACAGTATAGAGTACACACACGCAAATACACACACACACACACACACACACTCATACACACACATACACAAAACGACTCCTCTTCACTGGTTATAAGGAAATCTAAATCCCATGTAAGTTTTCTAACAAATCAGCATAATCTGCTGGAATTGGGAATGTAATCACGCATTCCGGTCTGCACTTCAATACCCTCTGTAAACGGAGACGAAATCAACTTGACCAACAATCATCTTAAATTCGTACTACTAACAAAAGTGTTACCATTGCAATGCGATACTCGACATCATTATACAGTACTGCCCACTGACAATCACATAAGTCCCAGGGCTCGACACTAACGGTGGCCCGGTGGCCCGGGGCCACCAAAAATAAAAGTCGGGCCACCAAATTTTAAAAAGGGCAAATTTGGTGGCCCGCCTCGGGCCACCAAAATTTTTTGAAAAGTATGTCAATAAATTCGTAACTTTCTGCGTCGGAAATTAGCTGTTGAATTTGTTCAAAGGATGGATGAAAAGGACTGAATGAATGCCTGAGAATGAGTGTTGCAAGTTTGTTGAAATTTATTTATGAGTAGATATGTCCAACTTCTAATTCCTACTATCATAAATCTTAGATATTTGACTCATTAAAAGAAAGGACTTTTAATGTTTTTTCATTGTTTTTTTTTTTCGGGACACCAAATTTTTCTCTCGGGCCACCAAAAATTTGAAATTTAGGATTTTGGTGGTTCCATCGGGCCCCATCGGGCCACCAAACAAAAAAGTTAGTGTCGAGCTATGACATAACTATATAATATCTGAAGTCAAATCCTCAAAACCTGAGGAAAATGAATAGATCAGCAAATTCTATGATTGTCAATAGAAAATTCTTTTGAAATAACACAACACAATATCTAATAAAAAAAATCTACACAGCTATGATATCATAGACATCACAAATCCCAGATTTCAAATCAATACTAAAAAAAGTAATTCACAATATTATTATATAATTTTCATTCAAATCATATCATTACCACGGAAACATACTTTTCAAAAAAAAAATAAAAAAAATACATTTTATGCACCCAAATTATTAAAAAGATAAGGATAACATATGACAAATTCCAAACCAAAAACTCAATTTTCATACAAAAGTTTAACTAATTCCCCAATATTTTTAATACAATTGTTCACATACTGTTACCATGTCAACACATTATTAAACAATTAACCAAAAGGCCTATCACATCCACTGGCACTTTAAATGACCTTCAAAAAACAACAAGAAAAGAAAAAAAAAACTTGTCACCACAACTCATAGCATCCGACTACTACAAAAAGTTGGTCTGCACTCCTACATGTCATAGTAATCACATGTGTGTGAACTTTAAGTCAAACGCTCAAAAAAGCGGGGAGCTCGGAAAAGAATTTTTTAAAAATAATCTTCAAAAGAATAATCATTACCAAATCAACTGTAGCTTTTAAAAAGAAAAACATATACCAAAATACTAAATATATGTAATCATTATTACAGCATCTTAATATTGCCAACTGTTTTGAAACCGAGTACAAAATGTTTGCTTCGTTTGAGCATTTCTCACTTCACTAGGAAAACTCTTCCAAAGTATTGCACCATGAAAATAAAGTGCCTTTCTACCACTTTCAGGTTTTACTCTGGGCACAATTAAACCTCTACTTTGAACATTTCTTGCACTGTATCGATGTACACTCATGACAGATGTAAACATACTCTGGAGATATACAGGGGCAGAACCATTCGAAGTGTCATACATAAGTTTGCCTTTCTGAAACTGCCATCTCTTCTCCATATCTATTCATTTTAGACGTGTGAACATTCCATTTGTTGATGTGCGAGTGTTTGTCTGCGATACTATTCTTGTTTTTTTTTTATTGCTTGATGAGAATGTCCTTTACTCCTTGGCTCAAATTTGTCCACACACTTGAACAAAAATCAAAATAAGGTAATATCAGAGCATTCGCTTAAAGCTTAGCGCTCTCAACAATTAAATACTTTCTTACTCTCCGGAGCAACGCTAGCGTGGAAGCAATTTTGGCAGATACCTTGGCAATATGTTCATTCCATGTAAAATGTTAATTTAACCAAACACCTAGATATTTTACCTTCTTCACATGTTCTATCAACACATTTTCAACTTGAATATTAATGTCTCCCCTGATACCGCTTACTTTCTGTGGGATGGCGACTAACAAAAAAAATGCTTTTTTTTTTCTGTGTTGAGTGTTAAACAATTTGAATTCAACCATTATCATCATTCAATACAATGTGTAATTATTTTGGACTCGAAGCACTATAAATAACACCAGTGTCATCTGCATACAGAATGATTCAACTGTTCTTGACAATAGAGGACAGGTCATTAACAAAAAGAATGAATAGCAGGAATCCTACAATAGAACCCTGCGGTACTCCTGATTTTAGAGCAAGTGTGTCGTTAATCCGAAAATGATACAGGGTTCGCAATTCTGAAGGCTCGTTTATCCGAAAATGAAAAAGTGTTTGTTATTCCGAAGGTTCGTTAATCCGAAATGAAATAGGGTTTGCTTTTCCGAAGGTTCGTTGATCCGAAATGATACAGGGTCCGTAACGAACCTTCGGAATAACGAGTTTTTGTTTCCTTTTCGGATTAACGAGCCTTAAGAATAACGAACCTTATTTCACTTTCGGATTACTGTAACGAACCTTCTTAATAACATACCTCATCATATTTTTATATTAACATACCTCCGGAATAACGAATCTTCGGAATAACGAACCTTCGGACCAAGAACCTTCGGAATAACGAGCTGTAACCCAAAATATCAACGGGATTAATCACAAATTTCTTTCTTATTTGATCACATTTTGGAAACAGACTGCAAATGTTTACGTGTGTTAGTTTTAATCCTCTAGAATGTATTAACAGAGAAACTAAAATTCCGTCAAATGTTCAGTGAGTTCATTGTTGTCGTCATCGCCTTGAAGAAGACTACAAACGGTTGTCTCCTCTTTCTGGTCTGAAGAGTGGTGACCCCTGATGGTAGTAGTCATCTCAGAGTAAGTCTTGGTGGCTCGTCGACCACGGTGAGTACGTCTTCTGCGTCCGATACCCAGCTCACAGATCCTGTGCCATAAATCCTGTCATAACATCGACTGCTATAGCGTTTGATGTTCAGACGATGAAGCGTGGGAACGTCATACCTTATGTTGGTCTGACTGTGGGAGGGCAATTCCATGTCACGACGGTTCTGAAGATCGTTGTGGTGCTCGTCGCTTTATGGGCCTGGATTTAGTTGGACGTCTCCAGCCAACTGGATGGCTAGTTGAAAACATGCTGTAGAATTGCTGTAGTATGGTAATGGCTGTCAATAGAGTTTTACACGGCAGCCTTAGGATAATACTCTCAATGCATGTTGCTCTTCTCCATGCATCGGCATCAATAGGATAGTTGCATTCAAGTCCACAGGTCAAAGATACATTGACTATAGTCACTAAAAAGCACAAAGACCACAGTTTGATCCCCTCATTCTTGCAGAGGAAGATGCTAAACCTCTCACAAAAGATTGCAGTCTGTAGTGCTGTAAAGATTGGCTCTGTAGGCCTACATGGGATGCAAGAGTGCAGGTAATGATGGCTTCCTTTCAATATTAGCCAAGTGATTTCCAAAACGTAAATATACAAGGGAGCGGCTTGATATCTTCCCTTGGAATTTGTCCAATTGAGGCACAAAAAAAGCCCACCATGAACCACCACTTACAATCAAAATACAAAAATCACTGCACAAAATCAAACACAATCCCAAATACAGAGCTCAAAAGTTCAGGGGCTACCTAGGAAGGCGCCCACCTAGGAATATGTGGTGTTTTCCTTGTTGTGATATAAATATCACACACTAACTAATATACTTCTATTAAAATGAAATAGACACAGTTAATAAGTTATGGTTGTGAAATATCTGAGTAATTGTTTATATATTACGTTTGACAGAATTGTGGTACTGTAGATTGCAAGATATTTCATTTCAGATTTGGGCAGAAGCAAGTCATCATTGTGACCAAATCATAAATACTACGATATATCTGAGAAGATATTGGAAATGGAATTGTATTTAGGATCCGCCTGCATAGAAATCAGATATAATTATGTACTAGTTAGGTATGCCATTTTCACGGTCAGTTGCATTGATGGCTGCGAACAAGGAACATATCGATCGAACACGAGAGAATGAGAAGTGTGGACTGGGCCTATTGTACGCTCAATGGGTATACCCAATAAGGTTAGAAAAAGTCGACATCTAGTTAACTCAGCCTCGCTTGCTTTGTACGCTTGCATAAGAGTTTTAATGCAAACTAGCACACTACTAAGATGGAAAAGGTAAGTTGGACAAAAATGCATCCACATGTTGCTATAAAAAAGAAGAACAAAAAAAAAACACAAACACAAAAATAAACCAAAAATAAGGTAAAACAAACCCTAGTGTTTTAGGCAAAGTGATTTATTTCTTTGGTCTGATGTTAAGAAATAAACGTAGAATAAGGATTAGACTGCACATATTTCTCTCTTTTATTTCTTCGTTTGTTTTGTTTTTAAGATGGGGAAATCGTATTCATCTGGTTCCTGTATGTGCGTTTATGCTAAGGATTTCCATTTAGTCCTATCTAATGCGTTTATCTAAAAGTTTTCTAGGGCATCATACACAGTACCGTTTAAATCGTATGTATATTTCCGAGCTGCAAAAGCTTTCTTTTAGCGGTTTCCGGTTGCGCATAGCGTGCACCATTTTAGGTACCAGGTGTTTGTGCGTAGAACGGATACACAATTCACATACGGTTAAACCTGTGTTAAGCGGTCATCCAAAGAAACAACAAAAGTGGCCGCTATAAACCGGAGGTGGTTGCAATTATGAATTTCCAAACTTACATTTAATGAAGAAAATACCGCATGTTATACCGTGAACGCTGTATCACACCTTTCCGGGCAAGCTTTGCGTGCGACTTCCGAAGACTAGTTTTTACTAGCCATGCGCGGGTCCCCGCAGATGACCCGAACATGACAGTACCTAGCACGTAATTACCCGTGGTCTCCTGGAGGTGCGCACCAAAATCTTTTTACCCACAACCGTGTTTAATTCCTGTCACAACTTCCCGGGCAAGCTACTCGGGCTTGTTGCGTGTAGGAATTTTTCATTATACCGGATATTAATGACTGAGGGCGTACAAGGATTTGGGCGAATCAGTGCATGTGTTTTACTTGCTGGACGCGTTCTACTTATGTCCTAATTACGGGTATACTGTGTGGCATTTGTGCCAGGCGCTTGGGGGCTTACAACTCAGTAATGGAATTCCAAAGAAGGAATGATAGAAGTACTACAGAATGTCATTATCTTGGCCGTATACGGGGACTTCGAAGTACGTACGTGGAAGTTACTTAGGAGGTGCTGCCGCTATTAAAGGCCATGTCACACCTTTCCGGCACGGGCTTGTTGCAAGGAGGGTTTCAAGCACGGAGGAGAACTTTCCGCGTCAAAAAGAATGTCTGCAAATTTCGCACTTGCGTCTCACCTGCTAGACTCGTGCTATTTACATTCTACTTGCGTGTATTCAGTGTGACCAGCGTGAGAGCCTTAAAACCGATCCGTTTCTATTACGACCGACGTACGGGTACTGAGAAGTACCTTCGTCGAAGTTGCCCGCGAGGTGCTGCAGGTAAGGGTCTCCTACTGGTGTTATGCCTGTACCTCTACGAGCGAACCCCCACGACTCACTCGGAACAAGTTTTGTGCATGCTCCAGGCATTGTAATACTGTATCTGGGGAATTTTGGGGGCTTGACTTGCCGGAAAACAACTTTGCTATCCGGAGTATCTCCAGGAGTATTTCACCTGTAGTTGCCCGGAGGTGCACAGGCAAGTCCTATTTAACCGTAGCCAAGTTTTAAGCATGACCACAAGTATTTCCGGGTGTGTCACGGAGGATGCCCGGAGAGGTCCACGCACGACGCCAGTTGGAGTTCCGTAGCGGCAGCACATCGCAGGCAACTCCCACTCAGGTACCTCGCAGTTCCGTATGCAGCCAAGATAATGACATTCTGTAGGATGTCTGTCACTCTTTGAGAGGAATTCCTTCACTGAGTTGTCAGCACCCACGCGACTGGTACACAGGTCACACAGTATACCCGCAAGTAAAATTTAAGTTGAACGCGTCCAGCAAGTAAGAGACATGCACTAACTCGCCCAAATCCTTGTGCGTCCTCAGAAATTATCGGTATCCTCGAAAATCCCCCCCCCCCCCCCGCACAACAAGCCCGCGTAGCATGCCCGGAAAGGTGTGACAGGGCCTTAAAGGACAAGTCCACCTTCATATACATAAGTATTTAGAGAATGCAGCAATATTAGTAGAATACAATCACCATCAGTGGAAGTTTGAGGAAAATTGGACAATCCGTTCAAAACTTACAAATATTTTAAGTATCTGCGCAGTCACTGCTGGAAGAGAAGACTACTACTGTGTATGATGTCATATGCGTACAACTTATAAGGAAAATAATAAGCGGATTTCACGAAACTTTACTTTTTGAATAAAGTGCACATTTCTTCGACTTGCTACTGACGTATGATTAGGGTAATATTATTCCCCCTACCTTCTTAAAGAGAGAAGTCGAGTGTTCTTTTGTTATGCGAGAAAATGGAAATATGTTGAATTTTTCTTTATTCTTTCTTTGTATCGTTGTACTCATGTGACATCAAAAGCTATAGTAGCCTTTCAATCCAGCCGTGACTGAGTAGAAACTTCTTAAATGCATAATCTTTTAACGGATTGTCCGATTTTGCTAAAACTCTCACTGATGTGCTCTACTAATATTGCTGCATTCACTCAAGCCACATGTCTATATGAAGGTGAACTTGCGGGTTAAAAAATTTGAGTGCTCATCCCTCCTTGCGACTACGAGTGAGATACGTGCCGAGTCCTGTCATGCGCGGGTCATCAGGGGGGACCTCCGGTTAGCAAAAAAAATTGTTCTTCACAAGTCGCACGCAAGGCTTACCCGGAAAGGTGTGAAACGGCCATTAAGGGCCTCCGACTGGCGTTCTGCGTGGACCTCTGCGAGCACTCCCCGCGACTCATGGGGGGGGGGGGGGGGGGGTCGTGCTCAAAACTTGGCTGCGGGTAAATCGGACTTGCGTGGGCACCTCCGGGTAACTATGGGGAAAATACGCGCTAGGTAGTCTTAGGTGCGGACCAAGTGCGGAGAGCTCCGGGTAGCAAAGTTATTTCCCAGCAAGTCAAGCCGCAAAAAAAAAAAAAAAAAAAAAAAAAAAAAAATTCCCCAGGTACGGTATGTCAAGGCCTAGAGCATGCTCATTTTTTTTTTTCTGGAGTGAGTCTCGAGGGTTTTCTCGCAGAAGTACAAGCGCAGAACTGGCAGGCAACTCCAATGAAGGTACTTTACAGTACCCGTACGTCGCTCGTAACAGTAAACGGATCGGTTTCAGAGCTCTCACGCAGGTCACACGGAAAAAACGGAAGTACACGTTTAACAGGTGAGACACAAGTGGGAAACTCACAAATATTCTTGTCCGCCCGGGAAATTCTCGAAAATGCTCGAAAATTCCTCCTCGCAACAAGCCCGAGTAGCTTGTCCGGAAAGGTGTGACACGGCCTTAGAAAAAAAAAAAAAAAAAAGTTTGTTGTACATTTTAATCTTTAGTTTGTTTGCTTTTGTGTTTGTTTTCGCTTTTTTGTTTTGTTTTGTTTTGTTTTTTTTTTTTTGCTTTCTTCTATTCTTCGGATAAAAAAGAATAAAATAACATTTCGAGCATATCAAGGAAATGTTCCGGTTCGTACCTATTTGCATGGACGGGTTCACGAGTGAGTTCGAGGTGATAATGTGCGAAGCTGACGTAAACAGTAAACAGCACCCTGACAAGTACCATATTGTTTTCTTATTCGACAGGAATTAAACCTAAATAGCCTACATTTTGGTAAAACGCTAAGATGTTATAAGAGTTATCTTTGACTTTAGATCATTTATTCAGAGCGGCATTTTTGAAGAATAGATCTAATCTAGCGTAAGGTTTTAGTGGTAAGACGGCATTTCATTACAAAGAGCTGCATTGATTTTGTCAATCATCCATATCCGTGTGATTGTGATTGAGCTAGAACTCCGTAGAATTCATGCAATGAACGCAAAATTCAAATGTATTCGTGGCTGAGTTAAAAATGCTTGTAATTTTTGGTTACCGGTATAGATAGATAGATGTTTACTACGGGATACAAAATGAGTGGCAGCTAATAGGCCTATAATACAGCAGTTTTGCTCGGGGGATTTTTCAGTGGCCACAATAAACAGGTGGCTGCTATAGACAGATTGCTGCTAAGACAGTTGGACTCTATATAAAAAGTGATGCATGTGCGTACGCGGGAAACTTTCTTCTAAAGAAGGATAAAGTATCTAATTTGTAATACCCTCCTACTCTGCCGAGATAACAGTGCTCAGCATCACCAGCACTTTCCAGCTCTGGATACCTGTACATTTTAAACATTTCTTCTGGAAGCAGATATCCATCCTCGCTGACATTGGCACCCAGGGTCAACTTTCCCTATTTGGTCGACTTTTGTATTTAATATGACGAGGATGAAATTCATCCTCGTCATGTTAAATATAAAAGTCGACCAAATAGGGAAAGTTGACCCTCTAGGCAGTATGCATATACGATGTGCATACGGCCGTCAGTGTGGTACATACTGAACAGTAATATCACCATAAAAAAGCACGCGCCTCAGTTGACCCTTACGTAACGTGTCGACCAGCATGAAACAGCTGTGAAAACGCCCCAATTGCGAATGTTTCCTATTGATTAGAGGAATTTACGTAATTCCCCCTAAAACCACGTTTCAAATACATTCAAAATCGACATAGGAAAATCATATTTCTGTCTCTCTGTCTGTCTGTCTCTCTCTCTCTCTCCCAAACGTAATTCCTTATCAGGGCCTGTAGATTGCGTTTTGAGAATGACAGACGAACGAACCTGTAAGTGTAGGAAGTTTGTGTGTTTTGGAATAATAAAGCTTCAGAATAAATAACCATCATTTTTAACGTACCTTGGGACTAAAGTAAACCCACATCGTATGAACTACATACATGTTTTGTATGTCAGAATATTATGTTGGCATAAAGAGATACGAGTGCAATATTGATGAACCTTTCCTTTGTCTGTTTCACAATATTTGTATGATTCGTACTCAATAGCCGGGTTCACACGTACAAATTAGCGGGATGACGATCGCGATGCTCATCCCGAGTTTTTTGGCGAGCGTCCACACGTACCAAATTAGCGGGATGGCGATCGCGATCGGTATCCCGCTAATTTGGCGAGCGTCCACACGTACCAAATTATCCCGCTAATTGCCGATAGAGACAACAACAAAGCCTGCAAACTGGGTCACACAGTGCCCTTCTCTATCACTGCTTGCGCGCACTTACCTTTGTCCATTGTCTTTTACGCGTCAGTGGTGTGGTTCGCGCGCTGTTGTTATTGTTCTCCAAAGAGGTGAAGGACCTCTTCGCAGAGGCCTCGCTGTTGTGATGTGCGCATTGCATGATGGGATGTAAAAACTCGAGATTGTAATCCCGACCGTTCACACGTACCAGCGCGCGGCCAATTATCCCGCTAATTGACGAACCAGCGCAAGATTTCTTGGGATTAGCATCGCGATGCTTATCCCGCTAATTTTCGGGTTTTTTCTGTCCACACGTGCAAAAAACTCGGGATGACGATCGCGATGCAAATCTCGAGATTTGTATCCCGCTAATTGGTGTACGTGTGAACCCGGCTAATGAGAGCTGATTGAAATTGATATTTAAATCTGTCATTTATAGTAACCATGTTCATCAATAATGAATTATGGTTAACTGTACTTATTGTTGCTGCTTCCTTTGGATAATTTTATTGTTCATGCTACAAAAGACATAATATTGTAGAAAGACAATTCTCAAGCATTAGGGACAAATTGTTGTGAGAGTTCAAATATAGCCTTTATGCTCTTACGCAAGGCTTTGAAAGAAAATTTCAGGAAAGCTTATAATTTTGATCAGCAAATGAGATGTTTTCCAACCTTGTCATGATAAGGCAAAATATCACTTACAGCTGACCGTCAAAAGATTGGAGAGCTCAAATTCCTCCGAATTCGTCAAAACCACTTGACACAGGTAGAGACCCTCATCTTCAACCTCCAAGTCCGTGATGACGAGACTAAAGTTCTTGTCGATGTCAATCCCTTTCTCTAGGATCTCAAAGTCCCCATCGATGAATCCAGCTTTCACCGTCAATCGCTGATGTTGTGAGTCACTCTCCTTGACCCAGATTACAGCTTGAGCCTCACCTTGGAAGTGACATGGCAGCCAAATGTCTTCCCCTTTCCATCCCCGAAAGACGGGGGCAGTGTCTGTCACTGTGTATTTAAACAGTAGAAAATTAAATTTCAACCACGATTGTGACTCCCTTGACTTTTGCTTTGATCTTTTTCACTCATTTTTCATTTCTTTTAAAGAACTCCCAGACCGAATGAAAAAAAAAACCCTGCAAACTGAACACATTTATTATACATCAACTCTGCATTAACGAGAAGTTAAAACCAGCTTGAGTGTTTTATTCCTTGTAAAATGAACATTTTAGTAAAACTTGACCTTCAGTGTGATTGCAGATTATAACAACCCGTCACACAGGTATCGAAGGAGAGATATAACAGAGACGATTACCAAAAAAAAAAAAAAAAAAAAAAACACAGCAACAACAAAACACACACTGAAATTGAGCATGATCTATTAACGCATTATGTCTATGATTAATGCCAACTTACACAGCAGTAGCGTTATTCTCTCAAAAGTTATTGGACTTGAAAGTGAAGGGTGCAAGTTTTCAAGAAATGAAAAGGGGCCTCTAATACATACCTTAGCATTCTATACTCTAATACAAACCTTATCATTCTTTGATTCAAAACTAAAAACTAATGACAAAGAAAGAAAATATGAACAACTCAACATTGACAGAGTTGTCACATTTCACTTGATTTGAGTGCTCACGTAAAATCACGGGTCCCGACCTTTGTTTATTTTGTGATGCATGGACACATTTAAAGATAATTTGAGCTGCTCTACCCATGTGGCAACACTAAAACATTAAATGATAAAAAAGGTATATGAAGGCAAAATCATGTACACTATCCCCCTCCCCCAGCCATCCTTACCTGAAAGGGTTATCATAATTGGTGAGAATCGTATAGTTACTATTGCATGTTGTGTGCAGCTGAACTATGCGTATTGTTGTCATGATCTGATGTCCTCAAAATCATTTTCGTCGATCGGCGAAGGGTAATAAATCTATCACTCAGTGTTGAAACTTTCTTTTTCGGTTTTTGTGGAGTTGTATGAATATGAAAAATTGGGGATGTGCTGGTATACGTGTATGCGAGATAACATATCACCAGGCATTGTCTTTAGCATGCATCATTAACGCATTCTGTTATGATTAATGCCAACTTTCAAAGCAGTAGTATCATCCTTTCTAAAGTTATTTGAGTTGAAGTTGGAGAGTGTGTATGGCTGAAAGTGTGTACAGGGTGTTTTTTTTATGGAATGAAAAGGGAACTCTAGACGACGCACCTAATTATTCTATTCTACCAAAACAAAGAAAAAAACGAATTTATTTGTTTTATGATCGAAACAGGGATAATGTAATAAAAAGACTTACTCTTTCATAAAATACGAAAAGAAAAAATCTCATGATTGTCTAGGTTGACCCATTTCATCAATGTTTCAGTCTTCACACAAATTAGTGCGTGAACTGTTTTGCTGCATGGTTTCGTTATGCACAGTCAAATATACGCACTTTTTAGTGACTTATTTGAATTTGTATCATCTAGCAATGTAAACACAAGTGCAAAAATGCACTTACCTTCTGCAGCTAAGCCGCACATAGAAGCAGCCATTGTCAAGAGTAGAACGAGACCGAATTTTCTATCCATCACAGGCAGGTAGTCAAGACTTTGAGAGTTGATAGAAATCAAAGCGAGGACACGTCTCAATCCTTATCTCAGGAAAAGCTGTGTAATCCTTTTTTTGTAATCATTTCATTCCTGAAAACAGAGGAAGGAAGTCGATCAATCTAATAATGTCCAGTCGATCAACTTGATACCATTGAGGTTCTTTTTAGGAGAATTTGAGTAAAGACGTATTGGTGTGGCGTTCTTTCCTGCGAATCAGCCGTTCGCTTGCTAATGTATCATTCTATCCCTTTTATCGTAGATCATGTCGTGTACACCTGACAAACCGTTCACGGAGTTATTGTATTTTCGTAGTAGACGCAGTTCAAGGTCCAATGAGGGGTACCGTAAATTTGTATTTACACACGACTGGTGTATGATAATGATCTTGAGTAGTGCAAACAACGACATTTCATTTTTGTGATTTGAAACCGTAAAGATTGTATATTACTCGTGTGAACAAAGGCCAATCTGATATGTCATTGCATGAGTAGTCAAAGGCCAACGTAATATGCAATTCCTTAGACCTACATCCTCTATTCAGGTGGAGTGCTCAGAGCCTGAAGAAGTTATTATATTAAGATGAGTAAGACAGTCAAAAAGAGTTTATACTCAGAATTATTTTGAAAATCATTTTGCAATATACCGGATTTATACATTACTTCACTCAGCATGAAACGCACGTTAGTACGCACTAATCTCACCATTTCCCACGAATCCGCCTTGATTGCATGCTGTTATAATGATCATAATAGTGATGATGAAATTCAAATTGCCTGACAATGACCAGTTTATATAAGAAAATTGAACTCGAAATTATAACATTGTACGCGATTAGATGAGTATGAGATTATTTGGATATTAGGTCAGCTGGAAGTTTTCCATTGTCCAGTCCTCTCTTCCAGCTCTGCGAGTTTGTATCATTCAACGCTATTTTTAATAATAATATTATGTAGTCACGCTTCTGTCAATGTTCACATGTGCGTGTCTGTCTATGTATCCATCCAAATGTTCTGCACTTGACTGCCCATTTGCGAAATTGAATGACCCAATAATCCTTTTCGGCGAGTGATGACGAATTTGAATGAACCGGCTATTTTGAATGTCCTTTTTACGGATTCGAAAGCCACGTACAGACGTATGCAATTTCTTTGCTAAACGGAACAAGTTGCAATTTTGAAGGACAGACTGAGCGATAACGAGGGTTTTTGATAAATTGAATTAAATTAATCTTCCATCAAATGGACTGACAAAAGTGCCAAATTGGCTGGGAAAACATTTTTTTTTTCTGTCAATTTCATACTTTTCTTATTCAGTTTCATTTATATGCCTTCAAATCACAGAAGGCACGCACGCGAAATTATTTAGGCATTCCAAGTCAGAATCCGAGCAATCAATTTCATTTATGGTGTTCTATTTTGTTTTCGTCAAGTCAAATTCATTTGGGGCTTTCAATTTCCAAATGCGAGCATTGCATTTCATACTCGTGCATTCCAATCCACGCGACAGTCATGTGATGGACTTGTTTGGAGCGTTTGATTTAATTTTCAGGTGATCAAGCCTCGTGGAGCGCGATTATTATTATTTTTTTTTTGTCAATGAACAGGTAGACCTCTACTTCGAAATGAATAGCATTCATCATAAATCTCAATATTTTCAAAGCCAAATTAAAAGGACAAACACACACAGCCTCAAACTAGCTAGATCAGGCTTTCTTTAAAGTTGAATGCACTTATTTGGAACATGGTTGCATATTTACGAATTTGAATGACAGACGACATTCCGTCGCCAGCATGACTTCAATTTGAATGCACCTTTCTAAAATTCGTGTTCTTCTCGTGAATTTTTATGCTCCAATAGTGAATTTGAATGACTTGGTTTTGAATGTGATTGTTGGGTTAGTGCTACGAGCATGGAATGCGTAAAATCGAATGCTCTGAATATAGGAACTTGAGTGACAAAAGTATGAAATTGGGCGGGACACCTATATTCACTCTATTAAAATGTCCAAGCATGTTTGAAATCATCGCGAGGCTTTCTGTTACAGGCCCAATTTTATTGCATTATTATCTTTTTTTTTTGCATTTTACATGATAAATAAAGAACAGTGAGGTATGATGTAACTTTTGGTTTTCTTTGATATGTTTCATGCCAAAGTTCGTAGTTGTTGGGTAAAATCGTTGCTGTTTTTATTATGAATGATATGAACACTTCATTTATCCCCCAAGAAGGTGCCTTACAGTGTTCAAAAATAAGTTTCTCTTATAGACAAATACATGAAGACATAGGATCAGAGATGCCAATCAATGGCGGACATGAAGATGTTAATGATGTTTTGATGGGGATGGATTTAAAACCTATTAAAAAAAATTCTTTTTCATCGTAAGCGATAATTTGGAGTAAAAGAAAAAGCAGAGGGGATGTAAGCCTGTTAGTTATGAAACTGCTGTCGGACTTTAAGTTTGTTCGGACTTGAACCTTGCACTGTCACGAAACCCGCGCAGTTCTAGGGTAAACAAGAAGATCAAAGTCACCACGAGTCAATATCTATGCACGTAACCCAGTGCAGTGCATCATGATTTTTGATATTAACCACAGGCAAATCGTATTTGAGGAAAAAAAAAAGAAAATCGTGTAAGAAGTCTAGGCAACAGGGTGCCAGTTCAGTGGTTTCAGTTGTCATTCCCTTTTAACAATAGGCAAAAATATAATAAATTGTTTTCTGAACGGTTCGCTAAACAGATCAATCAAGTTTAGCGTTACGTTTGCAAAAAAAAAAAAAATAATAAAAAAAAACATATATATATATATATATATATATTGTAATATAACCGGATTTCTCCAGTTACTGTGGGATCTTTACTGGGTATATATTTGCGGACACTTCACTCACGCTCACAGCGATCAGACCACATCTCCATATCACGCCGAGTCGACATCATTAATTCACAAGCAACAAGAAAAGTGCGTGCAAAGAAGAAACTTTATTACCGTACTCGCCAATTCGGAGAGTTCGTCTGCCACGGTGCTTATAACTGATCACCGCAAGAGAAGAGCCGATACACAGCGCCTTGTATACAATACACAACAAAGCACAGGGAGACACACCACGGACCACGTCCGCCTCTGTGGAGAGTCAGCTAACAACTGCTCGCTCACACTGCTCGCTCGAGCGAGACTTTACCCACGTGCGACCCATGCCCCCACTACAACTCTTAAGGTCACGGGGTCACCGCACGCCACCAACGTCCTACTAGACGTACCAGAGGCACCTACTTCTAGTGCTCTAAACTCATTTCATTACACAGCCCCTCCCTAAGACTAGTCAGTCCCTTGACTAGAGCATGGCTTCTTACACATAATGAAATGACCAAAAATCGGATACTTAAATTCCGTATCTCTCTTAATTAAAAACACAAAAAATAACGCAATATCGACCTGCTTATTTGAATCTCTCCAATTAGCACGTACAGCAACCTTTACCCTTCTCTCTAAGCACATTAAAACAACAAGTATCTTACATGAAAACAACATGAAACACTTTCTGCCAACTTTGCATGAACATGTATTTACATAACTTAAGTCAACACCGGAGATAAAGCTGAATCATTACCTGCGTTTGAGTTATTTAAAGGTCATGAGAGTTTGGTTTTCCGTCTTTGTCATGACGTAAATCTTACAGAGCACCTTGTGTATGTACATTGATTAAAGTTTCTGTCGTTGAGGTTATTTGCGCTTTTCCAGTGGTAACTCTTCCAGTGATTCGAGTTATATTTACACTTAATTATATGAATAAACAAAATAAACAAAGCTTTCTTGATAGCAGTCCACATTATCTTAAACACATATAAGACACGAAAAACACTGGAGCGTTATGGTCGTTGCATCTCTTCGCTAAGTCTGCACTCCCACTACTGCGTCAACAAGGAATTCCTTGCGACGTTCTAGTTTGGTGCACAAGGCTCCGTCCTTGTATGTCATCTCGCAGACGGTTTCTGTTATCTTGTGTACTTTCCCAACGAGAATTTTGGTCAATTCCCCCTCCGTCATCGGTTGGCCTGGTGCCCCAGCCTCCACATGATGCAGCTTTGTCAGGCGATGAGGTGCTTTCCTGCTCCCCGCTCGGAGAAACACCACTTCATACTGCCTGTCTCGGCTCTCCTCCCATATCTTCTCGCCTTCCCGATATATGGACCGAGAGGATTCTTCACCGACGTTCACGCGCTGGTTCTGCAGGAGATCTGGGACGGGTAGTTCTCCGACCGGCTCGTTTACCGTGACCCGCCGGATTTGGGGTTCCAAGATGTCGTCCGGCTCAGGTATTTGGTTGTCCGGCTCCGAGTCTGATGTCCCGGATCCGGGATCCGGCGGCCCCATCATCGCTAGCATGCCTCGTGGCTTCCCCCTTGCTGGTGGAGCTAGGGGACCTGGGACAGACTCCACCTCTTGCCGCGTCCCCGGTGAGACCGTCACCTCAATCTCCGCACAGGGGGTTGGAGTCTCAGGAACTGAAACACTGCTCTTCACCTGCTTCGCAACAGGCGAGCGGGATCTATGTCGTCTCCCAGGTTCATCGTTGCGGCTGTGGACTTCGCGAGAGTGGTTGTCCCTTCCAGCTGTTGGGGAATCTCCTCTATGACCGCGGTGCAGCCTCCTGTAGTGAGCCAAGAGGTTATCTCTCCGGGAGAATAACTTCCCGCACTGCTTGCACTCGTGGCTGCGCCGACTTCGATGCTCGCTTTCGATGTGCCGGGTTAAACTCCGATGGTGGGAGAAGTATCTATGGCAAGTGTAGCACTTGTAGAGTCCTTTCTCCGGTGATCTCGACATGATGAAACTCTGTTGTAAAAAGACAACAAACATGACAATATATACATTGGTTAGACGGTCACCACTTTATCACATGGTGTTGACGGTATCCTGCAACTTCCTACGTATTTACATTACGCTGTACATCAATAAACTGCAATCACTCCACACTCTGTCCCACATTCCTGTTAGGAGTCTCCGTATCGCTGAGGCGGATTTCGCCTCCTAGGTGGATAGCGTCGCGGAGGAGTAGGCCTACTAGAAGAATCCGGGGTATTGGGCTCATCTTCGCCAGCCTGCGTAGTGGGAGGGTTAGATTCTGGTCGAACTTCGGCAACCTCGTTGGGTCTCTCGTGAGGTGGTGCTTGGAGGACATGAGGATCCGGCTCCTGCAAAGGAGCATCACTTCCTCCACCAACCTCGATCCATGACTCCAACGGCTCTCCAAGGTAGGGTTTCATTCTGTCCACGTGGACCACCCGTTTCTTTCCGTTGTGTTTCTCCTGTATTCGGCACGTAACGTCCGACAACTTTCCCACAACAAGAAACGGACCTTGCCATCTTCGCTGCAGTTTTGGAGATAAGCCCTTAGTCTTTGCTGTGTTGTGGAGCCATGTGAAGTCTCCAACCTTGAAGTTGCTTCCCTCTGCCTTCCGGTCATATGTTTCCTTTTGCCGTCGGGCACTTGCTGCTAACTTCTTCCGGGCCCTCTGATGCGCTTCTCGCATGCGCCTCCTCAACTGGTAGGCATAATCTGTTACCGGGGACGGGGTAACTTCTTCTTCCTGCCTGGCTGTTTCCATAGTGAGGTCGATCGGTAATGAGAGCTCCTTCCCTAGCATCATCATACTGGGGGTCTCCCCAGTAGACTCTTGCGGAGATGTGCGGTATGCGAAGAGGGCCAGTGGCACCTTGATGTCCCAGTCCCTCTGTCGATTGTAGGGATCTATCAGCATTGACACAGTGGTGATCAGCGTGTGATTGAACTTCTCGATCATTCCGTCGGACTTCGGGTTGTATGGGGTAGTTCTTGTCTTGTCAATTCCGAGAATGTTACACATCTCCTTGAAGACCTGGGATTCGAAGTTACGCCCTTGGTCGGAATGTAACACCTTAGGAACTCCAAACCGTGCTACAAACTCACTGACAAACTTGTGTGCGACTGTTTCAGCAGTCTGGTCCGGTATGGGGTAAGCTTCCATCCATTTGCTGAAATAATCCCCTACAACCAAGATGTACTTGTTTCCTCTATCTGTTTCGGGCAGAGGACCCACGATGTCCATGGCCACTCTCTCCATGGGAGCACCTACTACTTCTTGAATCAAAGGAGCCTTTTTCTTGTTCAGAGGGTTTTTCTTTTGGGCACAAGTGCTGCACCCTCTAACCACTGATCGGATATCTGCGTCCATTCCAACCCAGTAGAACCTCCTTCTAACCTTAGCTCGAGTCTTCTTCATCCCAAAGTGACCACTGGACTTTCCACCATGCAATTCCTCGATGACCTCCTTCCGGCGTTTTTCCGGCAGGACAATGTGCCAGGTAGTCTCATCCCCTTCATCCGACTCCCATCGCCGGTACAGGATATCTTCCTTGACTTCAAGTTGCTCCCACATTCGCCAGTAGGCCTTTTCCACACTGGATTTGGCTGCCATTTCAGCCTTGCTTGGCCTGTCTCTTCCTTCCTTCATCCTGTCCAGTATCCATTTCAATGAATTGTCTGCGGCTTGGTCTTGGCCTAGGGTAGTGTTATCCAAGGGCTGCAATGTCACCACCTTCACCTCCATGCGAGGTTGAGTGTCTTGGTCAACTTGATATGGCCTTGCCTCCTGCATAGGTGATCTATCGCTGGTGTCACATTGTTTGCAGTCCACGCATGGTCTCCTTGACAGGCTGTCTGCATTTGCATGGGACCTCCCAGCACGATGTATGATTGTGAGGTCATATTCCGCAATGACCTGCAGCCACCTTGCCATTTGGCCTTGAGCATCACGGAAATTCAAAAGCCAGCGAAGGGCCCCATGATCAGTCCTTACTGTCACCTTTTGTCCGTAGAGATACTGCCGAAACTGCTTCAAAAACAGGACGACAGCTAGAAGCTCCTTTCGTGTGGTGCAGTAGTTTCTCTCTGCTTTGCTGAGGGATTTGCTAGCATAGCAAATTACCCTTTCCTCACCATTCTGCACCTGTGACAGAACAGCTCCCACCCCCTCGTTGCTAGCGTCGGTGTCTAGGACATATCCCTGCTCAGGATCGGGGTAGGCCAGAATGGGTGCTTCGACAAGTCGCTTCCGAAGCTCCTGGAAAGCTTCCTCACATTCACCTGTCCAGGCGAATTGATGACCCTTTTCTGTCAGGCGATGGAGAGGTCGGGCAATGTTAGAGAATCCGGCAATGAACCTTCGGTAATACGAGGCTAAACCAAGGAAACTTTGGACTTGTTTCACGTTGGTGGGAGTGGGCCATTCCTTCACCACTGTAATCTTTTCCGGGTCAGTGGTGATCCCTTGGCTTGACACGACATGGCCTAGGTACAGCACGCTCTCTTTGAAGAGGTGGCATTTCTTTGCCTTGAGTTTCAATCCTGCCTCTCGCAAGCGCTGGAAGACAGTTTCAAGGCGGCTCAACTCTTCCTCTACAGACTTGGCATACACAATGACATCGTCTAGATATACTAGGAGGGTCTCCCAGTGAAGTCCTGCCAACACTCGCTCCATGAGCCTTTCAAAGGTAGATGGTGCACCACAGAGTCCGAAGGGCATGACTTTCCAGCTGTACAAGCCTCCCCTAACCACAAAAGTGCTTTTCTTCTGGGCGTCTTCATCCAGTTCTACCTGCCAATACCCTGACGCAAGATCCAAAGTGGAAAACCACTTTGAGCCTCCAAGGGCATCCAGGGAATCATCAATCCGGGGGATTGGGTAGGCGTCCTTGGTGGTAAGATGGTTAAGTCGTCTGTAGTCAACACAAAACCTTTTTGACCCATCTTTTTTCTTGACGAGAACAACATTGGAAGCCCAAGGGCTGTCTGATGGTTCAATCATGCCTGTATCGAGCAGCTGCTTGATCTGACGGTCTATCTCTGCCTGTTCCCCAGGGGGGAAACGTCTAGGTCTCTCCTTGATTGGTGCATGGTCTCCTGTATTGATTCTGTGGCGAACTTTGTCAGTGCGGCCAATGTCTGTGTCTGAGGTAGAAAACACATCTTGATAATCGCAGAGTAGTTGAGCAATTTTGGCATGGTGAGCTTTGTCTACCTCTTGTGTGCTCCTTTCGTATAGGTCTCTGAGATGGTTAGGAATGGGACTACTCTCCTTGTTTTCTGCTGAGCTGTTTTGTTCTTCCATCAGATCCGTCTCACATACTGGTGAAATGTAGCCTGCAAGAGTTCCTCGCTTGACAACACAGTCTGCTTGTCCTGGATTGAAAATCCTGATTGGGAAATCCTCCGAGGCATCCACCAGCACCCGGGCAACTAATATTCCCTTCATGGCCAGTTCACCATTGTTTACTGGCTCAATGATTCCAACACCATGAACAGCTCCCTTCTGCCTTACAGTACCAGGCACCAGTACTTCATGTCCAGCTGGGATTCTTGCTGTCTCACCGACCATTACTCTCGAACAGAGCGGTGTTCCTTGTCTATCACTACACTCGATTCTCTCCCCATCTAGCTTCACTTCCATCTTCTTGAGGTCAAGGCTTGCCCCATTTTGTAGTAGGAAATCCATTCCAAGGATTCCATCCAACTGGTTTGTGTCTCCGAACACTACTTGCAATGATGTTATCCTTCTCCCAATTTTCAACTCGATGACTGTCCTCCCAAGTGTCTTCAAGGGGCTACCATCTGCAGTCCGTACTCCTAGACCACTGGTCTGCAAATGGGGCCTGTTTTCTGGTGAGATGCGGTAATACAAGGTTGCTGACAAAATCGTGTCTGTTGCTCCAGTGTCTACTAGCAACCTTGCGTTAATGCCTCTGATCTCTACATCTACAAACAAGCCACTGCGAGCTTGAAGGAGGTTGGGTCTGATTTCCAGTTGTGGTTCCGATGGGCTTTCATCTACTGTTTTGGCGCTCCCGCCTGGCCCTCCTGTGTGTCCAGCCTTCCCTCGGGCCGTGTGGGTGGCTGGTTGTCGTTTCCCCGGGATTGCTGGTCACTTGTCTTCTTCTTTCTCTTAGGACATTCCCTTTGGAAATGTCCTTTCTCGTGACAGAAATAGCATTCATCTGTTGCTGAAGCAAACCTCCGTTTCCACTGACCACGTCGCTCCTGGCTGCCTCGATCTGCCTTGTCCAGCCTTTCATTGATCTTCTTTATCTCTTCCCACAACTTTTTGTTGTGAATGACATCGTCATTCAAGACCCGTGCTTGCTTGTATCTTCTTCCCGTTCGTTGTTCCTCGAGCCGGTAGAAATTGTCTGTTGTAAGTGCTGCCTGTATAGCCTCATCTAGAGTAGTGGGCTTTGAGCGGAATATGCCCTCTCGCACTGATTGGTCTTCTATTGCTTCAACAAAGTGTGTCCTTGCCAAGCGGTCTTGTGACTCCCCAGGAAGTTCTGGATACGCTAGCCTGGTGAGTTCCCAAATTCCTTGACCTAGCTCTTGGATGCTCTCCTTGGGGCCTTGCCGGCGATAGCGTAATTCAAGGAGGTAGTTTTCTGCCATCTGCCCTGGTCCAAAACGTTTCTCCAAGAGCTGTACGAGTTCCTTATAGGACAGCCGTGAAGATTCGCCGACTTCAACCCCGCAGGCCTTCAGGGCAGGCCCCCTCAGGCTTGCCGCTAGGAAGATTCTGGCTTGCTCATCATCCCAACCATTAGCCATCCTGCAGGCTTCAAAGTGACTACGATATTCCGTCCATGGAATTTTTCCGTCAAATCTGTCTGGAATGATGTTCGGCCTTGAGCCAGTAGCATTTGTGTACACCGACTGGGGCTGTCTTGATTCGAATTGGTGTTCTTGAAACTGGCGACCACAGGGTTGCATTTCCACCTGCTTTCGACGCTGAGTAGGAACTACTCTTGGTGCATGTAACTCCTGCCACTCATCCATGTTGTGCTCCTCCACTGACTCTGGACTTTTTGCTTGAAGCCAAGATTTCCGACTAGTTGAAGACTTCTGTGGTATCCAATTTTCCGTGGTACCGACTTCTCTTGGGATCCCGGGTGTAGGTCCTTCAACATTTAGCGAAGTCCCTGGCCTGTTGAAGTTGAGAGGGGAATTCAGCACATCCTCAGGCGCTACTGGGACTGTGTACTTGCTGTCGGTTGTGTACTTTGCTGGTGTCATAGTTGCAGCTGTTGTTTTTGGAAAGCTCACTGGCGATTTCTGGCCCAATCCAAGCTGTTGCAACTGTTCTCTCAGTGCACGATTCTCCTCCAGTAGTGTCTCATTTTCTGCCCTTGAACTGAGCAATGCCTCCTCCCCTTTTTGGACCTCCGCCACTAAGACATCTAATTCAACATCGGGATGTAATTTCTCTGCCGCCATGATGTGTAAGAATGTTGAATTGAATTAAAATTCACCCGGAACAGCGTAGTTCAATCTATCAGTCTGCTGTGAGAATATGCATGTGCAGGAATAGCAGGTGTTCAATGCGATAGCACCACTGGTACTGCAGGCATAGCAGGCATTCAATATGAAGGCACCATGAGCACTGGCACTGCAGGCATAGTAGGCATTCAATATGAAGGCTCCACTGGCACTGCAGGCGCTACTATTTCTCTTAGCAAGGCGCTACTACTTCTCTTGGCAGGCGATACTATTTCTTCATTTTCTTCAGGCGCAGAGTCTATTAAAATAATGCAGGCGCCTTCGGCCTGCAGGCGCCTTTCGCCTGCAGGCGCTCTTCACTGCAGGCGCCCTTCCCTGCAGGCGCCCTTCACTGCAGGCGCCCTTCCCTGCAGGCGCCCTTCACTGCAGGACGAAATATACGCAAGATGTATTTACTGATCCAGCCTCACCCTGCAGGCAATGAAAAGTATAGTAGGCATTCGTAACGAGGGCACTACTATAGCACTGCAGGATAAATCCTCTCTCCTCTGATTTATTAATGCAAAAACAATTTTACATTAACATGATTTAGCAGTCACCTCGTCCGCGAAACCCATCCCACCGCTGCCACCAATGTAATATAACCGGATTTCTCCAGTTACTGTGGGATCTTTACTGGGTATATATTTGCGGACACTTCACTCACGCTCACAGCGATCAGACCACATCTCCATATCACGCCGAGTCGACATCATTAATTCACAAGCAACAAGAAAAGTGCGTGCAAAGAAGAAACTTTATTACCGTACTCGCCAATTCGGAGAGTTCGTCTGCCACGGTGCTTATAACTGATCACCGCAAGAGAAGAGCCGATACACAGCGCCTTGTATACAATACACAACAAAGCACAGGGAGACACACCACGGACCACGTCCGCCTCTGTGGAGAGTCAGCTAACAACTGCTCGCTCACACTGCTCGCTCGAGCGAGACTTTACCCACGTGCGACCCATGCCCCCACTACAACTCTTAAGGTCACGGGGTCACCGCACGCCACCAACGTCCTACTAGACGTACCAGAGGCACCTACTTCTAGTGCTCTAAACTCATTTCATTACAATATATATATATATATATATTGTGACCGTGCACCTCAAAACGAACATAAAGTCGCACACACTGATTTTGCGTGAGGACTGAAAATAAGTGAAATGGGTCGACCTAGCCGAACTTGACTTTTTCATATTTTATGAAAGAGCGGGTCTTCTTTTACATTATGCTAAAATTTGGTATCATAAAACGGGCAGGAAAGTATGCTTTTTTAGCAGTTTATCTCGAACATTTTTGGTCGAATAGTGTGATTAGGTGTGACTTTAGAATCCCTTTTTCATTTCTGAAAAACCTTGTCCACACTCTGCACTTTCAACTCTAATAAGTTTTGAAAGGATAGTACTACTGCTTTGACAGTTGGCATTAATTATGGACAGAATGTGTTAATGAGGCGTACTCAATTTCAGTTTAATCTGATAATCCCTTCATTGTTGTTACTCTGGTGGTTTACTTCCTATTTTTTGTCCGAATTATCGCACAGCCAGCACGGTTTGGTAAAGATTAAGCGCTTGAATAGACACTGTACTTCAGAGCCTCTTTTCTCAGTTCACACTTTTCCTGAGATTGTGCTTTCTTTCCAATATTTAGATAGGTTAGGAGAGTCAATTTGATTTGAGTTATACATCATTTTAAAGCTTAAAGTCTGCTCTTTCAGAATATGGTCTTAACTAACAATTCCTGTCTGGCGACCTTTTGTTTGTTTTGAGGTGCAGGGTCATATATATATATATATATATATAATATATGTATATATATATATATATATATATATATGTATATATATATATATATATATATATATATATATATATATATGTATACAGTGTTCAATTTTCATTTGGTACACTTAGATAAATGATTCGATGTATTCTGTTCCTCAGGAAAACTACCAAGGACGTAATGGACCTAAGGAAAAATGGGGGGGGGGGGATTTAAAATCACTGAGTAGCCCTTATAGGTCAAATAAAAGGTTATTGGCATTACAGCCCTATACAGCAATATGTTTTAGTAATGTTTCACCGAATATTTTTGATCCATTATTGTCTTATTGACAATAAAGAAAAAATCTATAATGATGTGTTGGTGGAAAATAGGAAAAGTTGGACGTTTCTTTGTCTTTCATCATTTTTACATTTGATACACCCTGCAAACTCTATGCAGAGGTTTAAATTTACATTGAATTGAATTGAACTAGGTAATAGCATTATGGGCTTGGAAATCCCCTTTAGAAACAAGCGGCAGTGGAAGTTCGAAACATGAATAAAAAAGAAAAAAAAACAGTCTTGTTGAACCTGCTGGAGCAAACATTTGTGACCGGCGATAACGGTTTCAGGCAAAAGTCAGGAATTTTGAAAATTCCTTTTTTCATTGATTCACATTGCCCATTTCCTAAGCTTTGCATTGATATAAAACACTTGTATTCTTCGGCACCTTAAGTGGGCATAGAAAGAGAAATATAATGCACTTTTTAAGTTGTTAGCCTGACAGGCTTTGAAGATTCACCTCTTTCTCAAAAACAATGTCCGAGTTGCGACGTGAGGGGAGAATCACCTGTGATGGTGCCAATCGATGTTAAGCTCCGCCCCTAGCAACCACATCGCCTTCTGAATGGCTCAATGAGAGAGTCAAATTTCCCGGGCATCTTCCTCGGAGCTCAGCGTATGGAGCCGAAAAGCAATGCGTTTCGCTCGGGTTTGTTTGCAGTACGTCTTTCAAGATGGCGAATACGATAATTGCGCCGTGACCATGTGCATATAACAGGAGCGGTGGCGAATCCATACAATTACAAATCGCGTTTTCATTGTGGTCAATTTGTCTTTATTATTGGCGACTCTTTTGAAGGCAGAAAATTGCTAGTGCTGGCAAGGGTCACGCTTCCTGTTTGTTTTGCTTTTACAAGACATGCATATATTGCTTTGTTCGGTAGTGCTTATTAAATCAAAACAAACAAACAAACAAACAAACAAACACGAATCGTTAGTTTGGTGCGATCTTGACGTGTACTATTTGATTATAATTAGTCACATGTGACCGCTCCTTTCCTCTCATCTACCTTCCATTGAGTCAGTCTGCTGTCATAATTTTTACTACATGTACAAGTAGACAAATTTGAGAATATCTAGTTTTCTTTTCACACGATTATGCCATCCTACATGATTTTTGTTTCACTTCCATTGTCGAACTTTGCGGTAGAATAGTTTGGATAGAAAGCCAAACGAAGAGCACGCACTACAGAGCGAGCGTATATAAACCACTATAGCAAGAACAATGGAGCTTGCAATCGTGCATGCGTGGACAAAGCATTCCCCAAACGCTATAACTGGTGTCTCCTAAAAGCCGAATTATGTAAATGTATGCAACGCACCAGCCAATCGCATGCGAGACCCTGCGCCGTAGCAACCCTAGAGATATTGGCGCGGCGTTCGAAAGAAGCTCGAAACTGACGAGTGCGATCCAACATGGGGTGCTTACAAGATTCGATTTCTGCAAAATAAACGAAATCGACAAAAACAATGGTCAAAATCTTTTAGTGGGGGGCGCAAGGGATTTTTGGTTCAAAATTTTCCAAAAGCACCAAAATTTGGCACACATGTAGCCCAAACCCTACTATTTCGATTTTTGATGGGCGCCAAGAAGGGCGCCCTCTGGGGCGGCCATATTGGCAAAATCCAATATGGCCGCCATATTGGTTTAAAGGTCACTTGCATTTGAAAACATAAAAGGGTTACAATCGTTTAAAAAGTCAGGTTAAGACGTTTTCTGGGTCAAGGAATTCGAATCTGAAGTTGTTTTTATGGTCTGAAATCAATTTTTCCTTATAAGGTCATCTTAAGGTCATTTAGGGGTCAAGCCATTGTATTCATAACAGTTTATTGAAAAAAAAAATGGCTTGCCCATGCATAGACAATATTCCAGGAATGCCAGCCTTAGTAATAGAATTGCAGTTGTCGACGGCTGAAAAAAAAAAAAGGCGTATTTCTTGTGAAGGGCGCCCTCCGGGGCGGCATATTTGCAAAATCCAATATGGCTGCCACGTACGTTTAAAGGCCAGTATTCAAAACCTTTAAAGTGTTACAATAATTTGAAAAATCAGCTTTAGAGGTTTTATGGGTCAAGGGATTCGATTCTGAAGTTATTTTAATGGTCTGATGTCAACTTTTTCTTATAAGGTCCCCCTAAAGGTTCTTATAAGGTCTCCCTATGGAATATCATAGTTAATGTCACAATCATTCCATTAATTATTTTTACATTACAGGCGCTAAGAGGAAATGTCCTCACCAACTGGTCATATTTGCGGAACTTAATATATTTGCATTTGCTTTAATGACAGCCAAAAGAGCTAGTTAGAATTATGGGTAATGCCCTTTTAAAGAGTTTTCAAGATTTGATTATTGGATTCTTATTTTCATCTTCATCTGCAAGGAATGCAATTAAAAACATACATATATGAGAAATAGAAGCCTATTGCTACCGAATATATTAATAGTTTAGCAATGGGGGGGGGGGGGGGCTACTCTCTATATTACCAGCGTCCTTGACGTTGCCACTAAAAAGAGAAGTGTTTTTACTTCTCTGTTGCAGTTCAGGGATCCTCAATCACAATAGATATTCATAATTCAGATTTAAATTCAATGGAATAATAACTATGAAGATCACTCCTAATCTGGATAAAAAAGAAAAAAAATCTGTCGTGTTTAAGAGAGTTGTTAGTACATCAGGTTGGCATCAATTTGATATTTTCGAACTTGTGTATCAAAGTTCGATTCTACAGTCCTTATAGGAATTTTTATGTGCCTCCACACCTAAATATGCCGTTCAGAGAACATGACAGACCTGGTGACGCCATGTAGGGAACAAGCATATTTCACAGGTGCCACAGTGACACCATTAACAGGGTACAGATTAGATATGCTATAGTACAACTCTCATGACACCTTCTAGGGTCTATTAAGATTCTATTCAAAGTGTTTGGACGCAAATTGGTATGATATCACAAGACTTTATAAGTTGGTATCTCGTTGGTCTGAACACTATACGGTTGTAACTCTACTCTCCGCAACATCTCTACGAGGCACGTCTCCTGGAGACGAGCCCAATCTCCAGGATTCGCAGGAGAATCGAACATTTTCGATTTTTGAAGAGACTATTTCCGTCTTTCAGCTTGTCTCCGAGACGTCTCTGCGAAGTCTCCATCACTGTGGCCATGTCGTGGGGACTAAATTTGTCTTCAACATCTTCGAGATGTCCCCGCATCTTGTGGAGACCGTAATAACATAATGGCGACGAAAGGGAGAAGTCGCTGAGAAAAGACGCCTCTGATAAGTCCCTGCGACTGCAAAAGCCGTGCCAACATCCCCGTGACTTCCAAGCAAATAAGTTTTCCCTTCGTTTGAAGACGTCTTGGACGTCGCCCTGGAAATTGCATTAGTTGTGACAGCGAAAATAATTTCTTCGAGACGCTGGCATTGCGACAATGTCTCCTCCCGTCAGATAGGCCCTCAATCCCCTTCCCCCTTTAATTTTCCAGCAATATCAAACTACTGACCATGGCTCGTCTGACACCTGCTCTACATTGTGCATTTTCACCTTCATTCATCCATCCGTTCATTCATTCATTCATTTCATTATCATTTTTTTATTTCCATGTTTTCCACCTCCCAATGCATGCCTTGAAACAGCTGTGGTGCAGAAGAATGAAATTTGGTACTGACTGAAGCATTGCGGAGGGTGGCTGATAGTACTAGTAATTGCCATGTACCTGTGCCATCTTTCCTCCAACTCCACTCTGTCTCCCTGAAGTCAGGGATCACATCATGACCCATGCTGTCATGATTCCAGTAGAAACTCACTTGCAGCAGCACTCGGAACTTCGAAATGTTGATACAGCGCCGCTTGAGCAGATATGGTAGTTTCTGATGATCTGCTCCCCCGTTATGACGAGATGATGCCTACCCTCGTTGACGCCGGCTGCCCCATAAACCTTGTTGCTCATCAGTCCTTGCTGGACATGAGCACGATTATTAAAGTAGTTAATGTGTCAGTGAGCTCTGGTTTGCGGACCCATACTACTTAGGCATTTTGCATGCCATATCAAAGCAAGTCTGAAGTAATGTCGCACCCTGTCAGTGCCTGATGTTTGGTTCTGGAAGAGAGGTATGCTGTACAGGAAAGAGCTGAAAAGGCCTTTATCTTTTCAATACTACGACCCACCCGTAACTCCCTCAGATCGAAGGGATTAAAAAAAGCACACTACCGAAAATGTGATGTTATGCTCATCCGTGCGATTGTATACTGTTTTCAGAAATGCTTTCAGAAAATATTATGTCATTCTTTGCAAGGATATCTTTGCAGAGATCGCATCCAAGTTGTTGGAAAGCTGAAGGATTGTGAGCTCACAATTCCTGTTGGATATTTCCGTCTCGAATCAGGTGCTCAGGATGAGTTGTCCGTCCCATTTATTCTTGGATATCTGTGCGCTGATAAATGAGGGCAGTTCTTTATTTTCCAATCTTAATTTTCAGCAAGCCGCTACGCTCTTCCAATCATAATTTGAGATTTGAGTGGTGCCATCACCATCTCTGGTCAGAGGACTGCACAGTGTTGCTGCGCAAAAGAAAAAATTAAGATTATTTTCTTCAGGATCAGAGTATCCCATACGACATCAATAGGTGTTCAGTTTCCCTAGTCATTTGCGCTTTCAGTAAAGAAACGGTTTCGTTTGATAAAAAGAGAATAAAAAAGATAAGAAAAAAAAACCCTTCAGCTGAATTGTCTTCACCTACTCTAATAAGATACTGCCATTAAATGACTTTAATGATCAAATTTAGTTTACTGCCCCTAGAAAACTGGTCTGATCTGGATTGAGGAACTCGATTCCCTGGAAGCTTCGGCCATTGCTTCCTTCACTGAAGAAGCAGACGCTGTCTTGCCAAGGGAGAGCAGGCATACACCAATTTCAGCAGGAGGAGAATCATATCGCTTGCCAGCTGGAAAGTTATATAATTGACCATGAAAGGTGACGAGGTGGCTCAGTCGGTAGCATTTGGCTTAGAGGGACTTGTGTTCCGGCGCGGGTTCGAATCCCACTTATAAAGTCTAGCTAAGCAATGGTGTGTGTTGTCATACCGTTCCCTCTAGTAGAGGCACAACACTTTGCACCTCATCAGTTGGATATAATAAGTGGAAGTCCCTTGTGTGAAAGAATCACAAACCCAGACACATGAAAAGATCCCGAATCGGCATTTCGTTATCGGAAAACTCAAGGTGCATAAACCGGCAAAGTGGTCCACCCCAAGTACACATACAACTGGCCAGCTTTACAAACAGACCATCTAGTTGCATACAGGCTATCCAGCTATCTCGTCAGGAGGAAAAATGAAGACAAAATAAGATTAGGTGTGTTTTCTTACCCTCTTTGCCATTGCACCCTGATTCAGCACCTTGGAATAGGATGGCAGCCCTATTTAAGCATATATACATATATATAGATACTATATATAAATATATATATATATATATATATATATATATATATATATATATTGATACAAAGAAAGGGAAAACTGACCAGAAACAAATGATAAATAGCGAAACTTTGAGCAAAGAAATAGAGAAAAGAAAACGAAACCGATGGAAACCCATTTTCTGTGCTCAAAGTTTTCACTATATTCATGTATATATACATATATTATATACATATATATATATATATATATATATATATATATATTATATATATATAAGTTTTCATTTATTTGTCACAATCTTCATTGATATGTAGGGGAATGGAACCGCTCTTGGCCCTAATTGATCATTGAAGAAGTATTTAAGAAATGACAAATGGGACAAAATAGGTGTACCAGTAAATTCCAGTTGAATGCTCACAGACGCCACTTCCAAAAATGCCCGAAATGCCTGATTTTACCCTTATTTGACCTTGAAAGTGACCTTGAGAGGTGATTAGTGACCTTGAATTGCAGAAGTGACATTTAGAATCACATTCTCTAACCCCGTAAACCCTTCCACATAGGATTCATTACTTTGATCAACCTTTTCAATTTGTAACTGCAGTTGACCTTTAACCCGGATGGCGGCCATATTGGATTTCACCAATATGGCGGCCCCAAGGGGTTTTAGTCTTGGCGCCCATCAAAAATCGAAAGAGTATGGTACAAGGGACCTATGAGCCAAATTTGGTGCTTTTGGAAGAATTTGAACCAAACAGCCCATTTTGAGCCCTTAGGCCCCCAACTATTTGTACCCCGTCCAAGAGGGAATTTGCTCTTACGACTTTTGCCTGAAACCTTTGTCGCGGGTCACGTTTTATTTATTTATTTTTTTTATTTTATGGCGGAAAATAACAATGTTTTCTGCAAGCTCATTTTCCCCCCTCAAACCAAAGTCAATTGCAAAGGAACATCATCATTTGCAATACTGGCAGGAAAAAAAAAACAGAAGCAAAGGAAGGTGTGTCTCATCATTTTTAGATTCATTATTACTATTGCTGTTATTACTGTTGTAATCATGATAATTATTTTCGGACTTTCTTTTCTTTCTTTCTTTTCATTATCTTTATAGGGCCTACATATCTTTTAGGGGGGGGGGTGGGTTGCTATTTAACAATTTTGTTCTCGTGACCTGACCTTCATTTTTTTTTCCTGTAATGAAGTTAATAATATCATGCCAATGACAATCTTGATCTCGATTTCCTGTGAAGCAATAAAGTCGCAGAATCATGTGATATACTCCACTCTCTTATATTATCCAAATTGTCTCTATCTTATTTTATCATAAAGTATGTCCACCGAACTTCATCAATGTGGGTTCATCGTGCTACAGCCTCAGCACCAGTTCGGTGAAAAGAGATGACGCGAAAACAGCCTGCGAGGCTTTAGGATCCAACCTCGTGTCCATAACATCAGCGGAAGAACAGACACTGTTAGCAAATCATCTCAGCACCATAGCGCCTATTAGCACAGAGTTTTGGATCGGTTCTACTCAGGTAGACGCCTTTATTGTATAGCTTCACATGGATGGATGGAACCAACCTGACGTTTGCTGACTGGGATGGGGCCACGCCTCATGACGAAGGGTCTGACTGTGTAAGGATGAGGGGTGGGGCTGGTTGGAGATAGAATGATCAGGTGTGTACCATGAACTACCATGTCTTCTGTGAGATTGAAGCAGTAGGAGGAGGTAAGAAAAAACTTTCATTGTAACCTTTTCTGTTTTAACCGTGAAATTTGAGTTTTAAAGCTGCCTTTAAAACGTTGAGTTGAGTCGAGTTTATTTTATTTATACAAGGAAATTAAAGTCTGCTTTCAGCTGGACAGCTGTTCTTCTGCAACCGTATTTCACATCGAATAACAAGGCACTTATATGACACGGCGAAACGTGTGCTCATAATAACTTCACATACCAAACAATCACCCAGGCGTCTTGTAAAGATTTTTCAAGCAGATGATTTGACGTCTTGATGACGGTTTTTTCGATGTTTTATTTTTGATAAAGAAATCACATACATTTAAAATCTACGTCACGAACCCGTCGACTTAATTATCAATACAATATTTTACTTGTGCTGTAGAAAGAAAGAAAGAAAGAAGATAAAGAAAAAAAAATCCCTTGGTTCTTTTCCGAACTTTTCACAACTGACATGACTGAAACTTAATTGTGTTCTGTTTATGTCCTGTGTCATTTGAATATTAAAGTACATTTTCTCCCATAAGTCAATCTTACAGGCCTTCATTGACATCACTCTGTTTCGGAATATGAATTTCTCTTAATATACCCCTAAATTGAAGTTGCTTATCAAAGCAAGTAATGCTATTTGTGTTGTAAAGTCATCTTCTTTCTAAGCGTAAACCTTAATGTAATTCTTATCAACATAAGCATATCAGGGTACGTAAATTTTCAAGACTGTTTGTTACCCCCCCCCCCCCTCCCATGATTCTGATTCTATGTTTTTCTTCTTCAAGGTAAGATCCCCGAGCTCTTAAGCTCCAGTCGTTGAGATATGTTGGTAACCAATTATTCATGATAACTAATAATCGAAGTTTGGATTTTTTTTTGTATCTACTTATTTGTTTTTGTTTGTTTGTTTGTTTGTTTGTTTGTTTGTTTTTTTGCTTTGAAATACTTGCAAACATCGTGTCTAACATCACATGATTTTCCACAGTTTTTGTCCATTTCTAAAGGAAGGTGTTTGTATGGTGTAGTACATAAGGTACACTGGGTTTGCGGTTCACCATGTGTAGTCCTTAGAGTGACTGTTGGAATGACAGGAGAAAGATAGAAAGGTCGATAAGAGGTAAGAAATTGAGTGAGAGTATTCTTTCTGGAGTGAGTGTAGTCCTGAAAAGGACTGTTTGCCATAAACTAAACTCTTCTTTTTCTGTGGTTCACAGTCCTTTTCAGGACTACACTCAATCTAGAAACAATACTCTTACTCAATATTTCTCACCACTTATCCGACCTTTCTTTTTATCTTTCTCCTGTCATTTCAACAGTCATTCTGAGGACTACACATAGTGAACCGCAAACCCAGTGTATCGCACCTATTGCTTATGTTAGCAATCAGCAGTATTTTTACTTTAAATTGCTCTCGACTAATACATCAATTAGATAAAGAAGATTACTGGCGCCTTTCGCCCTCAATAAATGAAGCTGGGTAACTCGTTTTGATTTGATATGTTGATGATGGTGTCTTTGATGACGATATCTTTTCATGACTCTCGCAGCATGTTCAGCTGGTTTTACCGACCTTTACGGAGACTCATGTTACATGACCAGCGGGACGGCGACAGACCGTGACTCGGCTCGTGATCATTGTGACGGATTCAACAACAGTCATCTTATCTTTATTGAATCGAGTGGGGAGAGGGACCACGTGATTTCGCTTGCTAACAGTGCTGGTAAGCTGACTCCATTGTGTAACATGATATACCACACAAACAGGTAATCAAAGTGATTCGAACAAGAAAACATAAATCGCACGGGTCAATCAATATACATGTTTGATGACCATAATAATGGTCACGGTTTGGTTTAGTTTGTGACTGTGGCTACCGTTAAGCTCATGATGAGCAAACTTAGAAACTTTTCTCAGCTCATTTTGTAATTCATTATTTTAAACGTTTTTTTTTTTCCAAGAGAGTTGTCTTTAAAAATTGATTTCAGCTGCTTAGGAAAGGCAATTTTACATGTTCTTGTACTGGACAAGGAACCTGCTACACGTTGTATTTCCTGATTCTCGTGAAAAAAAAAAAAGAAGAGTCTCCACGAATAAGACTTGAATGTTTTCAATGTTGATGTTTTTTTTTTCTTTTTTGCCGCCATGAACCTAAACATTAGTATAACCTCATTTCACGTCGAGCTCAAAGTTATCTTTCCTGATTGTAAAGTGACGGAATATTGAAATTTCAAATATGGTACTTTGTTTAATGCTCTGTGTGCCAGCTGCAAAGGACTTTCATGACTTACACTTCTTATGCCGTCATAGTACACAAAATTCTGACTCAGTAGTCACGTGATGATAATTTGTTTGACAGGATACAGTGACGTGTGGCTTGGACCAACGCAACCAACCCGAGGCCAGTATCAGTGGATGGACGGCCAGACAGTGAATTATACTATGGTTCTATGACCAAGGGTACAGATTGTCTCGTTATAGCGCCCTCTTCCTACTAGTGGGACAGTGTGGTCTGTAAAAGTAGTTCTGCCTACATCTGTGAAACCGAAGGTGAGTTACACATTTGAGTTCCCGTGTATTATCATGCTATTGCTAGCATTCTATCTAATACATTCCAGACTCGGTGAACGGGCGGCGTCGTCTCGAAGTGCGATTTCGTTCAATGCTGCTTTTAATTAATAATGGTAAAGCCTTAAATCTGATTGAAAGACATTTCATAAAAAAAAGAAAAAAATAGATGTCATATCAAAGTTTTACAAAAAGGATTAAATTATACAGTCTTATAAATGAAGTCCTATGATTAGTAACGTACCTGAAAACAAAATGAAGTGTGAAAACTTTGCCTCTGACTCCTCACATAATTTTCAAAAAGTATTCATCGAGCACATAGAAATATGAAAGAGTATGCTTTTATCCCGAGCGCGACAATTTTAATGTTTCACCACATTTTCATCGACCGGTCTACAGGAGAATTGATAATTGAACCATTAGATATGAGTTACATATAACATAGAATTACTACAAACCGACTTTATTATTATTATTTTTTGAATGCTGTTGATTACTCCCATGGTTCATCATTCTGAAGTTTTCGTTAATTCGAACGAAAAAAAAAAAAATTCTTATACCTAGAGGTTCGTTAATCCGGACATTTGTGGCGTGATTCCGAAGGCTCGTTAATCTGATGGTTCGTTAATCCAGAAATGAAATTTGGTTAGCTATTCCGAGGACTTGTTTATCCGACAATGAAGATAGGGTTCGTTATTCCGAAGGTTCGTTGATCTGAAATGCAATAGCGTCCATAACGAACCTTCGGAATAACATACTTTGTTACATTTTCGGATTAACGGACCTTCGGATTAACGAACCTTCGGACTAAAGAACCTTCGCAATAACGAACTGTAGCCATTTCCCTTTTTTTTTCATTCATAATCCGCGTGTTCATCTGCTCAGCAAGCTCCATTTTTGTCAATGCCTATTCCACTCAATTCTAGTTCGTATATTTGTTTATTTTCACTTTGTTCATCTAGGAGACACGCCAATTATTACGAGACAGTTACATCAATATTTCACCATGAAGAAAATAAACACAGCGCCCTCACCGTCATCTGTCACCATACAGTACACCTGTTCTTCTAGGATCCGCTGTGCTCAACGATGTCTCTCAACCGAAGACTGTCAATCATTTTTCTATGAGGCCTCTAGCGGGCGCTGTTTCCTTGTTTCCACCATTGTGAATCTTGTATCATCTGATGATATCAATCTGTACATCGCTCTATCGTAGAGTGATGTCATAATGAAATAATTAAAGATAAGGTAACGTGGCAATTTTATAAAATTAATAGGTTGGCCCAGCTCGGATATTCGGTGATGCCCGGAAGGAATTGTGTACAGCTCTAATACAGATATCTATGTGAGTAAACACACAGCCGAAGAATCTCGAGAGCCTTCAACCATCACGGATTTGACCGTAGGCTTCGATACACTTAATGGTGATGAGAAGTTCTATTCTAGCAGCCTGCTTTGTCATGGTTGCTGGATTATGGATTGATTGATAAGGAAACAGATATCTTGGCAAAATATAGATCGTTTTGATCTGGCCAACCGTCGGATAGTGTTTTCAAGTTTCAAATAGTTATTGTTCTTTGCCTAGGTCCCATCCTAGACAAGTGTGTTTTTATCAAATTCAGATATCATTTCGTACACATCCTGGAAAGGTGGAAATGGAATTTCCCCGACTATAAGTTGATAGATTATGCGTCTTATTAGCCAACATGAGCTAGAAGAACGCTTTTAAAAAGTTTCGATATTTCTTTTCCCTCAATTGTACGTAAATATTACTCGAATAAGCTGCAAGCGGCAGTCGATCAAAGAACTGGCTTGATCTTTTCCTGCCTTTTGCAAGTGAGCTTTTGATTAAAATTTGTATACACTGTACTTGCATATGAAGAGTTTGTTTGCAAAAACCGATAAGTCCATATTTGCCAAATAGAGATATTTGCGATTAAAGGTCAAGAAAAATAAAGAGAATAATAAGAAAAGTTTCGCTTCTTTTGACCATTACTTGAAAAAAAACACCTTTATATGTAGTGAACAATGTATCATTTAAAAGGAATTATTTTGTACTTTATGACAGAGACCGTACTTCAAAATCCTCAAAAGTGGACTTATCGGTTTTTGCAAACAAACCCTTCATATCATTTCGAAAGATTATGGAAAAAATTGATGTTCATAACTTACGTGCAATACATGGTGTATGATAGCACAAGCCTTGCTGATATTATTCAAGGAATTTTCAGCGAATTATTATAATTATTTTCAGACTTACTTTTTACAGTGAATCTTGATCTTAATTAATGCAGGCATATTCCTGTTAAGGAAATCCAGGAAAAAAACAAAACGGATATTATTTCCTAAATTGTATTATGTGACACTTCAATGAAGTATGTGTTTGCAAAACTATTTATGTGGACTTTCTTGTATGTGCATAATGACTTCAATGCAAGTATTTATTTGTTGTATGTTGACGGCCTTATTATTTTCTTGTTGCTCTGAGCCTCGATATCTGTCTTCTGTTTTATGAGAGCGCTATACTACATCACGAGTCCTGTTACTTCCTACTAGCTGTTCAATCACTGACACTCATATTCTGTATAATAACTCACACCACTGCAATCTTCATCAGATAACTAATCATCATTTTTTTAAAGTTTATATTGAAAAGTATAATTTCAGTAGCAGCCTCAAATTTGTATTCTTGTCTCAAGCCATTGGCTGAATTGGTGGAAAACACGAACAATAATGAACTGTCATCAAAACAACGGGTGCTGTTCGATATTCCGAAGGTTTGTTATTCCGAAGGTACGTTATTCCGAAGGTTCGTTAATCCCAAGCACACAAATTCCCTATACTAACAGGTTCGTTAATCCGAAAATGAAAAAAGAAAGGGTTCGTCAAACCGAACATTTGTGGTGTTTTTCCGAAGTTTCGTTATTCCGAAAATAAAGAAGGGTTCGTTCGAAAATGAAATATAATTCGTTATTCCGAAGGTTTGTTGATCCGAAGTGATAAAAGGGCCGTAGCGGACCTTTGGAATAACGAGTTTTGTTTTTTATTTGAATTAATGAACCTTTAAAATAACAAGCTTTATTTTATTTTCGGATGAATTAATCTTCGGAATAACAAGCCTCATCACATTTTCGGATTAACGAAACTTCGGAATAACGAATCTTCGGAATAACGAACCTTGGGAGTAAGGAGCTATAACCAAGACAACAGCTTTATTGTAGGATTTTTTTAATTCTTTTTTATTATCATTATTTTTTTATTTAGTTCTTCCAAATACAAACTGCATAAGGAATGCAAATTTTACCGACGAAGTGTGTTCTGAAAATGATGCTGCCATGAAAGAAGAAAAAGAAGACCTTTCTCTCTATGTAAAGGTCAGAGGAATTCTATAGTTTTGGTTGAAACGTGACTTCAGATATCTAACATTTACTGATAAGATAATGGGAAACGTGTTATAACATAGAACGAATAGTTCAATGAGTAATTCAGCATTTATTTGAGATGGTTTTGAAATGGGTCCCACAGCTCTGTTTGTCAATGTTTTTGGATGGCTGAGCTATTCCAAATCAAGAACGATTTTTAATGAAATAAACTTTGAATTCCTCTTAGAATGGCAAGCTTTATCCTGTTTCAATATAAATTGGTTTCTTTGCATCTCGCAGAAAGTTATAGAAGTCCAATCCTCATTTCCACCAAGATTATACCATTAATTTAAGAGAAGAAATGGTGGTATTTCATGAAGCGTAGGGTAAAACAGAAATCTAATGAGAGATCTGAATTTTTCAATCGACATCATGTATATTTAGAGAACCATTTACGTGCCAATTCATTTGATTGTTAGCATGCCAATTCACAATTTTCACGGTGAGTGCCCTGTATTATAATATAGTTATCGGGCGAATCTATAATCAGTTTATTGACAGTAATTTTATGACATCTTAGCGAATTTACAAGTAGACATACCAACAGGAGTGTCAAATTGTGAGTAAATCACAATCACATTGTTTTGTATGCAAAAAGTTCAGTCAGTAAAACTCATGCAACTTTACAAATGGATATTCGCATTATTTCATTCATAACCGGAGCAAGTGTTACTGTGAGAAAATTTGACAGCAATTATATACAATGAGACTTGATATAAGCGAAAAAGGGAATGTGTGTAATAATCATAGTCATAAGTGAACATCATAAGGGACCTAAGTCTTTGTACATAGAATACAAGTAGTGTGTGTCACGTGGAGTCTCGAGCAGTGACTAGAGTTCTTATTACTTACATTTTGAAAACAGACTGTCATTGAATTTTGTTTGAACTAAAAATGCAACATTTAGTTTGTTAGATTTTGAAAGAGTGTCCTACACTGATGAACGTAATTGTGATTTTGCGTTTCAGTTAGATAGTTTGAAGTAAACTTTTGAAGAAAAAAGGTTATTTCAAATGTAGCCTATATGTGTGTATTTATTCTTAACCGACCACATCTGACAACTTCTTTCTACGCTTTACTTACAAACAAACAAACAAACAAACAAACAAACAAACAAACAAACTAACTAACTAACTAACACTCACTGGGCGTGATCTTATATCCTTTAAAATCACTGCGTATTGAGTAAAAATATTCATGAAAACCTTAGTTGTGAATGTTCATAAGGACCCAATTGATTTATTCTTGGGTTCTCGGAAAGATTACACCTGCGGTGGTATAGATGGTAGGGATAAGTGACGAGTGGACAAACATCACAAGTCAGGTGTAGATATCTGGAGTCACCGTGTTCCGACCGTTTGGAACAAGATTCCAATAATGATGATGGGCATCCAACAGAAAAAAATGAGTTCCGACATTTACAATGAGAAACATCCGAACCGCCATCTTGACGTCACACGCTTGCTTTGCGTGTTAGAGCAATGTCTGCTACCCGGATATCCCCGCAGATGGCCCGCACAATCCATGGCAGGACCTAGCACGTATTGCCCATAGTTGCCCGGATGTGCTCACGCATATCCCTTTTACCCGCATTCGTGTTTAGGCCCTGTCACACCTTTCCGGGCAAGCCATGTGGACTTGTTTCGTGTGGGTATGTTCCAGCATATAAAACAATTTCTGAGGGCGGACAAGAATTCTGAAGACTTGACTTTTGGGAATTGATAATTTTCCCAGTGTTTTAGGAAATTGACAAGTGTGAATCAGATTTTTTTTTTTTCAACTCTAAAAATGCAAAAGCTTCGCCGTGTGGAAGAAAACTATCCTCTCCAACATAGTCCCCTCCCAGTCAAGTTCCATGCACCTGTACACTGTAATGTCGCACACGCGGATCAAGAACTGAGATAACACAGTTTAATCTGTGAACATTTACTTCTTTCTTTTTTTTTTGTAGGGACAAATGAAAATGAAGTCACCAAAAGTGTGTACCAGATTTTTTTTTTTTTTATTTGGTGTTCGAAGTTTTGGTGAGCATTCTTGTCGGAATTGTCGAGAATCCGTCAGAAGGACGACATAATTCATGGAGATGGGAATAGCTAAAACATGATATCTGTAAGATTTTGTTCCGATATAATGATAATAATAAAGGACATTTATATTGCGCAGCTACTATAATGATATACTCTACTGCGCATGCAACTGTACTGTGATTACGTAATAAGTTTTATAGAGATGGAGTGGGCTGATGACATAACATCATACACAAAATAGCAAATTGCAATTTAGAAATCAATATAAACACATACACACACACAAACACACAAAGAGTACACAACATACAAACTCTGAGTATCTCGGTGGCTATTTGATGTACATTTTTACTGAACACATTATGTCTGACAAAATGGTGTCCAATTGACTATACAAAATTAAAACGTGGAAGTTGTAAACAATAAAAGCACACATACATAAAATTACAAGCGATCATGTTTGGTGTATATACCCTCTATCTGCAGCAGCATTCTCTGCCAAAATACATGAACTACTTTTTTTTTTTTGAAAAATATTTTCGCTTGTTATGCGTGACAAGATATATTTTGAAATGTTGAAATCAAGTTCTACCGGTATACGTTTTGTTGTATATGCGGTAAGAATAGCACGAGTATAAATGCCACGATGTCTTGCCAATGTTTAACACTTTTGTGAAAACAAACGTGTGTTCTACATGGAATATGAAAGAGGTTTTGATGGCACATGGAAAAAAAATACTCAAATCAAGAAAAATAAGAATAGTATAAATACGATCAGCTTATACACACATGTAGGACCTATCATAGACTACTGGTGAAATATGGCAAGTAATGTCGGAACATACATGTACTTCATTTACTTTAAAGTGAGAGAATAGGACAGTTACACAATTCATAAATTAGATTTTATAAACGCGAAACCACATACAGTCATGAAGATGTCTCTGAATATTTCCTTTTCTTACTTTTTTTCTTTTGGTAAGTAGAAATGGTAATGAAGTCACCAAGAGTGTGTACCAGATCTCGGAATTTCATAACTGATAAAGCAAAATCTCTCAATCTTTCGATAAAATCAAAGAAAACTACCGGTCAGGAAAACTTCGTTATGACGGGAAATCCACTGTATAGGTCCATTCACAAACAAGAAAGCTGTTTGAAAATGTGATGTTCGACGTTCTGGTGAGCATTCTTGTCGGAATATTTACGAAAAACATTAACAAAGACGATAACATACATGGAGATTGGGAATAGCTAAAACATGATATCTGTAAGTTGTTTTTTTTTTTCAGTACGCATCGTCACTGTGATCACGTAATAAGCTTTATAGAGATGGAGGGGGCTGATGACAAAATATCATACACAAAATAGGGCAATTTGGAAATATATATAAACACACACACATACACACACACACACACACACACACACACACACAAGGAGTACAGAAAATACAAACCAAGTATCTCGATAGCTACATGATGTACCTTTTTACTGAACACAATGCCTCTTTGATATCAAAATTTTGGTATCAAAATCCGCTATCCAAAATTGAATAGCCGAAGTGATTAAAAATTGAAACATACATACATAAAATTCAAAATACATAACATTAAGATTAAATACATAAAAGCAATCATGATTGATGTATATACCTTCTTATCTGCATTCTCTTCCAAAATACATGAACTACTTTCTTTGAAAAATATGTTCACTTGTAATATTGCGACAAGATATGTTTCGTAATGTCGAAGTCAAGTTCTGAATAGTGATTATATATACATGTATAAAATACTCAGTATACGGTAAGAATAGCTGTATTTATGAATTCAAATGCCAGTACGATGTCTTGCCAAAGTTATGATAAACACTTTACTGGAAACAAACGTATGCTTTACATGGAATTAGACGGAGGTTTTATTACACCTGAACAACATTACATTGTGAATGCGTGGTAAGAGTAATCATTAAGAAAAATAATAATAGTATGTACGATCAGCTAATACACACATATACCATAGACTATTTATGTACTATGGTAAGTGAATGTCAGAACATATACTTCTACACTTTAAAGTGGAGAATAAGACAGTTACACAATTCATTCTTTAGATTTTAGGAACACGAAACGCTAACATAATATAAGAGTTGTGTCATATCAACTTCATTCACAACTTTAGTAACATTATTCTTTTGATTAACACTGACCAAGGAACTTTCTTAAGTACAAGAATAGAAGACCTTCTATTTTGTTTAACGTTTCGAGCGATTAAACCTATACCACCTTTACTTCATTGCACAGTAAGAAACTCTTTTTCATTTGTCGAAGAAGACTCATGTAGATAAAATATGACTAAGTAATATTTATTATCAGATAAATACATAATATACTGAGATTACAGTCGAACCTCTCTACTATAATTTAGCTTAATCATTAACTAACAATCAGGGCAATCATCCAATGAGGCTACAACATTTCTCTGCAATTATGTTGATAAAATAGACACAAGGCTGACTGTACACATACTGTAAAATCAAAGTCCGCCAGACACCGTCTATACTATTCTATTTTCAAAGACTTATTTAACAGATGCATGAACACAGATTAGAGATACAAAGCGTATCATCGAAGAGTATTCGTGACTTTCGAAAAACACATTCCGACATTTTATCTCACAGAGCTTGATTTCTGTTGATTCAGTTGGTTTCATGCTGAAGGTAAAAAGGAGCTACGCTCTGTACTATCAAATAAGAAACAACAAGTGCGAAACGATGCATATTGAAACCGGTATTATTATGTTTATTTTCACCATTTCTCGTAGCTGAAAGCATGACCTAAAGGAGTCATTCTCGCCATATATCATAAACATTACTTCATTCATACAGCACTGACTGAATGACCACAATATTATCTACCAAACAGAAAATCATATGAGGATCAAAGTCCTTCAAATCTTGTTAAGGCCATTATGTTTGATCGCGGCACGTAAGCCCACACATCACCTAGATTGAACTAGGCAAGGCATTTTCAAAATACGCTTCTCTTGAATTAGAAAAAAGATAATACTCTTTTTAAACGAGAACACGACAAAAACAATGCGAAATGACATAGAAAAAAATTCTACTACAAAAGAACATAGACAAGTAATTTGAAAGTGAACTGCACAAAACACAACTTTTATGACGTTAGGGAAACTCCATTGGTCAACATTTTAGAATAGGTACATGTATACAGAAATGAATAGCTCTAACTAATTAGAGAGAAAAAAAAAACCTGATGAACATAGTAAGAAAAAGTAAGATCTAAATAACAACAAATGATTCATCTGCAACATACTGTTACGGCAGTCATACAAAAATGAGCTCCCATGACAGTCACTCCAATTGGACACTTAAGTTGTCAAAGCTCAAATAACACTAAGCCTAATCGTTATTTATAGTTGGCTAACAGATACAAACATGAAATTGATTGATAATTTTAAGATTGTGGAACAAGGAACGTCTTGCAATCAGATGGTCACGTGCCATGTCTCGGAGAAGTTACAAAAGAAGCCGATATACCCTGTATGTACAAATACACAATTCCATATCCAGAAAAAGCTTATAAACTTTTGCCTCCATAACTTCTACCTCACGGCCCGCGGTACGATATAGGCTATTTGATACACAGATATAGAATATTGACATATGATAATTATGTATTAATTCAGGAATGACATTCTACTCGGGTAGCATTTGTCAAAGTAGATACATGTACATTATATATGATTCAGTGATTTATATCAACAGTTGAATACATATTGAGTCATAACTCTCTATTAGGTTAATCATTAACTACAAGACAATCACAAAAGAGCTGCAACATTTCTCTACAATCTCTTGTGATCAATGTACACAAGGCCGACTGTACACTAGATGCTCTAAAAAAAAAAAGTCCGCCAGGGTGTCGGCGGCAACATGTAAATAACATGGACTTTTTTTCAACAGATGCATGAGTAGAAAAAATATACGGTGGGTATTTTTGACCAGTATTCGTGACTTCAGTAAAACCATTCCTGTATTTCATATCACAGAGCTTGACATTTCTGAGTTGACTTTATGCCAAAGGTTAGTAGGAGCTATAATCAGCAAAGTAAAAACCAGTGTAAAACAATGCATATAATTAAAATCTGTACATAATTATATGGAATTTGCACCATTACCCAGCGGAAAGCATGTGCATGGATTCATTCGTGCCATATATTTATGAACATTACTACATTTAGAAAATACTGACTTACAGACTACAGTAGGTCATTTTCGCTATAAGGACCAGTATAATTTCCCTAAAATCCCGCTTTGAGACATGTAAGCCTTTACATGACATAGATTTAATGAGATTTTTTTTTTAATCGCTCTGTCTAAAGTTTCCTTTATGTAACCAAATCACCTACATTTCACTGGGCAATGTAATTTACATACAGAATCACTACAACTTCACTTGTCATTGTAAAAATATGTGCGTACAGTACAACAGAGCATATTTACTGAACATAGACATAAAGGACACAAAATGGAAATAAGTGATTTTTCAGGACCAAGGAAACAAATAATTATGTGAATATCAAATAATGGAAAGAGCAAAACAACTTCAATATTGAGCGAGAAAAGAAGAAGAAGAAGAAAAAGAACAAGACAACAATTTTTTTTTTGTTCATGTAATGGAGGACTCTGTCACAAAAAAAAAAAATCAAACTCATGCAAACTTTTAAGGTTCGGTACGGTTCAGGAAGCATAAATGATCAGCTCAGCAGTTTCTGGAGTTAGATTTTATCACTGTCTTGACATTTACGCGCAATGTATAAATATATATATATATATACATATATACATATAATCTTATAGTAAATTTGAATATTTATATATATATATATATATATATATATATATATATATATATATATATATACATATATATACTTACGTTTATATGTATAATTGTAATATAACTTGAAGCAGAAAAAGGAATAGTGGCTCTATTAAACAGGAAGGTGAGAATACTTTGGATTAATTCTCCCATTAAATAAATGGAATGTTCTGAAAGTTAGCTTTTAAATAGTTTTACAGAAGACATCAAGGATATGAAACGAAAATGTGTTTGTTGTTGTTGTTTTTTAAATCTGATTTTGAAAATTAAAAAAAAAAGCTGTATGGACAGTGCAACCGACAGGGCTGGTAATCTCTGGCGAGGTTTTTAAGCTCCGAAAAGCATCTTAAACAAACTTGCTTTTTTTTTACCACTGGCAAATAATCTGTCTTTAAAACACCAGCATTATATCATTATGCAGACTGACGAACAGGGAAACAATGTGTGTAGTATCATTCATCTACAATTATTTATGTATTTTTTTTTTTTAGACTGAATCTGTTTTTGAAGGCAACAATATTAGTTCGTGGTACTATAGCAGAGAGATCATTACCTCATCTAGTTAGCGTCGCATCGTCATTCATGCATCAGAGCAGTGACTTCAAATCCTTCTTTTTTTTTAATTAATGCAACAAAGTATTCCCCAACATCACAAGAACATGTAATTACAATCAGATAATGTAAGAATATGGCTACACAGTAACGAATGTGACGTTAATTAAAGATTTCACAGTACAGAGGACAAATGATCAATCAGATCTAAATCAGTGTCAACTTTCACACTTGACTGCTGACATTGATGAAATAATTTAACAACAATTGACATCTTCTTTCCAATATAATAACACCGTTTGTTTAGAAAGTTGAATATGTATGTCGAATACGTGTTCTGGACATGATATGCAGGCTACATGTTCTGTCCATGCCAGTAACACAAGTAAAGGCTACTCACATATAGAAAGAATTGACACGTGGTATTCCGACAATATGTAACATATTCAAGAAGTACAAAGGAAGTTCTGTGAAGAAAACAATCCACTGATGGCAGCATGTCCAACAAAATGTAACGTGTAGTAATAATCCATACGTTACATCAAACAGTAAATCACTTCATACGAATCAGTTCCTAACAATAAACAAAATGTACTCGATATGTGCGTATAAACAATTAATTTTTTTTAACCCAAAATGTCGATTAGTTATATTAGAGTCCCTCTCTATATATCCAGGCACTCAGGAACACGATTGATATCTGCATGTGATAAGCTGCGCATTTCAATCAGTCACTGAACGTACATAAGGTTGAATATACACCCACCATACAACCAAAAATTTACAGGACTCTTGCTTCACGAAACAAGGTGAATTAAAAATAGTTTTCATTTTTAGAAAATAACATTTTATTCTAAAATCTTTCCATGAATGAAAGATTGTCAAAAGAGTTGGTATCGGAATGTTTAATGACTACATATTCAAAAGCCTGTCCTGTGATTGGTGTATGTTTTTGAAACGACTGACAATAAATAAGAATAGTTTGTACAGAAGAGTGTCAATGATTACTTAGCCTACCTCTCTATTTTCCGAATTTGAATAATCCTTCCAGTTCTCGTTGGAACCTCTACAGTTTTCCTAAGTTGCTCAATCCCAACTCTTCAAGTCGATCTAGCACTCTCGAGTAGCCACTATGAAGTAACTAATTACGATCTGGGTTGCTCATGCGAAATCAATGCCAAGATTGCCACAAAATTCGCATAACATATTAGTTGGGATTTGTGATGAAAGCCGCGTTAGCTCCGTCACTCTTACTTTACAGAAACTTGAAAAGATACATTTCATCAAGTGTCAAAGTAAGAAGAATAAAGGTCATTGTTAAGATCTCTACAACAAGGTATGTGAGACTATTTGTGGTTGAGTCATTCATTTCGGCACCTTTGCTTTTGATATATTTCACAATGATGAGATCACCTTCCGCAGTAGCAGTGCGTTGGAAACGTCAAGTTCGCGTGTTCTTGTAAATAGTATACTGCAATCCTTTGAAGGAGTCTTTTCATTATCCAATGTTAGCACTGCTGCGAATGGTAAATATTAAAAACTCAAAATCTTTTTGGATTACAATGTGCAAGGATGTAAGACCACTTTAACCTTTGACATTGATTTCTGCTTTTCCATCAACAAGATTGGAACGACTTCGTGCTGATCGTTAAAGAAGACTAAGAAAAGACCTGAGTGAACTTACTCTTTTACACATTTTTGGCAAATCCTTGGTCTAAAAGTTGGAAAACAATAGGATGGTCTCTCATAGATCAGTGCTTAAAGAAAATGAACGCTCTATCATTGGCAGCACTACATGTACGTCAGCTCCTTGCTCAACAAGATAGTGTACAACGTCTCGATGACTGTTCAAACACATCACACGTAAAGACGAGATATCATCATTCATTGCAGTATTCACGGCTGGTTTTGTCGACAAGGATTTGAACAATTGAAAGGTGTCCATTTCCATGTTAACAACCTCCGTGGTAGCATCGACATCTGCTCCCCTGTCAACAAGGAATTAACTCTGAGATGCCCATTGTGGTACGTAATATGCAACGAATTATCACCCCACGGGTCAACGCATATCAGCTGCAATGATGTCTAATGGTGGTGACACGACAATCTTGTATCTTTCCACAGACGCAAGGATGAGAGCATTGATTTTTTTTAGATGCATTTATGTCAGCTCCTTGTTCAACAAGATTTTGTGCAACTTTCAGATGCCCTTTCGAACTAGCAAATCTGTAGCGGGGTATAACACTCTTTCGTGATAGCATTCAGAACTCCAGCTCCCTTGTCAACAAGGATTTTGACAACCGTGAGATGTCCATGCGGACACGCAGTATGCAAAGAACTAGTTTCGTTACTGCATTGGCAGCAGCTCCATGTTATATTATGCATGAAGGCGGGGGGGGGGGTGGGTGGGGGTGATGGACCCTCTTTCGTCAGCAGTATTTAAAACAAGATATCATACAATGTCTACGTATCCACTCTCAAATCCTCATTGTAAAGGTGTAACATCATTTTTGCTGGAAGAATTTGCCCGTTTGCTCCCCTGTTTACAAGAGTTTTGGTACTAATGAGATGCCCATTAATTTTCACATGCTTTATCCAACGAATTTCCGCCGTCTAAGGTTGCTGCATTCAAATCAGCTCCATGGGTTGTTAGGTATGACACAACACGTGGTGTTCTTTCATTAAAACAAGGAATACGGGGTTGAAGCCTTCTTTAATCAGCAGTGTTTACCTCAGATCCTTTTTCAAGAAGATAGCGTGCAATCTCAAAATGTCCATTGTCACGAGCTCTTTGTAAAGGTGTAACGCCATCTTTATCGGAATAATTTACGTCTGCTCCCCTACCTAGGAGGATTTTAGCAATGTTGAGATGTCCATTTTCACATGCAAAGTACAACGAAGTTTTGCCTTCAATGTTTGCTGCATTTACGTCACCTCTGTGGTGAAAAATGTGAGAAACAAGACTTTGGTATCCTTTCATAGATGCAATGATAAGGGCATTATAACCCTTTTCATCAGCTTCATTTGGGTCAGCTCCTTGTTCAAGGAGATAGTTTGCTTTTTCAATTTGTCCGTTTTTACATGCTCTTTGTAAAGGTGTAGTCCTGTCGTTTGTTGGAGAATTCATGCCGGTTCCCGAATTTACAAGGGTTTCAGCTTCATTGTCTAATATGTGTGAAACAATATCTTCGTTCCGTTCCTGAAATGTTACCATGGGTGGATCAAAACCCTTGTCATTACCTTTAACTTCGTAGGCTCCTTTTTCAACAAGATAACAGGCAATTTCCTTATTTCCATTTCTACGTGCGATCTGTAGAGGAGTATCACCATTTTTCGTTGCAGAATTCACATCTGCTCCATTGTCTATAAGTATTTTGATAATTGTGAAATGTCCCTTGTCACATGCGATATGCAGGGAAGTTGAGCCGTTAATGGTTGCAACATTCACATCAGCTCCGTTGTCTAATAGATATGCAACAATACTTTCGTATCCTTTCTCAGATGCACGGATGAGGGCAGTGGATCTCTTTTCATCAGCTGCCTGAACGTCAGTTCCTTTATCAACAAGATAATCAGCAACCAGTATATGTTCCTTCGCGCTGGCATAGAATAGTGATGTAACGTCATCTTTCGCTTTAGCATTCACATCTGCTTTCTTGTCAACGAGGATTTTGACAACTATTACATGTCCATTCAAACATGCAACATGCAAAGGTCTGTGATTGTCAATGGCTACTGCATCCACATCAGCCCCGTGATTGATTAGATATGAAACAACAGATTCGTGCCCTTTCATACATGCCAGAAATAGGGAATTGAAACCTGCTTGATCTGCAGTATTCACGTCAGCTCCTCTTGCAACAAGATAATTTGCAACTTCTGCATGTCCATTCTTACATGCGTTTTGTAAAGGTGTAACACCATTCTTCGTTGCCGAATTCACATCTGCTCCCCTATCTACCAGGATATTGGCAATTGCATCATTTCCATTTTCGCATGCATTATGCAAGGAACTTTGCCCATTAATCGTTGCTGAATTCACGTCAGCTTTGTGGTCTAAAAGATGAGACACAAGACTTTGATGTTCTTTCATAGATGCAAGGATGAGTGGAGTGAAACCTTCTTCATCGGCTGCATTTACGTCGGCACCTTTTTCAAGAAGATATTTTGATACTTTACATTGTCCATTTTTGCATGCGTTTTGTAACGGTGTAACTCCAGTATCAGTTGCGGAGTTAACATCTGCTCCCCTGTCGATAAGGATTTTTGAAATTTTGACATGTCCATTGTCACACGCGACATGCAGCGAACTTGTGCCATTAGTGGTTACAGCATTTACATAAGCTCCGTGGTCTAGTAGATGTGAAACAATACCTTCGTATCCTTTTTTAGATGCATGGATGAGGGCATTGGATCCCTTTTCATCAGCTGCCTGAATGTCAGCTCCTCGTTCAACGAGATAGTGAGCAACTTGTAGATGTCCTTTTGCGCTAGCATAATATAGGGGAGTAATTCCGTCCTTGGCTTTAGCATTCACATCTGCCCTGCTGTCAACAAGAATTTTGACGATTGCGAGATGTCCATTCACACATGCAACATGCAAAGGGTTATGATCGTCAATGCATACTGCATTCACATCAGCTCCATGATTTGTTAGGTATGAAACAACATCTTGGTGCCCTTTCATAGATGCAAGAAATAAGGGGTTGAAACTTGTTTTATCAGCAGTATTCACGCCAGCTCCTTTTTCAACAAGATATCGTGCTATGTCTACATGTCCTTTCTCACAAGCTCTTTGCAAAGGAGTGATACCATCTTTACTGGAAGAATTCACGTCTGCTCCCCTGTCTACGAGAATTTTTCCAGTTGTCAGATGTCCATGTTCACATGCTTTATCCAAGGAACTTTCACCGTCAAAGGTTTTTGCATTCACATCAGCTCCATGGTTTAGAAGGTGTGTAACAAGGACATGGTATCCTTTCATAGATGCCAGGATGAGGGGATTGAAACCTTCTGTATCAAATGCATTTACGTCAGCTCCTTGTTCAACTAGTTGTTGTGCTATTTCAAGTTTCCCGCTTTTACATGCGTATTGCAAAGGTGTAACACCATCTTTGGTTGCTGAATACACATCGGCTCCGTGATCGATAAGGATTTTCACTACTCTGAGATGTCCATTTTGGCAGGCTAAATGCAAGGGACTATCACCGTCATAGTTTACTGCATTTACATCAGCTCCAAGGTTTATTAAGTGCAACACAATATTTTCGTATCCTTCCTTAGATGCAGCCATAAGGAAATTGACACCCTCTTCATCAGCTGCATTTCCGTCAGCTCTTTGTTCAAGAAGATACTGTGCAACATCCAGATGTCCTTTCAAACTAGCAAGAGATAACGGTGTATTGCCGCTTTTCGCTCTAGTATTCACATCTGCTCCCCTGTCAACAAGGATTTTGGCTACTGTGAGATGTCCATTTTGGCATGCAAAATGTAACGAACTAACACCCTTATGGTTAACTGCATGTACATCAGCTCCATGATCTATTAGGTATAAAACAACATTTTCATGTCCTTCCTGAGATGCACAAATGAGGGCGTTGGAACCATCTTCATCAGCTGCATTCATGTCAGCTCTTTGATCAAAAAGATACTGGACAACATTCAGATGTCCATTCAAACAGGCATCTAATAGCGGTGTACTACCGTCTTTCGTTCTAATATTCACATCTGCTCCCCTGTCAACAAGGATTTTGGCTACTGTGAGATGTCCATTTTGGCATGCAAAATGTAACGAACCAACACCCTTATGGTTTACTGCATGTACACCAGCTCCATGGTCTATTAGGTATAAAACAACATTTTCATGTCCTTCCTGAGATGCACAAATGAGGGCGTTGGAACCATCTTCATCAGCTGCATTCATGTCAGCTCTTTGATCAAAAAGATACTGGACAACATTCAGATGTCCATTCAAACAGGCATCTAATAGCGGTGTACTACCGTCTTTCGTTCTAATATTCACATCTGCTCCCCTGTCAGCAAGGATTTTGGCTACTGTGAGATGTCCATTTTGGCATGCAAAATGTAACGAACCAACACCCTCATGGTTTACTGCATGTACATCAGCTCCATGGTCTATTAGGTATGAAACAATATTTTCATGTCCTTCCTGAGATGCTAAGATGAGTGGATTAAAACCCTTTTCATTAGCTACATTCATGTCAGCTCCTTGATGAAAAAGATATTGGACAACATTCAGATGTCCGCTCAAACAAGCATTTTGTAATGGTGTACCACTGTCTTTCGCTCTAATATTCACATCTGCTCCCCTGTCAACAAGGATTTTGGCTACTGTCAGATGTCCATCTTGGCATGCAAAATATAATGAACCACAACCCTCATGGTTTACTGCATGTACATCAGCTCCAAGGTCTATTAGGTATGAAACAATATTTTCATGTCCTTCCAGAGATGCACAAATGAGGGCGTTGAAACCCTTTTCATTAGTTACACTTATGTCAGCTCCTTGATCAAAAAGATATTGGACAACATTCAGATGTCCGCTCAAACAAGCATATATTAGCGGTGTACTATCGTCTTTCGCTCTGATATTCACATCTACTCCCCTGTCAACAAGGATTTTGGCTACTGTGAGATGTCCATTTTTGCATGCAAAATATAATGAACCACAACCCTCATGGTTTACCGAATGTACATCAGCTCCATGGTCTATTAGGTATAAAACAATATTTTCACGTCCTTTCTGAGATGCACAAATGAGGGCGTTGAAACCCTTTTCATCAGTTACATTTATATCTGCTCCTTGATCAAAAAGATATTGTGCAACATTCAGATGTCCGCTCAAACAAACTTCTTTTAGCGGTGTAGAACCGTCTTTCGCTCTAATATTCACATCTGCTCCCCTGTCAACAAGGATTTTGGCTGCTGTGAGATGTCCATTTTGGCATGCAAAATACAACGAACTAACACCCTCATGATTTACTACATGTACATTAGCTCCATGGTCTATTAGGTATGAAACAATATTTTCATGTCCTCCAGAAGATGCACAGATGAGGGCGTTGAAACCCTTTTCATCAGCTGCATTTATGTCAGCTCCTTGTTGAAAAAGATATTGGACAACATTCAGATGTCCTTTCAAACTAGCAAGAATTAGCGGTGTATCACCGTTTTTCGCTCTAGTATTTACATCTGCTTCCCTGTCAACAAGGATTTTGGCTACTGTGAGATGTCCATCTTGGCATGCAAAATGTAACGCACTATTACCCTTATGGTTTACTGCATGTACATCAGCACCAAGGTCTATTAGGTGAGAAACAATATTTTCATATCCTTTATGAGATGCAGCGATGAGTGGATTGGAACCCTTTTCATTAGCTGCATTTACATTAGCTCCTTGTTCAACAAGATACTGTGCAATATTCAGATGTCCTTTCAAACAAGCATCTTTTAGCGGTGCATTACCGTTTATATCTGTAGTATTCACATCTGCTCCACTTTCAACAAGCAATTTGGCTATTTTGAGATGTCCATTCTTGCATGCAATATGCAACGAACTGTGGCCTTTCGTGGTTACTGAATTCTTATTAGCCCCTTGGTCTATCAGGTCTTTGACAACTGTGAGATGTCCATTTTTACACGCATTATGTAAAGAACTATCACCATCATTGGCAACTGCATTAACGTCAGCTCCGTGATCTAAAAGATATGAAACAACTCTTTTTTGTCCTGTGGTAGATGCAAGGATGAGGGGAGTTAAACCTTTGTTATCAGCAATATTAACATCAGCTTGATGTTCAACAAGACAGCGCACTGTTTGTAGATGTCCATTGATACTTGCATTCTGTAATGGTGTAATATTGTTACAGTTAACCACTGCTGCATTGACATAAGCTCCATGATCTAGAAGATTAGAGACAATTTTTGTATATCCTTTCATAGATGCAAGGATGATGGGATTGAAACCGTTTTCATCAGCTGCATTTACGTCAGCCCCTTGCTCAAGAAGAAAATGCGCAACTTCTTCATGTCCATTCTCACATGCCCTGTGTAAAGGTGTAATACCATCTTTTTCGACAGCATTCACGTCCGCTCCCCTCTCGACAACGGTTTTTGCAACAGAGAGATCTCCATTTTCACATGCATGATACAACGAATCATTGCCGTCAGTGATTATTGTCTGTACGTCATTTCCATTGTTCAAATTTGGAGAATCAGTGTACTGGAGCCCTTTTCTCTTTGTTAATTCTCTATTCTCCATTGTGGTGAAGTTTCAACTTTTTGATTGTCATAGTCCAGAGCCGTCTTTATTTATGACACACAGCAGTAGTCTCGAATCATCAATGTGTTCAGTGTTAGCATCCTTTGAAGTCCTAGAATGCGTAAAGTATGAACATAATGGGCAGGAGGTCAAAGATACAAAGAACAGAGCATGTACACTTTGTCATTGTTAGGTCCCCCCCCCCAAGTTTTAATCAGATTTGCATTAGAATTAATGAAAGGCGTTCGAAGCTGATTTTATCAAGACTCTGCTCTCTTTGTTCATTTATTATTCGATCCTTCAATTCCGTTTAATGTCGTTCCTCTTAGGTTCTATTTCATTCAATTTAGATAGAAGTTCCTTTCATTGAACGGCGCAAGGTTGGCATTCAATTTCGAGCCAGTTTCGTTCCAGTTCCTCATTTCAATTTCATTGAATGGCAAACAACTTCAAACTCTAAATGCTCGAATGTATTCAGTATAAACAAGCCCTTTTGGAATCACATTTCATCTATACAGTACACGTGAAATTTCCAACTTGATTGTAACATTACATGATTATGTAATTCCATAATAAAAGTAAAGAGAGTAAGAAAGTAAAGACTGACCACGCTGACGAATTTAAGATTTGCATTTGTAACAAAAGTGAAATGATCGTAACGTGATATTCGGCATTTACCACTATGGCGCATATCATCTTAAGGGAAAACAGTATGCAACTACAATATCTTATATCTTACTAAAGTCTATTTACCAATCTCGTTTTCCTTGTTTCCAAGCCTTTAGCGCACTAATCTTTCACCTCTATTACCAACATAGCAAAATGAACGAACAAAAGCACAGAACATTGTATTTTTTGTTTAGTCATAAGATGCTTACCGGCAGAGTATGAACTGAAGAATCTTTTAGACCAGTTTGCTTGAGCTTGTTGTCTTCACGATAAGAACCTAGGTGTGTGACACGCATGGTTGTGAGATCCTGCTTATGAGACAATAATGCGAACACAAAAGGCCTACGTGACAAATATATTTAAAAAAATGAACACTGCTGCGCAATCGTGTTGATCTGTGACCCGTATGTCACTGTGGCTTCAATCATTTACATGCATATATAGGAAACGGTGGACTTTGCATTGTTTGCGCTATGATTTGAGTTTGCTCACATAGCAGTCTATTGTGTTTATGTATGTGTCTGTGCGTGTGTGTTTATTGTTTTTTTTTTCCTTTACATTTGCCTTCACATTGATGCCAAAGTGAGCAACCTGTACTTGATTTTGGACAAAATTAACCTTTATATCCATTCGCGTATGTAGGTTGAAAACAAGTTTAAGGGCTTTCGATCTTGTAGATAATGATACTGTAATAATAGTAATAGTAATAGTAATAATAATAATGATAATAATAATAATAATAATAATAATAATAATAATAATAATAATAATTATAATTATTATTATTATAATCATCATCATCATCATTATAATAATATTAATAATACGAACGTTGTGCATTAAAAAGATACTATGGCTTTGGTTGAAATTCGTGATTCAGAAATTATAAAGAGATGAATAGCATACAATCTTAAGAAGAAATTATGGCTTACTCTATGAAAATTTGTTTGAAGTTGCTGAGATATAAAAACAAGACAAAACAGAGTGAGCCATATAAGAGGTGAGTCTCAGATATTATTAGGGTCTTTTTTTTTTGCAATTTATTCAATCATTTAAAATGTAGAACCCAATCGATGCGTAGGCCTAAAATGCTTTAAAATGTTATGAGTATAGTTATACTTGTGCTTACTGGGTTCCATTACACTCAAATAACGGTATCAATTTACTCACTCATCGCTGTATCATGTAATCCATTCACTGTTTAAAAAAAGATCACTCCATAGAAATAACTTTCGAAACTGTTGCGAGTAAAAAGGCAATGATCGTGGTACCGCCCCCTCATATTACTACATGTGGAGTATAAAACATGACGTTTTTAAGGGCCCGTGTAGGTCCTTATACTTTTTCGTCGCACTAACTTTCTTTATTCCTCCTGCATGCATCTGAAACAGATCTGTGAAGATTCCACCCTCCCGAGGTTTTGCGTCTCTCTAAGTGTGGAAAAATGACCATTTCCAATTCTATTAATCTACCCATCCTGCCAATTTTGTTGAAAATATGGCAATGTGTATTGAAGAAAAGGAAAAAGAAATGGGAGTCAAATGGCCTGAAAATGGTCGACAAATTGAAATCCTTTCCCCGAGGCATCCTACCAGCCAAGATCTATAAAATAAAATCGTCATTGGTTTTTAAGAAAAAAAAACCCGAAATAATGACGCACGAAGGACGATTTACAATAAACAATTTTAAAAGCTAAGTTGACCTTTTTTTCAGAACTGAGGAATATGGATTGAAAATATCCAAACATTTTTCGAAACGTTGTCTCTAGGCCAATCTACCAAGGTAACTGATTTGAATTTGTATTTATCTCTATTATATTAACAACAAGTGCGTATCAGTATAAGGCGTTGCATCAACAAGTGTGGTCACACTGCGTATACCCTGGTGCTGATTTGTCATTCCTTGGAAGCTTACTGCAGCTGCTGATTTAATATAAGGTAGCCAACTCAAATTATTTTTTGAGCTCTTCGTTTGCACACTCATTGTGGAAAGTATCCACCTCAGCGAGATCGAGTTAATACAAGGTGTGGGGTACTAAAAGTATTGTTTTTTATGTTTTGAATTGTAACTTAGAGCAGTGACTAATGTTACTCCCGTGCTGTGGATGTGACACTGTAGATGTAGTGTTATGCATCTTGGGCGTCTTTTCAATTGATTATTCGTAGATTCTTGATGTTAATATTATGAACGGGATGGATACGGTTGTGGGATCGTGATAATTTTTAGCTCCTTGAACGTAATGTATCCGCATACAGTCGATCCTTTACCTACATTTATTATACGCGTACAGTGTGCACGGTCTCATACGGACCTTGTATTTCTCGAGCCAGATAACTCAATCTCCTGAGTATGTATTGCTAACAAAGAGAGTACCGACAAGATTATTGTTATACGCTGTTGAAATGCACAGCTTGGTTCATTTTTTGATAACTTCTTCAGCACACCACGAGCATGAGGAAAACGAAATCGAATAACTTTTTATTAGGTTGACCTTTGGCCACTACAGAGATTTGTCGCTTTTTGCGCCATTCGACATCATCGTCATGCACCAATGATATTCAAATGCAAACATATCTCACATTGAACCTTGAGCCACGTATACAATGAAATGGCAAACACTTTGTTAAACGTTACACCTGGTGTACACCACATGATCTCGAAATAGAGATAACTCAACGCATTTGTGAGCGGACGGCTGCTTCACAAGGAAAAACGCCACATCATTACCTCTTTACACAAATTCTGCAAAAAGAATCCCGTTTCTCTCAAACGGATTGACTTGATTTGCGTAGCGCATACGTCGTTTTACGTGATGACTAAGTAGGCATTAGATATATAAAGCAACCGCGTACCAATGTTCTTTACCAAGGGCTGTGGATGAGGATAAAGTACCTTGCCAGGAGTGCAATAACTGCAGCCATGGAGATTCGAACTATTTGTATCGCGATTGATTTGTCTTACTGAAAGACTGCAGTTCATTATGCGCGTATACTTGCATTCGTTTCATGAGGTTTGGTCGCCTCTCATTTCATTTTGAGAAATGTGATGAAAAAAGGAATCCACAGACTTTACCTGAGTTTGTATGCTCTCCTTAATTTCTACCAAATATCTTAGTCTTTGACTGCCCAGCTGCGATGGATATAAAATACGGCGTCGTGCTGCTACTAACATTGGCTGCTTCTGTATGTGGCCTTGCTGTAGAAGGTAGGTGCATCTCTTCACATGTGGTTTCTTAGCACTGTCCGTTATGTCAGGAAAAAGGTTCAAGACCTATTCAAAAAGAGGAAGCCAACCCGAAAGCCGCCAAATATTATTAACAAAAATCATACTAATGGATATAGATTCTTCAAAAGGTTTCAGTGTGGTATTATATTCCATAGTGTTCGACTTGCTAATTCAAAAAAAAAAAAAGAAAAGAAATGCCCTGGGACAACAAATTCATTACAGTAACATCGTCACAAGGATCGTATCATATTATCGAAACACATGGCAAAGTAATAATGGACACTGTTTTACTGTACGTGTCGAATAGTCCGAGCTCAATTAAAGACTGTAATAGGGTATTAAGCTACTTAATCTAATAAACAAAATACCTAATTATTCAAGCTAGCTTACTTCAACGCCTACGGTTCATCTTTTTGATATAATCAGCAACACATTGAAACTGGAAATATTAGGATAGTTTGAATACTGACTGACAAATTACCCTTCGTCGACGTACATTGTAAATAAGGTTCAAGACATCAGGTCATAAAAGATAATACACGTGATAATTCAGACGCAGAAAACTACGGACATATTACCGGTACGAGTATACGGCGTATACCTAGCTTTAACTTATATAAGTAAATTGTATTTTAAGTACATTGTACGCCAACGTAACAGAAACATAAGAGCTTTCAGTATAAGCTGGTATTATTTACTTTACAAGGCAGGACAGTTATAAACATTCGATATTCAGAAACGAAGAACTCCCATTGACGGTTTATAAGATTATTTGCTAAAATGTTCCTTTTACTCGGAATGGAAGGTATTTCATTGGTTTCAACATAATTTTAATGCTCAAGCCATATTCCATAAATACGCTAAATTTCCGGAATCTTTATTTCCTTTGTGGAATCCCTTTCAAATAAAATCAAATTACAGGCGAGTTAGAAGGACAAGCCAAAAGTCAACGTTTCTACTGTCGTGGCTTAGCCATTTCATTTCTATTAATATCACCAGTGAGAAACACTGCCCCCATCGTTCAAGGATGGAAAGGTGACGACATCCGGCTGCCATGTAACTTTGAAGGAGAGCCTGAAGCTGTAATCTGGGTCAAGGAGAGTAGCTCACGAGAGCAGCCGAGGACGACCAAGGCTGGATTCATCTACGGGAAATTTGAGAGCGGCGAGCAAGGGTTCCACATCGACAAGAATTTTAGTCTCGTCATTACTAACTTGGAGGTGGCAGATGAGGGTCTCTACATGTGTCAGGTGGTTTTGACGAATTCGGTTGATTTTGAGCTCTCCACTCTCTTGACGGTTACATGTAAGTGATATTTTGCTGAAACGGTAAGAGAAGGTATCGTTTATGCTGCAAAATTAATACAGCTTCACTGAAATCCTTTTCAAGGCCGTGTACAAGGACATAATGAGCTTTGTTTGAACTCTCACAATAATTTACCCCTTATTCTTAGGAATTTACTTTCTAAAGTTTTATGCCTTATTTAGGCCTTGGAAATAAGAATATTCAAAGGAGCTGGCAGGACTATTAGAATATTTCCCCAGCATTGAAGCATGTTTCATCATAGCAGCAGTCATGGTTACTAGAGTGAAATATACTAAAACTGCGCTCTAAAGCACTATTCATAATAGAAAAAATTGCGAAACAGACAGTGGTAAACTTTTTACACTGTGTACTAGTAGGCATTTATGCCAATCTATTACTCTCGCACGCAAGACATGAATGCAGGTCATTCAATATGGGTTTTTCTTTGTTATGCAGATACATTTAAATGATATTCTTCTTTATTCTGAATGTTCATATTCCAAACACACTTATTTCCTGAAGCTATCGTTCCTTTATTCGAAAATAAAGAAGGGATTGAAACCCACATAAAAGTATAATTTGTTGTATAGTATATACCTCGGGAATTCGTCTGTTCAAATGAAATGGGTTTCTAATTGCGAAGGTTCGTTCATTCGAATTAAGTGTATTTTGTCACTTTATGGTATGTTTTTTTTTTTTTAGTTTCGGAGCTACAAATCGCACAGTGTATTCAAATTTTCACGAATCATTGAATAAAAGGAAGGATAAAGGGCAGGAATTTGTGCAGCTGATGAACGAGTTGTCAGTGTACAATAATGTCCCAAATTTTAGATATTGCATTTCAAGATACACTTTCAAATATAAGGGACCTGTTCTATGGAACGATTTGCCAAAATGTGATAAAGCTGTCTAATAGACTTTCAATATTTAAAAGAAAAAACAAATCATTCCTTGTTCATAAAGATATATTATAAATTTGAAGTCTTATGCAATGTACAAGCACCACACTTTGATAACTCTTGCCTTCTCATTATGTATTGTGCACTTTTGTAGTATAGTGTTTCTTGTGTGTATTGCATCAATGTAACTATTCTTTGCTGTAACACTTGGGATCAGCCATAGAAAGACCAAAGGTCTATGTTGATGCCCCCACAAACTGAAATAGCTGCTTTTATGTTGTGATTGTTTGTTGTAAAATCCGTGTAAGTTGGACTTATTTTTCTTGTATTGTTGCAATGTCCTACTGTGTATGTATCATTCCTGTATTTTTTGTAAATGCTTTTTATCAGGATGTGAAAATAAATGAAATGAAAAATGAAATATTACGTATTTTTCGACTTGCGTGTTTGATATAGGACTGCGAAGCATGTGTCCTTTTTTTATCTTTCTTTTGTTTGAGTATACGCAATATTGACGAGCCACGTAAATCAATTCTTTCGAACTTTCAATATCACGCGACGACGGCGCAATCAGCTCAGTGATGTCATCTTTGCAGTTGTAATTGCAAGATCATAATCACGCCGAATCTCCATAGACTTTTGTAGAAAATTCCTTCGCATATATCATCGGTACTTTGATGAATTCATGTTGTTATATGACGCTAGATCCAACTTTATACGCCTGCATATTTTACTTTTACTTGTGTGCCTAGACTGAAGTAGTTTCACGGCTGGCACCAAATTCGGCGTTTGGGACTGTATGCTGCAACCTGACTGCCATTATTGCCGATTCAGATATGAAACTTGTTGATTGTGTAGGTTATTCTGTAACATAATTGTTTTAATTAAAGACAAATTACAGACAAATGTATGTATTAGTTGTCAGAAATTTACGCTTCCATTCCACTTGCTTCTGCTTGCAGAATCGAGTAAATTAGGGCCATTTTGTAGGTTGTAATGGTATGCCTCGCATAATGCTACCTGCAGATATCACACCAACAACGTCGTCACAGTAGGTCCAAACGACGGCAAAACTCTATAGGTAGAACACGTTCGAGACATCTGCAACCAGTAATGAAGAACATCCTCGTGGATGCGCATGCGCACAACTTTAGGAATTATCCCATGCTTCACAGTCCACTATTGAACGTGCCAATCGTTATCTTCCTTTTAACAAGAGGTTACAGGCATTCATATTCTTAATGTAACAGTAGAATGCGATTTCACCTTCTCCGTTTTAACCTATATGAATATAATTATGCACTGTTATTGCTTACTCGTCAGAGCACATTGGCCAAGTAACAAAGTCTATATAACGTTCTTGTTTAAGTACACTTTTCTATTTGTGACACTGCACCTCAAAACAAACAAAAAGTCGCCAGACATGAATTTTTAGTTAAGACCATATTCTGAAAGAGCAGACTTCAAGCTTTAAAATGATGTATAACTCAAATAAAATGGACTCTCTTAACCTATCTAAATATTGGAAAGAAAGCACAAACTCAGGAAAAATGTGAACTGAGAAAAGAGGCTCTGAAGTACAGTGTTTATTCAAGCGCTTATAATCTTTACCAAACCGTGCTGGCTGTGTGATGAATGAGACAAAAAACTGGAAGTAAACCACCAGGGTGACAACAATGAAGGAATTATCAGATTAAACTAGAATTTAGCATGCCTCATTAACACATTCTGTCCATAATTAATGCCAATTTTCAAAGCAGTAGCACTATCCTTTCAAAAGTTATTAGAGTTGAAAGTGAAGACTGTAGACAGGGTTTATCAGAAATGAAAAAGGGATTCTAAAGAAACACCTAATCACACTATTCTACCCCAAATGCTCGAGATAAACTGCTAAAAAAAACACTTTCCTGTCCGTTTTATGATACCAAATTTTAGTATAATATAAAAGAAGACCTGCTCTTTCAGAAAATATGAAAAAATCAAGTTTGGCTAGGTTGACCCATTTCACTTATTTTCAGTCCTCACGCAAAATCAGTGTGTGCGACTTTTTATGTTCGTTTTGAGGTGCACGGTCACATTTTGTCTTTTTCATTCGTTCTGGTAAATACAAGGAACAAAATTATGATGCGTTAGAACACCGCTCTCAAAAACGTACCAAAACCGAGCCAGAAGAACGCTCGAAAGCTCCAAAGGTTTACGTGCCGTACCTTACCGTAACGTACCATACCAATCTAATACTTCACTTCACTATCAGTGTTGTTGCCGCTCGATGCACAACAGCGGCCCCCACGAAAGTATTTCATCGAATCGGATAACACAGTCTGCATTTCCCAAAACACAATCTACAGAACTCCATGCAACAAAGGCAGAATTTTAATTCGATATTTTGCAACTATTTTTTCTTTCCCCCTAGCGATGGCATCAGACCATACAATCGAGGAATGCGTTGATAAAACTCAGTCCAGTCAGAGTGGGTGTACATACCAAATTACTAAGCCTAGCACTGCCACCTTTAATCTTACGTGTGTTGTGAGTGGATTCAAGCCTAACATTTCCATGCTATGGACTGAAGAACCTGGAAAGAGACTGAATTCCGTGGTTTCAAGACAGAAAATGTTATCTGACGGCACATACGAGAGGAGTGAAACAATATCCATTTCATCTGTACAAGGAAAGGAACAGACCTTCATGTGTATAGCTACTGGTGACTCGCTGAATGGAACATCGACCAAGGAAATCACTCTTCTGCCCATATCAGGTTGTGAACAAAGTTTCCCTTTTTTAACAATAGCAAATTAGCACTTAATCGCTTTTGTTGGCACTACCAAATGATTCATGGAAAGAGGTACAAATATTGTGAATGAATTTGGTTTGGGTTTTCACCAGATTATATCTGTATGAGTCGATAACTTCATATGTAAAAAAAAAATGAAAAAAAGATAACCTTGAGGCTATCCCGCGAGTTTTCCTAATATTGTGTGATATAGTGATAATGATTATAGTGAGAAATTGTTGTAACCTAGTAGTAAAATACTTTGTCGCACTACCCCGTTACGTAGACATACAACATATTGCAGCAAAAGGTCATGTTAATTAATATACATGTTTCATATTTTCGATGAAACAGAGTAACGAAAGGATAACACGTCTTTCATTGTGTCTAGACCAACTTTCAGGAAAACGAGATAATGTCAGTTTCATCATCGGACTAATCATTGGTGTATCCGTTGCTGTATCCATCCTCTTTTCCCTTGTTGGAAAGTTTCTGCAAAAGTGTCATCCGCAGTTTCTACCAAGAAAAGGTATCGATATTTTGTTGTTTCATTAATCATTTATTCATTTATTTGTTTTGTGCTTTGTTTTCGAACCATCTAGATAACTCTCTCTCTCTCTCTACGTAATCTCATATCCGAAATTATCAATTTGCATTTTGCGTAAGTTTATTTTCTATTACATGCCATAGAAATACTACGATTGTATATTCACATGTGATTGCAGTGTCAGGTGACACCGACAAAAAAAAAAAAGAAGCGAAAAGCGTGTGTGTGTGCTTATGCATTTACTTAATCATTGTGTGAACTTGAATCACGAAACCAACAAAAAGTCGCACGACCCAGTTTCATAATATGACTAAATAGTGAAATAGTGAAAGGGGTCAACCTAGTCAACTTTAATTTGTTTGCACTTTCTGACAGAGCAATAATGTTGATTTATCTTACTGAAAAACAAAAGTTCATAAAAGAAATGAGAAAACTGTGATCTTTGTTGGTTTTCAAGAACTTGTTTATGTCGATTATACTAAAACACATATAGTAGAGACCCTTCTGTCACTGTCTGTATTTCGTAAATATCCTTTAACCGCATGCACTTTCAACTTAAATAGCTTTTGGGAAAATGAAGAGACTGATTTTTAAATTAGTATAATTCATATGGGTAGTTTTAGGCTTATTTACTGCGTGTGTGCCAAAATCCAGCTGCTCGTTTTGATTTAATGATGATAATAGTCGTAATAACAATAATGATAATAATGATAATCATAGTCATAATAATAATAATTATAATAATGATAATCATAATAATGATATAGGTTTTCTCCGCTAAGTTCGTACCTTTGTCAGTCAATTTGATACAAGGTTCATTCAATTTAGCATTTCGATCAATGAAATTCGCACTTGTTCCTTTCGATTCGTAAAACGGGCATTCAAATTGGCACGTGCTCTTTAGTCATTCAAATTCGCCAGCACATGGAGAAAAATGGTATTTCAATTGTTCAATTTAGCGTATAGGCAGTCAAATTCCTAATATGTTCATTCATATTGGCGTAGTGTTATTTTTAGGAGAAAAGGAGAGAACCGTGATTAAAACGTATTCAAATGTGAATTTTTGTTTAATCCACACATTGTTAAGTATATAGAAAAGGTATCTTTGACTAGATTATTCAAGTTTATAACGCCCCTCTTCTTTTATACATGTCATCAGAACGGTACATACACCAGTACCATAGATTCACTTCACTTTTATGCCCAGTCATGGTAGTACGAGTTAGATACAGCGAATGATATATGTGAAAAGTTTGTGAAGGATTCAGGAAAAAAGGGTTCTATGTAATGTACAGCAGAGCGTAATATTCATTGACCTTGGGCGCACGGAGCGGTCTTCGCGCGCCCAAAGCAAATGAACCACTCCGTGACCCAAGGTTAATGAATATATACATATGAAGAGTTTGTTTGCAAAAACCGATAAGTCCACATGTACTTGCCGAATGGAGATATTTGCGATTAAATGTCAAGGAAAATATAGAGATTAATAAGAAAAAATTTGCTTCTTTTGACCATAATTTCAGAAATATACCTTTATATGTAGTGACCAATGTATCATTTAAAAGGTATTATTTTGTACTCTATGACATCGTACTTCAAAATCTTCAAAAATGGACTTATCGGTTTTTGCAAACAAACTCTTAATATATATGTGACCCTGCACCTTAAAACAAACAAAAAGTCGCCAGACATGACTTTTTAGTTAAGACCATATTCTAAAAAAGCGGACTTTAAACTTTAAAATGATGTATAACTCAAATCAAATGGACTCTCCTAACCTATCTAAATATTGGAAAGAAAGCACAAACTCAGGAAAAGTGTGAACTGAGAAAAGAGGCTCTGAAGTACAGTGTCCATTCAAGCGCTTAATCTTTACCAAACCGTGCTGGCTACGCGCTGAATGGGACAAAAAACAGGAACTAAACCACCAGGGTAACAACAATGAAGGGATTATCAGATTATACTGAAATTAAGCATGCCTCACTAACACATTCTGTCCATAATTAATGCAAACTTTCAAAGCAGTAACACCATCTTTTCAAAAGTTATTAGAGTTGAAAGTGAAGAGTGTGGACAAGGTTTTTCAGAAATGAAAAAGACACTCCTAATCACACTATTCTACCAAAAATGGTCGAGATAAACTGCTAAAAAAGCACACTTTCCTGCCCGTTTTGTGATATCAAATTTTAGCATAATGCAAACGAAGGCCCGATCTTCCAGAAAATATGAAAAAGTCAAGTTCGGCTAGGTTGACCCATTTCACTTATTTTCAGTCCTCACTCAAAATCAGTATGTGCGACTTTATGTTCGTTTTGAGGTGTACTGTCACATATATGTATATAATATAGTAAATACATAATATCATGCCACCTTTTGATATTGTATTTTTTTTCTTGATGTTCTATTTCACAGGATGCGGCTGGAATCCCTGCTGGCGGAGACCGGAGCGAGTTGATGAAGAAGAAACATTAATGCTGGGTATGGAGAAGTTTGTAATAATACAACGTTTTCTTTCCTTCTCTAATTCTTATTTACCATTATAATAGCACATGTTTTTACTTGTCACGTAATCGTAATTCATTATGAATTGTGATCCAAGTACGGTCTGGTGCTTCCAAAAATAAATGAACATTCTCATTAGCAGTTGTGCTTTCTTTTTTCTGTGTTCCCGAAGAGTTGACATGTATCCCCCTAGAGTCGAATTATTTAAAATGAAGAACACAAAAGATTAAAGTTTGGTAACTGATTGTAGAATCCATATTTAAAAAAATGATTGGAATAAGAAGGAGTTGCAGTTTTATACAAGCGAAAATATGGTTATTCAGGCGTGCTTTGGAATAGTAGCAATGAAAATGTATTACAAATACAAATTAACAAAGATTGATACATTAGGTGACATTGACTTCATAATAATGATGCCATGATAATCATCATCATCATCATCATCATCATCATAATTATAATAATAATAATACTGTATGTTCTTAAAGCACAGCAGTCCATCAAAAGATAATCATGGCGCTTTTAGTCTTTAGGTTAGGAGAAGAGAGAAAGAAAGAAATAATAAGATAAAGAAATTATGAGACATCTCAACTTTTTTTATTCCTACAACATTTTAAACAGATATGTTTTTAGGGATGTTTTAAACGATTCCACAAAGGATGACTGGCGAACAGTGACAGGGATATCTTTCCAAACTTTTGGTCCAATGTGGGAGAAAGAACGAGTTCCCCATGAATGCTTAACCTTTAAGTATCTGAAATGAAAAGGAAGTAGATGATCAAACTCTACGAGGATGGTTTTTACAATACAAAGAATTCTGGAGAAACTCGGGTGCAGTTGAGTGAACTACATGATACACATGAAGAGCAATTTTGAAAGTAAATCGCTTTTCAACAGGAAGCCAAGTAAGAGAACGTAACACTGATGTAATGTGAGCAGTTTTCCTACTATAGGTCAGTAATCTTGAGGCAGAATTTTGAAGAAGTTGTAGAGCGTTGATATGTTGACATGGCGACAAACAAAGAATTACAACAATCTATACGTGAGGAATTACGAGAATGTATAAGTTGTTCTGCTGCTCTTTTAGTCAAATATTTCCGAATAAAACCAAAATTACGCAACTGGAATCGTACAGATTCCATTGTACGGCAATTCATTATTGTTTCCGTCAAGGTTCTGGTATTTATGGTCTATTCTTGTGGAGAAACGCAATATCAAAAACTCGACGAAATAATGTTAAAATGAACAAAATCTTTGCACAGATACAATTGCGCCTAAGAAACATATCTGAATTATAATAATTTTAAAAGAAATGAATAGCATATACATTTATACAGTATATAGTATACATCCATAATATGTGAGAACTAAACAGTTCACTTTAATACTTTTTTTTTTAGTATGAATACATATAATACGATAGGTATGCATAATTATAAGTCTATATCAATGTTTAACGTATTTTTGTCTTGGTTTGCTCTCCATTAGCACTGCTCTCATCATCACTTACGAAGGGACAAGTACAGCAAATCAAAGAAGAGCTGAAGGCGTATTACCGGTTGTCACGACGCAATGTCACTGTGGATCCACTCAACTTTATGGATAGTGTTAACTTGGATGCCATTTACACAAATCTGAGTCTATTAGACCAAAGTGACATGCGTAAAACTACACCTATAACGTACGAAGACCTTGTAACCAATGATGGAAGTTCAAACCTTTCAAAGCGCCTTTTGATCCAGGGTGAAGGTGGCGTAGGTAAAACAACGCTGTGCTCTAAGATAGCCTGGGACTGGTGCCAGGGACGGATTCTCCAGGATCTCGATATGGTGCTCGTAATTCCTCTTCGAGATGTTACCGACGGGAAAAGTATCAGTAGTATAGTGCACACTTATTTATCTGACTCACATGTAGCAACACAGGATCAAATAGACCGATATATCTCGAACAATTTGCATAGAATTCTCATTTTGTTTGATGGTTTCGACGAGTTTAACGAAAAAATCGAAGAAAGGAGCAGCAGTGAAATCATTCGAATCTTAGCATTAGACCAATATAAGTCATGCAAGGTAATTGTGACAACAAGACCATGGAGAAGACATGAATTCACCGCTGTCAAAAGCCTTGCAGAAGCTTACACATTTATCAGAATTGACGGATTTAACATGGACAATTTATCAGTTTATATCAAGAAATACTTTCGGATAAGACAGAAGGACGCTTTGGCAGAAGACTTAATCACTTTCATGGAGGAAAATGATGTCATCCAGTCGAATATGGCTCCGTTTCCCATCTACTCTGCAATGCTCTGTTTAATGTGGGAAGAATTCAGTAAAGAGGAACGAGAGGAACTGACAAGAATGCAAACTTTCTCTGAGATTTTTGGAGAAATGGTCACTTTCCTAGGAAAACACTACGCGTCAAAAGCATTCCAAAATGAAAAGAGTAAGAACGCCCATGATCATTTAAAGGAAGCGGATAAGGCAATTCAGGACATAAGTGAGATAGCATTGACCGGTTTGTTGCAAAACAATATGATATTTCAGGAAGACCAATTTAGAGAGTGTCCTGATACTTTGGAAATATGCTGCAGGGTTGGGGTTCTGACGAAAGAAAGAGATGTCATCAACAGGAGGCGTCTGCGGAATATCAATACTCAATCCCTCGTTTTATCAACGGTTTCGTTTCCCCACAAATTGTTCCAAGAATATATTGCAAGAGTATACATTGAAAATGTGTACAACAATAATCACGCCGACTACAGTCAACTGAAAAACAAACTTCTTGCCCAATTTGAGCAATTCCGCTACCTTCTGTATTTCATCTCAACCTTACGTAATGAGATTCACCTTGATATCATCGATGGATTGACAAAGTGTGCCCACCAGTATTTCTGCGTCGATGTTGCGTTTGAATGTCACACTGAGGAGGCAGCTAAAGCAGTGGGAGAACGATGGGATAAATACAGACTGTCACCTGATATGTCAGAGCATACAAAGTCTGGAGTCGTCTTCATGGTGCACTGTAACCAAGCGGTGAGTTGCTCATTGGTTTCCAAATCGGGAATTAATGTTCAAAACAATATCTGGCAGATGTATGTGTGTGTGTCTGTGTTTGTCTGTATGCACACATCAGAGAATTTGAAATCCTCACCCTCTTTCAAAATCAAACTGTTTCATGGTATTGTGAGGCCAGCGTGTTTAACGCAGAACGCCATAATGAACATTCAGTATCGCACCTGTATTTATGGCTCATAGATCCGAATTGATGGAGTCAAATCCATGACTCTCAGTCCTGACTCGTATAGTAGAGACAAAAAATTGGCCATATGAACATTGAAAGTATCACAACTCATTTGCCTTGATCTCTGGATTTTTTAGCATTCCTCTCTTAGTGATCATCACTGGTCAAACTGTCAATATTCTCTCCCATTAGCGATCGTTACATATCGACCGTTCCAAATGCGGAAGAACTTTGTTACTTGACCTGGCGGAGGGAATGTGTTCCAGCACTGTGCTGCGCGAAGTAACGATGGACTTGTTTAACTCAAAATTTGAAACTGATTTCTACAAGATCGTAGCAGACAAGGCTTCGACCTGTCAGGTAAGATCTTCAACAACAACGACATTACATGTGCGTTTGTCAGGAATGTGTGTCACAGTGTATCACAAAACCAACAAAAATTCGGACCCCTTCGTTTTATGTGAGGACTGAAAAAAAAAGAAGAAAAGGTGAAAGAGGTCAACCATGGCAATATCGAGTTTTAATATTTTTTTAAATAATCTGAAACAGCTCTTCCTTATCTACAAAAGGAATTGAAGAGTATTTATTCAATAGTTTTTCTGCAACACTTATTTTGTAGAAGAGTGTGGTAGGGCATTTATCAGAGACCTCCTTTCATTTCAAAAACAAATACACACTCTTCAGTTTCAACTCTTCTGATATTTGAAAGGATGATGATTTGAAAGTTGGCATTATTCTTTAACATAATATCTTAATACAGAGCATGCTAAATTTCTGTTTAGTTTGGTAAACGTTCTTTTGATGCTGTTCCAGTGGTCTACATCCTGTCTTTGCTCATGCTTTCTTTGTTGTTATGTTTAATCTTTTTCCCCATTCATCTCACAACTATCGTGGTTTGGCAAAGAATAAGCGCTTGAATAGACATTGCACTTCATTTTTACACCACATCTACTTTGCTCGTGTCACGTTTTTCTAGAGTATGTGTTTTCTTTCAAATATATAGATAGGTTAAAAGAATTCATTTGAATTGAATTATATATCATTTTAAAGCGTAGAGTCTGCTCTTTCAGAATTCATGTCTGGCGACAATTCCAAGGTGTTATATAGGAAATAAACATTGCACTGCCTTAAATACCATTTCATGGGATAGAAGGTCAAGGGTCAAAGGTCAGGTTCTTAATAGTTCTAAATTTTTGTTATCTAATGCAAATTTTACCCTTTTTTTCTCGATACTTTATAGAAAGCTCAATGCATACACTCGATTAAACGTCTTTCACGCTTTACGCGCCACAGTGTAAGCCCCTTTTGCCACATTCACGACATTGTCTGAACATTATAACCGAGGCATGCCTGGTTAAACATTCTGTTTTTCAGATCCATTTAACTTTTTAATGATGCTTGTTACGCTTGACATGCAACAAGTGAAATTTTAAAGAAAATGCTTAGAAATGCTCTGATGTAAATTCAGTGACAGGACTATGATTATGATTTTTGTTTTGTTTTGTTTTTTGTTTTTAAATCACAGTGACTTCTATTGTTGTCAAGGCATGATTTTGTACACAAAAATCAAGATCAAGTGATATTTATTAGTACTGTCTTGATTAGTATCATTAAGAAAAGGTTGTAGATTGAGGGGTAACACAACATAAGGGGTCAAGGGCGAAATGAAAAACGCCAAATTTTCGGAATCTTTCTATAAATTGAAATATTTTGTCATCTGAATAAAATTATCTTTCAAAGAATTTATTACAAAGCACCCAACATGTTTTTGATCGTGCAAAATTTTCGTACGCTTCTTTTAATTTGTTGCTTCATTTTTTTTTCTTGTGCCAACCGTGTGAAACTGTCGTCTCACATTGTTGAAGAGTACTGTAGACCTACAGTATGAAAAGAATCATACGATAATATGGCAAAGAGACAATATCTGTCGCTATTGCGACATTTCCAGTTTTCTCATCGGCTATGTTTGCCAGATAATTTTGTTGATTGTGTGTGGGGTGTTTTGTTTTTCTGCAGATACATGATCTTGCATTGACCATAAGTTACTGGAATGACAATATTCAGTATCATTTCCCAATGGGAAAACGCTTGGCACGTTGGATTTGCACAATGCCACGTCTTTCGACCTTCAGTTTGAGATGCCACAACTTGCCCAATGGTTTCTTCTCAGCAGCAGCCGACATGGCGCAATCCTGCCAGGTTCTTTACTTTTACTTTGTTTATATATAACAGAAAATCATCATTTTTTTTTTATCAGACATTTCTCTTATTGAAGAAAACATCACTTTGTACATCGCACCGTCACTTTGTACAAAGTGTCTGAAATAGTATTTTTCAGTTTATAACACATCAAGCTCAAGGTGTAATTATTTATTTTTCTTTATTATTAATAGAATCGGTTTCGGCACTTGTTTCATCAATCAACTAATATGTGAGTCATAATCTTTGTGTGTGAGCACACGCTTTAAGGAAATGGTGCTTAAGGGGTTTATGGTTATAGAAATGTGTGAGAAAAAAATATCTAGAAGTGCTTCGGGATGGTGACTAAAGTAAAAAAAAAAATCACAAACACAACTTTAAAGGCATGAACATTTTCATGTGGATATGTTGTTTTGTCAGCTCTCAGCAGAACCACACAATCACTTTTTCTTAATAAAGTAACATACAGAAGCCATAAAGGACTGTGCTTCAAGAGATATCATGATAGAGGCCGATATTATACATTCAAGGCAAAGTTTATTTCATCTTTTAACAAAAAGCATGTATACGTTTCACTTCCTTTGGTAAGAGAAAAAGATAAACAGAACACTGTCATATAAACTGCAGAGGATGCAGATGTATCAAAATACGCAAAGTGCAATTGGAGGGACCACTGAAATAGGCAGAACTGTGCCCTGTAGAATATTATGTGACCCTGCATCACAAAAAAAAAAAAACACACACACCAATAAGTCGCCACAGTAACAAGCATGGATTTTACTATTATTATTATTGTTATTATCTTTTCGTTATAATTATCATTATCATCGTTTTACTATTATCATTGAGGGCATATTCTGGAAACAAGGAATTACATGTATATGAAGATGTGCAACACTTTTCTAGAAAATAAGAGACTGCGTTGCAGTAGTTACAGCGTATTATTTCTGCAGTAAATCAGGGCATTTTTTTTTCGTGATCGAGCTCCTTTCGCATTTTAGAGAATGATCATGAAATTTGGCCCGCACATTGATCTTGGTCAAAAAATGTTCAAGTCACATATTTGAGTATATGAATATAAGAACGACCCAAGTCCAATTTTTGGCCAAATTCAGTTTGACATGGGAAATCAAAGCTTATGCATGGACTCATCTTGTGTAGAAATGATAAATCCTAATTACCCCCGGAAGTGCCTGAAATAAATGAGTTAAATCATATATGAATGTCATTCTTACATTCATATTATAGCGCCCTCTCTCGTCCTTCTCTCATCTCTATAGCAGAATATCATGTATATGAATCAAAGAACGACCCAAGTCCATATGAATCAAAGAACGACCCAAGTCCATCACACAAAATGGCCTCTCCACAATTAATGTTAATGTTAATTGTCATAATAATATATGTTCTAATTTGTATATATAGTAAGGGTACTAGGTCTCGCGCAGGGACGTAAAGATCGCGCATAGCGTAACTGCGTATAGCAAGCATTAATACGCGTAAGACTAAGCGCAAAATTTGCCGATACGCCCATGGAATAAACATACCTGACAACCGCTAAAAATGAGACGGAAGCAGGTAAGAAATTTAGATTTCAAACAAATTTTTCACTAAATTTCCAATTTTTTGGAACAAATTTTTCACTAAATTTCCAATTTTTTACGTTATAATTTACCTACCTTAGCTTAAAATCTTTTTTTAAGGATGTTGTAGCCAAGACGTGTCGTCTCGCTTGTCTCGTTCGTATGATCGTAGCCGATAGAATTCGTATTTTGTTCGATCGATCGTTTATAATATTCTACGAAAGCCGAAGCACGTTCAGCCGCAGAGAGGGGCAGACACTTTCACGCATGAAACTACATAGGGCAGCTGCGCGATCTTTACATACCCCGAGAAGGTGAACGCATAAAATTAAGTCCGACATACAAACGGCGACAGCGCACTACTCCGTCGTCGTATCATCAGGAGATTCTGGGAGGTGATTTTTCTGCATTTTCGTGATATTCATTGAGAAATTCAGGTACGATTATGGAATAACTTCTATTATAAGAGCATTTCAAATTTTCGTGCGCGATATCTAGACCCCTCAACCATACAATGTTGCCAGCCTATCACAGTTAAATAGAATGTTATTGGACAAACAAAAAAGATATGAAGTTTTTTTTTAGTTTACTCGAAATGGTCTTCCATGGACTTGGGTCGTTCTTATATTTATACTCATTTGAATATGTCAAACACTGCTTTGCCATGGTTACGGCGTATTACGGAAGCTGATCGAAAGATTTTAGAGATCGGAAATAGTCTCTTTTTTTAATGAAAACGCTTGAGCTTAAATCACACAGTAGTATCGGGGTAGAGAAAACAAAAACTCAAATAATTTGGAAGCTGAGTTGCTATTCGAATTGCATATTATGATAGTCTAAAAGACAAAGCATCTCCTGAAATTTGAAAAGGTTATGGATGGAAGAATTACCTTCTTTTTTCAAGCAAAATGCCCAAGAACTTTGTTGCGCACAATGCTGGGGTAAAGCCCTTTTTCAAATATGTTGGATATCATGAAGTTAAAGCAGGGCAAAATAAAGTATAAATTATGGATCGATACGCTTTCTCAGTTTTTGAGCAATGCTCATGCAATTTGGTGCACATACTTTTCTTTGGAAAAAGAGGATCAGCACACATGTTCAACGTTGTTGTAAACTCCGTTGCCATGGTAACGGCACATATTCTCCTTCGCTCTGCCGTTTTCGTCGCTGGTCAGACTGAAACTGGTCAGCTTCCTCCTGTCATGAGCACACAGCCGCTACATGACGCTAAAGCCAATACGGCTATTGCGAATCGTGCTAGGTTTAGGGTGAGGATAAGAATTCAATGAATACTGTACAACATGCATAAACACAGCGTATCACGGAGACAAATATCGTGAAATCACCCGACTTACAACTGTGACCGTGCATCACAAAATGAACAAAAAGTCGCACACACTGATTTTGTGTAAGGACTGAAAATAGGTAATTGGTCAACCTAGCCGGTCTTGACTTTTTCATATACTATAAAAGAGCAAGTCTTTTTCTACATTATACTAAAATTTGGGATCATAAAATGGGCAGGAAAGTGTGATTTTAGTATACAAATGACGCACAGGTCTGAGTGCGTCAGTCGGAATTGTGTGCATAAGGTAACTATGGAATGCTTAACCCACGAGGCGAAGCCGAGTGGGTTTAGGCTAAATTCCATAGTTACCGCATGCACACTATATTCCGACTGACGCACGAAAAGACATGTGCGTCATTTGATTTATAGAATGGGTAATTTTCTTGTCAGAAACCCAGTTTTCTATCGTGTTACCCGATGACAAAATTACTGGATGCATTTCCTTTTGGCTTACCGTAAAGGGCATGCATACCCGTACTTACCGTTTTTACTGGATGCATGGCCAGCCATGCATCAGTTTTTACTGGATGCATGGCCAAGCTGAGTGCGCGAACGCTTGCTTTAGTGCGCGAACCTTTGTTACAAGTGCGCGTACTCTTGCTAAGTGCGCGATAACATGTTTACCACTGTGGCTCAGCGGTGCGGCCAGTAAAAATGAACACATAGCTCTCGACCAATCAGATCGCAGGATTCTCGCTACCCATTCTATAACAGTTTATCTCGAACACTTCTTGGTAGAATAGTGTGATTAGGTGTGTCTTTAGAGTCGACTTTTCATTTTTTTAGAAAACCTTGTACACAGTCTTCACTTTCAACTCTAATAACTTTTGAAAGGATAATGCTACTACTTTGAAAGTTGGCATTAGGGATCATATAGTTTTGGTTGAGACCTAATTTCAGGGCATAACATTTTGAGGTGAGATAATGAGAAACTTCTTATGAAATATGAAAGAGGAAGTGATTCCACCAGGAATTCAACGTTTATTTGATGAAAATTGGTTTTGAAATGGTTGAGATATCCAAAACAGAGCGACTCTAATAAAGTGTGGGACCCAACTATATTACGATCGCTCTGTTTTACTTGCGTTTTGGATGCTTCAGTCATTCCAAATCCGATTTTCATAGAATAAACTCTGAATTCCTCTTAAAATGGTTTGCTCTGTACTATTTTATAAGTGTTTTCTTGGTATCTTGCAAAAACTTAAAATCACAATTCTCATCTCCGCTAATACTGTACTATCCCTTTAAACATCTACAAAATGTGTTAATAAGACATGTTGAATTTCAGTTTAATCTGATAATCCCTTCATTGTTGTTACTCCAGCGGTTTACATCCTGTTTTTTTTTTTTTTTTTTTTTTTTTTTTTGTTCCATTCATCGCACAGCCAGCACGGCTTGGTGAAGATTAAGCGTTTAAATAGGCACTGCACCTCAGATTCTCTTTTCTCAGTTCACACTTTTCCTGAAAGTGTGCTTTCTGTCCAATATTTAAATAGGATAGGAGGGTCCATTTGATTTGAGTTATACACCATTTTAAAGCTTAGAGTCTGCTCTTTCATGTCTGGCGACTTTGTGTTAGTTTCGTGATGCAGGGTTACAAATGACGTGGACCTTGGCAAAAAAAATAGGGGGGGGGACGTTTCTTGCGTTTGGCAAAATAAAAACAAAAACAAACAGTATTAGACTCACATACTCTGATATTGCACTTTTGTTTCAAATTCATTTGGCCTTAAAATAGTTACATCCGCAATAATAGGATTTCCGGGTGAATCTCACTGTTTTGTCATTTAAGTTCCTTTTCCGAGCATTCAGTATTACTCCTTTCTGAAGCAGCAATGACAAAGATGAAAAAAAAAGAAAAAAAAAAGAAAGACAGGGTAGTCAAATTCTATATCCAACAAATGTTTTGTTTTTGCTTTCGCTTTTTGATATTTTTTTCATTCATTTTCTGCAGGTCAGCGAACTCTTCATCGTGATCGATTCGGGTCATATTTCAGAGTCAGAGGCAACAGCAGCAGCCGAATTTCTGTGTCATATGCCACATCGTAGACGTGCCCGTATCACGTGCGACAACCTACCCAGGACATTCTTCACGACAATTGATTCACAGACCTCAACCTGTAAAAAACAAGTAAGATGTTCGAGTAGTTTAACATTACTTGTTATTAATAATGAATTTGTTTGATGAAAATAAGAGGTTATACAGAAGGAAACTCGATGGGGGTTATGCTGCCATATTAATAGTGTATGCCGTCCGGCGCTCTCATCATTTACTTAGCGCCTTTTTTTTTACAACCAAGTAAGAAAATTATCTTCTGATGATTCATTATGTGCAGCAGCAATTGTACCTCTCTCCTTGCCAAGATTGGGAGTCATTCGTGAATTTTTATTTGGCAGGACTAAAATCCCGTGGAACGAGTTATGGTACAGGTAACTGTGTATGATATGATGTGTGTGTGTATGTAGTGGCAGGTGCACTTCATTATGCATATGAAGAGTTTGTTTGCAAAAACCGATAAGTCCATATTTGCAAAATGGAGATATTTGCAATTAAAGGTCAAGAAAGCTAAAGAGAATATTAAGAAAATCTTTGCTTGTTTTGACGATAACTTAGAAAAATATAGCTTTATCAGTAGTAACCGATAAATCATTTAAAAGGTTTTATTTTTTACTTTATGCCAGAGACCGTACTTCAAAATCTTCAAAAATGGACTTATCGGTTTTTGCAAACACACTTTTTATATAGGTTTTCCCGGCCAATTTCGCACTTTTGTCAGTCCATTGCTGCATTCAATTTAGCAAAATCTAGCGTAGATGACATGTTCGGTAGTTCAATTTTATGATCTCTTCATTCAAATTCATTTTGGAGCGTTCAAATTACCTTTAGCCTCATTCTAATTAACACTTTTTCCATTGAAATTCGTAAAACAAGCACCATTTCGTTATTCGTTCACTCAATTTAGAATGATATAGTCACGTGATCACGGACATGCCGCACTCGTTCATTCAAATTCATTTTTGGGCATCCAATTTAACATCTTTTGCAGTCAATTTAGCACGCATGTTTATGCTTTGGTTTTTCTTTTTTTTTCAACATAGTTATTGTTTTGCAAGCGTCATTACATTTCATATTTTGTACTTATTTTAGAGATTTGGGCAACAGTTTTTTTTATTCTTCAATGTGCTTAGTGATTCTTCCAGTCCGAAGATATAGTGCATCATGTGGCCACAACTTATCTGGCCGTTGAGTGCTTTATTCCTAGTGTGTCGGCCAGTTCTAGGAAGTCAAGGTTATGATCATCAAATGTTTCTATAATTCTTTTTCTGTCTTCTTGAGAAATAGGTCTGTATCTAACTTGTGCTGTCATGACTGCAAGAAGATGAAGTTAATCTGTGGTATTGGTACATGTAGGCCTAAAATGACATGTATGAAAGAGAAGGGGCGTTACAGAACAACAAACCCGAGTATGGTAAAAAAAAATATGATACTTTTACTGCTTAACACTGCGTGGATGAAACAAAAAGTCACATAAAGATACGCGTTTAAATGTTATCACCTTATCAAAAAAGAAATTACATGACGTTAATTTGAATGAACATGTTAGGAATTTGACTGCCCATACGCGAAATTGAATGACTGAAATACCCCTTTCGGCCAGTGTTGGCGAATTTGAATGACTGAAGAGCACGTGCCAATTTGAATGCTCGTTTTACGAATTCGAATGGCACATGTGCAAATTTCATTGATCGAAATGCTAAATTGAACGACCAACTTGCAATTTTGAATCACAGAATGTGCAGTGACGAGGATTTTCGCTAAATTGAATGAACCTTTTATCAAATGGACTGACAAAAGTGCGAAATTGGCCGGGAAAACCTATATTTATGAACAATCTCTCTCTAAGTTACAAAAAGGACGATCGGCTAGGATAGGCGGGCGAGTTAAGAGCTCACTGATCCCTGCGCTACTCCACACGTTCTAATGGTGCACAGGAGGATGCATGTTGTCCTAATACCACATATGCTGTCATTGATTTCCTGTACATTATCAACTAATCATCCACATTAATTACCCTGTCAGTATCATTAAAAAGCAGGCAGTTTGCCTCGGTTTGAATATAGCTTCAAGGGATGATGTAGTATTGTTGAAGATGAGGATTTTTTGGGAATTGAACTTTTTGCAAGATACTAAGAAAACACATGGAAGTTCAACAAAGCGATTGTAATAAATGGCGGGTCCCATCTTTCATTAGTATTGCTTTGTTTTGGAGATCTCAGCTTTTTCAAATACCTGTTTTCATCGAATATCCTGTGCCCATGTCCAAGCCCTTTTGTGCTCTCCAATGTCCTATAATAGGACCGTCTACTGGCCTACAAATACAACACAGCAAAAAAGAGTCATTCAATCGTTCATTTGTCACTCAATTTCAAGTGAAAGAGTTTGTGTGTGTGTGTGTGAGAGAGAGAGAGAGAGAGAGAGCGAAAGAACAAACGAAATACGATTATTTCGACAATTACGTATATGTTTTTTGAAAATTTTTGTACAATTGTCTTTGTTGTTGTTATTGTTCTTATTGTTCTTATCACCGTCTACATGCTACAGATTGAGGGCATCATCATCAATGATAAACCATTATACCAGTTGCCAAGTGACAAACATGAAAGCACTTCCGAACAGGTATGAATTTAATTCTTAATCATCTTTTTTTCTGCTCCTTTTTTTTTTGTTGTTGCTTTGTACTGTTTTCCTACTTGTTACATATAATACTTGGTAGATACAGATGTACTGAGATTGACCTGTTATGCATCTGGTCTCAGGGTAAAAACACAAAGAGCGAGACTCTCGGGGCTGCAAGTAAGAGGATGTTGCGACGGAAAAAAATGTCAACATCGTTTGCAACATCGGCTTCTTCAGATAAAGCATATCAATATTTTACGATTATTATATATGTATTGATCTATTTCTTATGAGTACTCTTGTTTATCATGTTAACATTTTTGGTTTATCACATTAATTCCCTCCTTCGAGTGGAGAAATAGAATAAACTGAAAACGAAACTTTCCAACTGTGTTTTGGATTTCGGTTTTCACATACTAAGGTTTCTGAACTGCAATAGAATTAAAAAGCAACATTTTTCAAGGTTATAATTATAATTGAAGAGTGTTATTGCCAAACGAGCTAACCTCATTCCTGTTAAGTTGAGATATTTGTGATTAAAGCTGCTAAAAGCAAAATGGAATATTAAGGTAATACCGCATATCTTTAAAGGGATAGTACAGTATTGGTGGAGATGAGAATTGGGCCTTATAACTTTTTGAGAGATACCGAGAAAGCATTTATGATATAGAACAGAGCAAACCATTTTAAGAGGAATTCAAAGTTTATTTGATGAAAATCGGGTTTGGAATGACTGAAACATCCAAAAACAAAGTAAAACAAAGCAATCGTAATAAAGTGTGGGTCCCACACTTTATTAGAATCACTCTCTTTTGGATATCTGAGCCATTTTAAAACCAATTTTCATCAAATAAACTTTGAATTCCTCATAGAATTACATGCTCTTTCATATTTCAAAACAGGTTTCTCATTATCTCACCAACAAATGTTAGAAACTTGATATTAGGTCTCAGCCAAAACTGTACGATCCCTTAAATCATAAATTCTAGATATACCTTGTTATACTTCAAGTAAGGTATCACTGGAAAGGTTTAATTTTGCTATATTTGATGACGGTCATACTTTGAAATGTTAAGAAATAGCGCTCAGGTAATTTTGCAATAAAACTGTCAAATACACAAAATGCACATGCCGATATCAATTAGAACTATACTGCATGTTTGTTTGGTTGTTTGTTTTTTTGTCCTGAAATAAACGTATTATTCTGCTTTCTTCTTTCTTTAAAGGATGACTGCATAAAAAGCGCTGATCGTACAGGCTTTCCACCATTGGAACTTTCTACAGCGCACGATCACTCAACTGTCACCGAGGATGTGGAAGATCACGATGCTGATTCAAAAATTTCCTCGGAAAACCGTCAAACATATTTTTATACAGCTATTAGACTCGACGATGATGAATAAAGCTATGTTGGATGCTCACCAGGGAATAAAAGAAAAAAAAATCCCAAGGCTTAAAATAAAAGCACGAGAACTAGACATAATGCTTGACTGTGGATAAAGCAAACATTAAGAACCAAATCAAAAATGTTGTGTGATATAATGTTGTTCCACTAATAATGTATTGTGTCATGATACGAATATTATTTTTAATCAATTGATAACCGCGAAAGCAAAAGTGACCCGCTACAATAAACAGATCCGAAAGTAACACATGTTAATATTCGTTCTTTAAATAAAAATGTTGATGAGCTAAGAAACTTGTATGAATGTAGTTTAAGTTCAAATTTTGATATTATTGGTTTATCGGAAGTGTGGAATGTGAGTAACACATCTTTGCTGGGCATAAAGGGCTATAATCTTGAGACTGAATGCCGCCACGGAAATGTTAGGGGTGGAGGTGTAGGGGCTTACATTCACTCATCATTGAAATACAAACGGCTCGGTTTCACTGCAATAGCACATGCAGAATCCCTGTGGCTTGAGCTTTTATGTGATAAAAAGAAGGTCATTGTTGGTGTTGTTTATCGTAAACCCAATACCAACATTACAGAATTCCAAGAATCTTTCTTGAATGTATTGCATTCTTTGAAATTGGATAGATATAATTGTTTGATTATGGGTGATTTTAACATCGATTTTATTGATATTGGAAAAGATTCAGAAAACTTTCTAACTGTCATGCATTGTATTGGATTGTCTCAAGTAATCTCTTTTCCAACTAGATTAACCCGAAATTCTGCTTCCTTGATTGATCATTTGTATACAAATATGGACAAGTTTAATATACATATAGGTGTTATCGAGGCTGACGTTTCAGACCATCTTCCAATCTTTACTGTCTTTGAAAGTATGTTTTGTTTTAAAAGTATCATTCAAACTTTGGGTAAAGTTGTAGGATCGTATAAACATTATGATGTCGATTTATATTGTTTAGATTTAGCGAATGCAAGGTGGGATTATGTGTATAAGTGCAAAGATGTGAATGATGCATATTCTGTATTTTATGGTACATTTCGGGAAATATGTGATAAACATGCTCCATTAAGAAAGAACAATAGTACTAGTCATTCAAAATGCGTCCCTAAGAATCCATGGGTAACAAAGGCGATTTTAAAATCGATTAAAAAGAAATACAAGTTGTATAAAAGGTATACGTCATCAAATTTTGATCAAAAATATGAAAGGGAGTACAAGGTATATCGAAATATTTTAACTACTGTTTTGAAAAATGCCAAACGTGTTTATTATAGTAATATGTGTAATGATAATAAGCAAGATTCGGGTAAAACATGGAAAATAGTCAATGAGTTGTTAAATCCTGGTAAAGAACACACTGCAAGTTTAGAAATTGAAGAGTTGGTGGTGAGTAAAGTTGATGAAGTCAAATCTATTTCTTCTGCAAAAGAAATAGCAGAAGAGCTTAATGACTATTTTGTTACTGTAGGACCAAAGTTGGCCACTAAGATTCCTGAAACACAAATTAATCTAAAAGAATTCTTGGGGGAAAAGAATAATACATCGTTATCTTGGAGGCCAGTTACAGAGCAAGAAGTGTTCGATATTTCATTCGCATTAGACTCTAAGAAATCACATGGATATGATAATTTACCAGTAAAATTATTAAAGGATGCAGCAAGTTTTGTTTGTAAGCCATTGCTTTAAATTTTTAATTTGTCCTTAGAAACTGGAATCTATCCTCAAGCTTTAAATATGGCCAAAGTAACACCAATATATAAAAAAGGACCGAAATCGGACCCTGGAAATTACCGACCTATCTCCGTTCTACCAATAATTGGGAAGGTTTTAGAGAAAATTGTTAATGATCGACTGGTTGATTTTTTTGAGTCCAATGATATTTTTTATAAACACCAGTATGGCTTTCGTAAAGGATACAGTACGAAATTGTCTTTAATTGATCTTGTAAATACACTAATGACATCACTTGATGAAGGAAAAGTAACATTTGATATCTTTATAGATTTTAAAAAGGCTTTTGATACGATAAATCATGATATTCTTCTATGTAAACTGAGCCATTATGGTATTCGTGGAATTCCACTTCAATGGTTTGCTGATTATCTGTCCAACAGATCTCAACTGCTATCTTATAGAGGAATGGTCTCGACACCGAAGACTATAACTTGTGGTGTCCCGCAAGAGTCAGTCTTGGGGCCTACACTCTTTTTGATATTTATAAATGATTTGCCACGCTCTTGCTCTTTCTTTAAATTCAGATTGTTTGCTGACGACTCAAATATTTTTCATACTTATGCTGCTCGCCAAAAAGAAATAGATGTGAATGAAGTAAATGAAAACCTGCACAAAGTTCAAACTTGGTGCAATGCCAATAAAATTACAATCAATTTAAATAAAACAAATTATATGGTAATAAGAAGAAAACGCCAGATAGTTGCGATGAGGGGTGCAATAAAACTATCTGACACAGACATTGATGAAGTGAGTGCTGCATCCTTCATCGGAACTCATTGGAAACCTCACATTCAATTGGTAAATAAATGTGTTCGAAGAAAAGTAGGTGTATTGTATAAATTAAGACAGTATGTTCCGCAGCGCATTCTTGTGCTTTTATATAAATCTTTTATACAACCACACATATTATATGGTATTGAGGTATGGGGCAGTACTTATAAATCTCGCCTAAATTGTATACATATTTCTCAAAAAATGGCTCTGAGAGCTATAACATTTTCGACTTTACGAACGCATTCAGAGCCATTGTTCCAACGATTCAAACTTCTAGATGTTGTTAGGTTACATAAGTTTTCAGTTTTAACATTTATGTACGATCTCTGCAATGGAACTTTTCCGCACCCACTGTATGAATATTGCCAAATTGTGCATCATACTTACAGGACAAGAACAAATGAAAAAAGAATGTTGTACATACCAAAATTTAGAACCACACAGGGACAATTTTCGATTTCTTACTTAGGACCAAAACTTTTGAACACATTGCCACGAGAAATGCGTGAACAAAGTAAAAGATCTACATTTCGTAAATGCATTGTAGATTTCCTACTCTGATAGATATCACACTGTAACAAGTATGATTAGTTTTCTATGTTAGAAAATGAATGATGTACATTGTATAGATATTAACAGCCATTTCAACTAACCATGTAATAATTTTTCTTTTGTGTTTAGCTTTTTAGTATGAAGATCAGGGTGACCAATCTCGACTAGCACTTGTGCTAACTTTTGGTTCCCTTGTTAACAACAACTTTGTAGAATTATGCTACACGTGTCATATTTAAATATAAATCTCGAATGTCATCCTTTAATTATGTATTGTAAAGGAGTAATAGATAAGTATTTTTTTTCACATATGTATGTAATTATACAATAATGTTATGATTGAAAATGTACATGTTCAATTGTTGTTGCTAATAAAAACTTCAAACTTCAAACTTAAAAAAAAAAAGTCAAGGGTGCCGATATTCTGCAAATGGCATGATATTATTGCCTTACTCTCCCACTTCAATTTCATTTATATCACAACTTATAACAGAAGTCGGTTTCGGAGATATCTATGATTTTATGAGAGCATGTCTAGTGGTCTTTAAATATCAGCGTTCGAGAAAGCCACCTTCTAAGTTATCCTTCCGACGCAATCGTGATGAAGGGGATAAGACAGATTTCCACTCGTGACAATAGAAGGTATGCTCCTAGCCTCTTCGGCAATTGTCATTGAAGCTTAGCGCCAGTGGTCAATAATCAGGATGCCATCATGCACTGACCAAATAAGATCACGCACTTATTGGTAGGGGCGTAGTTTATCTGCGGCGCTAAATCCAAATCGTCTGACACGTTTATGTTCCGTTGGCAGTCGGAAAATCAGGGCTCAGAAAAAGAAAAAAATTCCTTTGACCATTTAGCTTCGAAATGTCAACATATAATCGAGAAAACACCCAACTACACAATTTTGTCAAGAACAGAGAAATTAGTTCATTGTGACTTTTGTTGGTGATCCTACTTCATACTCATTTTTTTTTTCCGGCTTCGCCGTCAGCGAGATTCGGATCCTTTTGTTGTTGCGGGTTTACAATATTCTAATCAAGTTTAGCTGCATGGTATCATAAAACTAGCAATCACTAATGCGTGTCACTTAATATCAAGGAACGTGACGGATGTCTCCCGCACATAACTTTTTTTCTTCTTTTTTTCTTTCTTAGAAAACCACACAAAAAAAAACAACAAAAGATGGAATTTTATTCCTCAAAAGGAACATGAATTTATCGACTACAAATCACGATGAAAGAAAATTTTACTTATGTATTTACTTAGATTACCTCTGGTTTCAAATATTTTGTTTTTCTTTTACCCTTTTCTTTTAGATTCCCTGGAAATTGGTAAAGGGGGTGGGGATTCCTTAGAGTGCCCGTTTTTTATAGACGAAGATGGAAAAGAGGAAGATGAAAAACGAAAGTAAGACCCAATTTAGTCATACTCCCACTCCTCGGTAAATCCACTCACGACTCGACATAATCATTGCATTAAACTTTGTAATTTGTTGATTGAGGTCTTTTCTCTGGTTGTGACACTTCATTATTTTTTTTAAAAGAAAATCGTAATTTGGAGATTTCCCCCGTGCTCTCGGAACTCCCAAGTGGGAAACGTTGTCCATTTGTATAAATGTGACTCTGCACCTCAAAACAGACAAAAAGTCGCCAGACATGAATTTTTAGTTAAGACCATATTCTTAAAGAACAGACTTTAAAGGGATAGTACAGTTTTGGTGGAGATGAGAATTGGGGTTTTAACTTTTTGCGAGATACCAAGAAAACACTTAGGATATAGTACGGAACATACCATTTTAAGAGGAAGTCAAAGTTTATTTGATGAAAATCGGGTTTGGAATGACTGAAACATCAAAAAACAAAGTAAAACAAAGCAATCGTAATAAAGTGGGGGTCCAACACTTTATTAGAATCATTCATTTTTGATATCTCAGCCATTTCAGAACCAATTTTTATCAAATAAACGTTGAATTCCTCATAGAATTACACGCTCTTTCACATTTTATAAGAGGTTTCTCATTATATCACCAAAAAATGTTAGAAACCTGAAATTAGGTCTTAACCATAACTGTACAATCCCTTTAAGCTTTAAAATGATGTATAACTCAAATCAAATGGGCTTCCTAACCAATCTAAATATTGGAAAGAAAGCACAAACTCAGGAAAAGCGTGAATTGAGGAAAGAGGCTCTGAAGTACAGTGTCTATTCAAGCATTTAATCTTTACCAAGCCGTGCTGGCTGTGCGATGAATGGAACAAAAAACAGGAAGTAAATCACCAGAGCAACAACAATGAAGGGATTATCAGACTAAAGTGAAATTAAGCATGCCTCATTAACACACATTCTGTTCATAATTAATGCCAATTTTGAAAGCAGTAGTGCTATCCTTTCAAAAGTTATTAGAGTTGAAAGTGAAGAGTGTGGACAAGGTTTTTCAGAAATGAAAAAAGGGGTTCTTAAGACACACCTAATCACACTATTCTACCAAAAATGTTCGAGATAAACTACTAAAAAAAAAACACTTTCCTGCCCATTCTATGATTCCAAATTTCAGCATAATGTACAAGAAGACCCGCTCTTTCAGAAAATATGAAAAAATCAAGTTTGGCTAGGTTGACCCATTTCACTTATTTTCAGTCCTCACGCAAAATCAGTGTGTGCGACTTTATGTTCGTTTTGAGGTGCACGGTCACAAATGATATTGTTTCCATCGATAATGAATTTGGTGAAAATGTTGCCATGCGATGAAGAAGATGATAATGTCAACAACTGAGACATAATTTTCTTACCCATAACTCTAACAGCCATACAGTAGTTTAACACTCAAGAATCATAAAGCCCATGCACGAGTTATACGGTGAACCAGATTCTACAAGTAAAGTAAGGCTCAACAAGGGTACGTGTGTCATTTTCAGATAAATATAGTGCTTTTATCGGTGACTTACAATAGGTACCTCATAAGGCCTTCCTACCTTGTTTGAAATATTGATAGCTTAGGAAAGGAAGGGAATGAAGAAACCAAGACGCCTTCAACTAGAGAGGGAATTGAATAATCGCTGGGCAGTCCGTGAAATTTCATGAGGAAGGGGTTGCTCCTTTTTTTTTCTTCTTCTTCTTCTTCATCTGGTAGGGGAGGGGGATGTTCCCGCCCCTAATGAATCGACGCCCATGTCGAAATCCGTATTTTTTTTTCTGTTTTTGTTTTTTTGTTTTACCATACAATATAATATATTATTTTTGTTTCTTTTATGGTTTATTATTTCTTCATTTCTTTCCTTCTACATACCTTTAACTTGTTATTTTGTTGTGTATATAATGTGATACTGAGATACAAATGTATTTCTACCAACTCTTGAGAACTCTTTTCATCTTGGAAAGAATGATAATATATTTGAGATGATGATGACACTAGATGCTAGGGGCATTCGACAGTTGGTCTTCATTTGCTTTATTTTCTGCTTTTGATACAAAATACCATGCGTGGAATAAAACTTGTTTCCTATAACAAACTAGAAGAGTTGAAAATAACAAGGTGAATGTAATTTCAGCAAGAGTTAACAAATTTAGGAGCTACTCAGAAACATATCCGCCAATTACAAAACATTACGCCAATATTTCTGTTATAGCTAAATGAGCATATAATATATAATATATTCCCAATTTGCTATAACATATTATCATACACAGAAATTACACACATAAATAACTATGATTGTAAAAAAAAAAGAACAAGTAGAATGAGCATTTAAATAATTATGCTAATAGTGTAGTATAGGTAGGTATAACGGTTCGTCTCTTTGGTTGTATCGCACAATAAGAAACAAAAATAAACATAATCATTGTAAATATACTTAATTGTGCAGTTACCTGTTTAGCAGTCGCGTTTGTTTCTTGAGTTGCGATGTGGCTGTCTGTGGCTGGATGAAAGTAATCATATGATATATTGGGATGGAAGGTGTGAGTGCTGTGGTGGTGCACGTCCGGCAGTAGGCTCCGACGTAGTCTGGTTTCCAAGCCCTTTGCCAACTGGACCTCGCTGTACGAAGTCGCCGCCCCGCGACTTTTTGTCGCCGTCTTTGCCGATGTTTTGATGTTGATGGCGTCAATATCCTGAATAGCGAAATATTATGGGCAGATTGTCCGGAAGCCAGACTAGGTCCGATGGTATTTCTCGAGCCCTTGCTTTGTTTTTCGCCTTTTTCTCTTTCTTCGTATTTTTCTTCTCCCTCTTATTCTTCTCCTTTTTTTTTTCTTTTTTTCACTGAACAAATAGATCGCACACCAAGGTGAATCTCCCCAAAAGCTTTGATCGATTGATTGATTGATGGATGAACTGATTGATTGATTGATTGATTGATTGATTGGTGGAATTTATTGCCACATCATGGAGTGGAACACCCTGATCAACAGAGCTGGGTTTCTATAGTGGTTAGCATGCATAAATATATAAGGGTAAAATGTAACAAATGAATACATCTTGTATAACATTATTTTTTTAAAGTCCTTGTCAAATGTGAAATATCAGTCAAAAAAAAAAAAAACAAAAACAAAAACAAAAAAAAACAAAAAAAAACACACACACATACATTTCCTGAAAGGGAAATTTATCAGGCTTGGAGATGACATGAAATAATCTTTTGTCTTAGATCATCCTAGTGTATTCTAAGAGAAAGAGTGCCATTAAGTGCAAAAATTAGTAATTGTATATCGTTTGCAATTCTCACCCATTATATATATATATATACACATCTAGATAATCGCTACACTAGTTCAACATAAAAACTCCGTAAAAAAGGTAGTTATGACGAATTTTTGCCCTTAGAGCTTTGTCAAGTAAATGTTAGATTTTATTCTGAAGCAGATATACATCATAACAAAGTGCGCTATTACTGACGACGCATATTTTGTTTTGATTTAAAAATATATGTGCTTAACCCGTTTGATGCTAAATTCTGAAATGCCCATAGACTTAATACACATGCCACCAGGAGCCCATATGGAACGGGTTAAATATAAAATCAGCCATTGACTTGACAAACCCCGATGTATGAAACATAAAACGTGAGAGACGTAAACAACTCCGTCTCTCACGGACTTTTCGTATTCATTTACCGTTGTGAATGAATACTTTCTTGGACTTCGAACAGAAACTTATTGCTGTTATTCGTATATGTGGCCCAGCACCACAAAACAAACAAATAGTCGCCAGAAAATAATCTTTAGTTAAAAGCCAGATTTTGAAAGAGTTGACTCTTAGCTTGTAAAAAAAAAAATGTATAAATCAATTCAAATGGATTCTCCTAACCTATAGAACATTGCAAAGAAAGCCCTACTACTGGAAGAGTTGGATCTGAGAAAAGAGGCTCTGAAGTACAGGGTCTATTCAAGCGCTTACTCTTAACCAAACCGCGTGCTACAACTACCTGTGCCATTAATGAGACAAAAGCATGATGGGAACCACTGGAACAACAACAATGAAGGGATTATCGGATTAAGTTGAAATCGAACATGTTCTGTTGAGACATTCTATCCATGACTAATGCCAACTTTCAAAATGGTAGCACCATCCCTTTAAAAGTGAGGGAGTTGAAAGTGAAAAGTGTGCAGAAGATTTTCAAGAAATAAAAGGTGGCCTCTAAGAAAAATTAATCACAATTCTCAACCAAAAAAGGAGTTGTCGAAAAAAACTGCTTAAAAAACGCACTTTCCCTTTCAATTAATGATTCCGAATTCAAGAATAGTGTAGAAGAAGAACAACTATTTTTGAAAATAGTGAAAACTATAAATTGACTCGGTTGACCCATTTCCCCTTTCTTCAGTCCTCGCGTAAAATGAATGGGTGCGACTTTTTGTTTGTTTTGTGATGCACGATCACATTACAGATATTATTCATGGTACCCCGGGATTTGACTTTGGGCCGACGAATCTTTAATATTTTTCTGCTCTCTCCCCTACTCATTACCGAAATAGTGTTTATTGTCGACTCTATCTGTGGTGTATTTGGGGTGGTTATCTTGTTGGAAGATCAGACGTGCCCTAAGGACAGATTTTGGCAGCAGAATGTCGTAAAAGCGTCACAAAATGATGAACTTAGTGATACGGTGTCGCATTTATGAATTTTGCATCGACTTTTATCCAAGACACTAATCATGAATCACAATCTTGATAGTGAAGAGAATTGGTGGATGAAAACAAATAGTACTTCCGAAACGCTATACGCGTGAGGACGAGTAAAGCTAGCTTCTAATCTGTAACACCATTCAATGTTTATAATTATGTTCTTTAAAATGTAAACAAAATCAGTAAAACACTTTAAAATTCAAAAAATGCGACAAATACATCACAGATAAAGTCGAGAAATATAACCATTTCGGTAAAGAGTAGGGGAGGGAACAGATAAAATTTTTATCAAAGTTGCTTCGGCCTAAAGTCAAATCTGTATTTTGTTTGTGAAACCTTGGTTTAAAATAAAAGAAAAAATATATATATTTCATACATATCTTTTCCCCTCAAACATCCGTTGATGATGTATAATCATGGTCTCTAGTAAGGAGGTTGGAAGGAGAAAATGAAAACTCGATTACATGCAACTGCATCATACAGATTGTATCAGTATGATCCTATCTATAACTGTCTTAATCTTACTTTCTAACTATAAAGAGTTTTTACACAAAATTCTCGTAATTTCGCTGTTGACAAAGAAAAAATATTAAAATTGTTCGGTAACAATTGCGATACTGTAATGTTGCGTACTGAAATGAATTGTTTAATGTTTTTTATTTGTTGTTTAATACCACTGTACATACAGTGATCATCTGACATTTCAATCACACTTTATTGAGCATGTAGGACTTGTAAACCTTTTAAACCCAACAGCTGTCCAACATGGTAAAAGAATATTCATTATTTTTTTTTTCTGATTTCAATGAAAAAAAAAACATAAAATGACATTTTGACATGCTTCAGTAAGCACATAAGATGAGTAAAATGTGCAGGTCAAAACCATTTTTAATGGCTGAAATTCCCATAAGATTTACATTTGTTTCGTTTATGAAGACCTGTTCAGCTGTGTAAGCCGATAGAGCATGTAAAGTGAGTGCAGATGGTACCCAATCTGTGTTATAGTGCCATAACGATCGCAGAATAGTCAACCAGCATTTTAAGCAACTCTCATCACCATCACCAACCATCAACACCACATGAACATCAAAGGCCACTATCTCATCACAATCAATGTCTGTCTTCATTCTCTCAGTCCATATTTGCAGCACGGGATGATATTAATATTGAACAAAAAATGAAATTTGGTACTACGCCAATGATTTATTGTATTTATTTTCCCTTGAGTTCATGCATGACTTCATGACGTCATAAAGACATCAAGAACCTAATGCCAAATCGAGAATATTAGTATTCAGTAGTGAGAACAAAGGTCTGGAGATTTAATTTGCATAATTTCTCATATCTGCTTCAACAAGGGGATTTTATTAAACTGAAGGCAGACCAATTATTCCTAACAAATACTTCAAAATTAAATCAAAGGTAGCCAGGGATGTTTTGCGCCCCATAAACCTCTTGAGATGCATAATTTTGAAGGAATGCCAAAGATCATAGACATCAATATCAGTCCTGAAACGCAGTAACGATTTTTTTTTCAGTTAAGTCTAGATGTAGTATATCAATGCAACGTACACCTGATGAGCGATTTCAAAAAGGTAAATCATTGTTTAATGATATGATATTATAATAATATTATTGTAATAATATTATTAATGATAATGATAATAATAATTATAGTAATGATAATAATAATAATGATGATAATAATAATGATAGTAATAATGATAATAATAATAATAACAACAATAATAAAGATAAAGTGTTTTTTTTTTTTTCAGGAAGGCCTGGTCAGTGATGCCACTGCTCTACCAGAGGGCCCTGCCATTGTGCTGCCAGGTACCCATTTATACACCTAGGTCGAGAAGGATATCGTGGGAAAAAAATCTTGTCCATGGACGTAAGAACTGGGCGGGATTCGGACTCGTGTCCTCCGATTAGGAGTCGGGAGTCTTATACACTATGCCACAGCGCCCCCATAATGTGGTAATTCAAAACTACAATAAACCACATTGCATGCAAAAGCCATTGTTAGCTTTCAAAAAGATACATTCCTCCTTTTCACAAAAACCTACCATGGAAATTATGGTAAAACTGGCAATTTTTCATTATGTAGGAAAAAAAAAAGATTTCCAGCTTCACGTGCTTATTGAAGCGTGACAAACATGTCAGGTGATTACTGAAATTCGCGTGGGAATTAGCAAGATATTAAATGCATCACACAGTTGATTGCAGTGCGCAAAACTATCGCAATTCTTACTGCACAATTTGAATTCTTATTTTCTTTGTTTTTAATGTGCTCATTCAACCGTGCAGTCATTTTAATTGTGTGTAAAAACTCTTCAACACACGAATTCAATCACAATTCGTAAAAATTTCCACGAGAACATGTCAAATCGGCTATTTTGGCTTTTTTAACTTCACCCTATGTTCACGCAACCGTGCAATTGCGTGCACAAGTCATATTGTACGATAAGATGCACATGTATTATACGTTGCGTACCCTTTTATCCTGGAAAATTGAAATTTGTTCCGATATCACTAAATGCAAGTTGCAAAATTGGGCTTGTGAAGTTCAAAATGTGACCATTTTGACTTTAAGTCATGATCACTCAAGCGTGACTGAGTGATATTAACTGAATTTCACATGAAAGGTAGCCGAGAAATACAAGCCCCATGATCGTGTATTAATATTGCTTCAGAGGGTCTTGATTTGTAAATTACAGACGTTTGTTTTAGGGGGAACTTACTTTTTGTTTAGTGTTTAGTATACGAAGAGTTTATTTGCAGAAAACGAAAAGTACATTTTTGAAGATTTTGAAGTACGGTCTCTTTCATAAAGTGCAAAATTAAATCTTATGAATAATATATTGGTCACTACATTTGAAGGTACATTTTTGAAGTTATGGTCAAAAGAAGCAAACAAATTCTTATAATTATTCCATTTATTTATTGTTTTACCTTTACTTGCAAATATCTTAATTTGGTAAATATGGACTTATCGATTTTTGCAAACAAACTCTTATGTATTGTGCCGAACATCTATTTGAGGGCTGTAGGGCCGTTGTTTCGGAGTGCGGATTCTGCCCTAAGTTGGCTTTGATTAATTAAGATAAACTCCTAAAACTGACTGAAAGACATTTCAATAAAAATACACATGGAGGAAATTTCAAAATTTGAAAGAAAAGAAATATTCTGTCATATTAATAAAGTCACATAACTAGTTACCTTACTAACATAAAATGAATTTTGAAACTATATCATGCCTCTAATGCCTCACATAATTTTCAAAAAAAGGGTTCATCGACCACAAGAAATGAAAGAGTATACTTTGTCCAGATCAGAGAGAAAATAATGTTTCAGTGAAAAAGTTACACATTTTAAGCGACCAGTCGGCTGGAGAGGAACAATTTTGAAGATTTAATGACGAGACACAATTTGCATACGATTTTGAATCATACTTTAAACTTAGTTTCACTTCCTATTTTTGTTTCTTTTTTGATAATTTAAAAGCAACAGATAATCAACTCCTCCATAATGATGTGTTATTTTCAAGGAAGAAGGAAGCAGTGCAGTAGTCTTTAACAAAGAATCGACTGCTGCTAGAATCAAAGGATAAACCAGAATATGATTTTACGATATTCAAAAATTAAGTGACCAATTACTGGAGAGAGCGTGTAGGACTTGATCACTCGATGCTAATAACATAGGATATGGCTTCGACTGTATGCTCATCTTGTTGTTGTTTTTTTAAGTGTTTTGATACATCTTAGCCAGTGGTATTTATCGTCTTAAATTGCTTCCACAAATTTATCAGCTTAGTTGTCGTAAACTGAACAGTCAAAGATTTGGTGACGCGTCTGCCTCCATATCCTAAGGCTCCCGGTTTGAACCCGAGACTGAACTAGGCAATGTTGTGTTTAATCATATTCCCTTCAGAGTCTAGCAAGAGGCAAAACACTCTGTCGATCAGATAGAACACAAAACGGAGGTGTATGACAGAGTTACAACTCATGCATGTTAAAGATCCCGCTTCATTCATTAATTGCAGGGAGCAGGGTGTTAAATCCGGGCGATGTGATCCCACCTTACATCTAACTGGACCCCATGGTATGAACAACAGCTTATCTTAGCTGAATACAGGTTATCCAGTCATCTCCTCAGATGGAAATGAACAAACAAACAAAAATAATGAATATCACTGAGTTATTACTCACTCTTCCAACATTTCACAGTCGTGAGTCCGATCTGTCTTTTCCCACATTCTTTCATCTGCTTAGTTGGTTCCATTTGTTCAATGGCGATTTCACTCGCCTTTGGTGTTACATTAAGTATTTATTGTACCTTTGTTCTATCTAGAAGACAGGACAGTTATTAAGTTAAGTAATTAAGAGACATTACATCAATATTTAATTGTCACCTTGGCGAAAATAAGCATGGCGCCCTCACCGTCATCTGTCACCACACATTACACCTGTTTTTCTGGGATTCTCTGTGCTCAACGATGTCTCTCTACCGAAGACTGTCAATCACTTTTCTATGAGGCCTCTAGAGGGCGCTGTCTCCTTATTTCTACCACTGCGAATCTTGTATCATCTGATGATATTTATCTATACATCACTCTATTATATAGTGATATCATAATGGACCTGGTAGCGTGGAATATCATGTAATAAGAAAGCTGGCCCACCTCGGATATATTCGGGGATGCTAGTCAGGGATTGTGTAAAGTTTTACCGCAGCTCTCTATGTAAGGACATACACAGCCGAAGAATCTCGAGAACAGTCATCCATCACTGATGAGCGAATGATTTCATACACATACTAAAGGTGATTTACAGTGTTATTCTAGCAGGCTGCTGTGTCGTTATTTCTGGTTCATGAATTGATTACCATGATTGCTAAGGAAGCAGACATCTTGGCAAAGTAAAGCTCGTTTCCATCTAGTCAACCAACGGATCGTGTTTTCAAGTTTCAAATAGCTGTTCTTCATGTATAGGTGTAGGGCCTATCCTAGAAAAGTGTCTCTTTATGAAATTCAGATTTAATTTTGTACACATCATTGGAAAATGGAACTTGATTTTCTCCTACTATAAGTTAATAAAAAGCGTCTTATTAGCCAAAATGAGCTAGAAGAACGCTTTGTAGAAAGTTTCAATATCTCTTTCCCTCATATTTGTACGTAAATATTACTCGCATAAGCTTCAGGTGGCAGTCAATCAAAGAACTGGTTTGATCTTTTCCTGCCTTTTCCAAGTGAGCTTTTGATTGAAATATTTACACACTGTACTTGCATATTATTTCGGAAGATTATTTAACAATCACGTTAATAACTAACATGCAATACATGGTGTATGACAGTGCAAGCCTTGTTGATCTTATTCAAGGATTTTCAGTGAATTATTATAATTATTTTCAGACGTACTTTTGGCTTTGAATCTTGATCTAAACTGATGCGGACATATTCCTGCTAAGGAAGTCCATAAAAAAAACGGATATTAATTCTGAGATTGTATAATGTGACACTTCAATGTATGTGTTTGCAAAACTATTTATGCGGACTTCCTCATATGTAAATACAGTAAATTTTTTCAATTATGTATACAGTCTCTTGATTTTGACGGTACTACAATCCATGCAGCACACATTTGCAGAAATTTGGGTGTGATATTGGATGATAAATTGCTCATGGAAAATTTTGTGTCGCAAAAATGTCGCTCTGCTTCTTTCGCACTTTATAAAATTGGGAAAATTCGCAAGTTCATTGACAAACACACCGCAGAACAACTAGTTCATGCTTTTGTCGTGATTGATCCAAAATCAAGAAACATGAACAAATCTCACCAGTTTCAAGAAGCTTACATTGGCTTCCAGTGAAAAATCGGATTCAGTTTAAGATACTGTTATTAGCATTTGAATGTTTCTATATGTTTGCTCCACATTATCTAAGGGAGCACTGCAAATCTACACTCCAGAAAGAAACCTACGATCAAAAGTAAAGATTTGTTTGTTATTTCAAACAGAAGAACCAAATTTTACGGAGAAGGAACATTTACATTTAATGCCCTTGTCTTATGGAATAATTTACCACAGAAATTGAGACAAATCACTGATATAAATAGATTCAAGTCTGCCTTGCAAACGCATGTGTTTACAGTGTAAGCAAGATGAAGCTAGGTACCATCACTGTAATTGGAATTATATGTTTTTGTTACAATCTTTTCATTTTTTGAGTGCATAGGGACATTATCACTATGTGTTATGCGCTTTATAAGCACTGTCAATTATTATCATTATTATTATTTTGCTGTATTATCATATTGACAGCCTTAATTTTTGTTGCTCTCAGCATCAATATTTATTCTCCGTTCTCATTGTTTTCCTCATAGGTATGTATCAATGTTCAATCACGGTGAAAATACATTCACGAAATAAGACACATGGATAATGGTACAAATCTATTCGACTTTCCCTTGATGTAAAGGTCAAAGGGATCCTATAGTTTTGGCTAAAAAAAAAAAAACACTTCTACATTCGATGTGTTTGTGATAGGTTTCCTTTGAACTTTTGTGTAATAATATCATGTTATACCCAATATCATAAATTTTGATATGAAAAGGTAATTTCCCATTCAATAACAGTGTTATCTAGTCAGTAACCGTGCCTTCATGCATTACAAATATTGATACACCTGGTGACTATGCGGTGACTATCATAACGTACTGTGATGGACCATGCAGTGACTGCAACAGTGTGGTAGACTATGTTTGTTTGTTTGTTTTTTCTTTCTCCGAACACAATTTCAAATGAAAATACAATAATACAGAACACATACAAATCAATACAATAAATATCATTTGCGTAATAACATTTGTCTGAAGTGATATATAAATCAAAATAACATATTAAGGCATACTGTATCTATTAACAAAAGAGATATCAATACAGGGGACCGTCATCATAAGCAGAGCTTGACGTGGATGAGGCCCTATGTGGTGACTGCCACATTGTGGTAGACTGTGTAGTGGATACTATAGTGTGATGAACTATGTGGTGACTGCCACAGTGTGGTAAACTATGTGGTGACTACCACAGTGTGGTAGACTAGGCTCCTATGTGTGGTGAATACCATAGTGTGATGGACTATGCGGTGACTACCACAATGTGGTAGACTATGTGGTGACTGTAGCAGTGTGGTAGACTAGGTGGTGAATACCATAATGTGATGGACTATGTGATGACCACCACGGTGTGGTAGACTATGTGGTAAATACCATGGTGTGATGGACTATGTGGTGACTACCAGTGTGGTAGACTATGTGGTGATTACCATAGTATGGTGGACTTTGTGGTGACTACCACAGTGTGATGGACTATGTGGTGACTACCACAGTGTGGTAGACTATGTGGTGACTGCCACAGTGTGATAGAATATGTGGTGACTACCACAGTGTGTTAGACTATGCGGTGACTACACAGTGTGATAGAATATGTGGTGACTACCACAGTGTGTTAGACTATGTGGTGACTGCAACAGTGTGGTAGACTATGTGGTGAAGACATAGTGTGATGGACTATGTGGTGACTACCACAGTATGGTAGACTATGTGGCGCTGCCACAGTGTGGTAGACTATGTGGTGTATATCATAGTGTGGTGGACTGTGTAGTGAATACCATAGTGTAATGGACTATTTGGTTTCATCCCTGTGCTCACTATGTGCGAGACTGTAGTTTTATTTACAGTGTACTCAATATGGGTTTTGGACCATGTGGTAAGGCTGTTGCACAGTGTGATGACGCTGCTTAACACTATGGTTAATACAAACTGTTCCACACGTCCCAAAATCACTTTATAGACACATATTAAACACATGCGTTCGACACTACGTTCGACACTGTGTTGCACACTGTGTTACATAGTGTGGTAAAACTGAGTTCTTTTCATAAAGGGCATGTCCAGTATAACGGACAGTTTTTCCATTAATATTTTTTATTGTTCATATTTTTGTTCGTTATACAATTTACATAAAACGAAAGAAAACTGCAGGTCCTGTGGGAACGTTTTGTTCACGGGAATCACGATGTAAGCCTTTATGTCCCTTCGCCCACAATGCAGTTTTTTTTTTTTCATTTTAAAGACTAATGTTCGACATTCTGGTAGGCACTTTAGCCGAAGTATTGATGAAAACGATTACAAAGGAAGATAGAATTAATAGAATGGTGATAGTTTCTGTCAGATTTTGTTCCGCATGAGCATCTTAACTGTGAATACGTGTTAGGTCTCAATAGAGGAGGATAGTGCTGATGGCACATAACATTATATCTTGTGCTCTCGAACATAAGAATAACTAAAAATTGTCATTAGCAAAACACTCAAACACACAAGGAGTACAACAAATACAGACTGAATACTTTAATAGCTACATGATTCACTATTTTACTGAACACATTAGATCTGTTGGATGACATTGTATCCCAATCTAATATCAACAAGGAAAAGGTAAGAACGATTGACAATAATACAATAGTTATTTTCAAGGTTGCAACTATTGGATATTTATAGTATCAATGATTTCAAACAATAAATGATGCACACCCTCTATCTATTATGATTAGTCAATGCCTGAACAACACATGACCTATTTACGTTCAAACGTATATGCTGACATGTGATATTGCGACAAGATATAATTTGCATTCTCGAAACCAAGATCCAAAGACTGATTTCTATTACATTTGTTTGTAGCATATACAGTAAAATACATATATTCGAGAATATAAATTTCAGTGTGATAGGTTGCCGAATTATGTAATTAGCACTTCACTGAAAAAAAAACGAAGGTGTGCTTTACATATGGGCCATTCTCAGATTAAGTGTTCAATTCCATGTGAGTAAAACCGAAAAATCAACCACAAAGTAATACATTCAAAGATGTGTTTTCGGAAACTTCAAAACCGGTCAAATACGAAACAAAAAGTGGAACATTCTAAATGATGGACATTCATTGAGTAAAAATGAATTGAAATAGAGCATCATATATGATTTTTGATCACCAATCAGATACGTTACCGCAAATTTACATGTTGTAATGGACTCCTAACTCTGAATTGAATTTATTGTTTTGATCCAATTTCTGTTCAGGAAAAGACGTCTGTCCCCCCTAAAGATATTGGGGTTTTTAAAGAGGTAAAGATGTTGCCATCCCTTGCTAATTGGTAGAAATTATTTCTGTGTGGTAGGTTGAAATATGCTTTTTGCTGAAATGAAATATAACCTTAAGATTCACTTTGTATTTTTTGCAAATTTCGCTTACAAATAAAGTTTCGAATCCCACAAATCATGCAAAGGGAACGATCCGATCTGGAATTTCCACAGGAAACAAATATGAATTGCTTTCCTGGGGAAATAACTATTGAAAAACATCGAATCACCTTTGGTAACGTATCTGGTAAAATATAAGTAATAATTTTAGTTGTGTATGAATTAATAAATATCACCTGTTTAATTATTTACCTCATAAATTGATGTATAAAATGAATTATGTAAGCCCAAATTAACCATTTTAAACATTGTACGTAATATTTAAACTATGAAATGTGGTGGAAAAGAGCCCTAAATGTGAAAGCTGAGTTCTTCATTCACAGAATATTCTCATCTTACGTCTGAATGTGTTTATCCATCTGACTATAAATATTCATTAAGTTTTGATGGATAATGCAAACAAGGTTGAAAAATATATTTTTGCAGGCACTTAGAAGGAAATAAGTAGAGTCTCTATGAACTCGATATGCTAAACAGTTGTTTGACCTATGGTAACGTATTTGGCTCATCCCTTTTAATGAAAATGAATAAATAATTGTTCAGCTTATCAATGAATCTTGAGTAGTTCTTCATATGTTGAAAAACACTAGAATAAATATGCAACAGAACACTGAAACTTTTCTCGGAAGCGTTTCATAAACTACTTTTTACTCTTTCAAAGTTTGGTAACGTATCTGGCGTACCGTAAATGAATCTGTCGGTGAAGTTACAGAGCAATTTCTGCTGAATATTCTTCATTTGAATATAACTTTAATTTTTTATGGAAGCGTCATTCTATACAGAATTGTTTTATGAACACTTTGTTTTACATAACATTATTTGTCACCGTGGGTGCCCTGAATTATACGTAACGTATCTGCTAAATCTGAAAAGCAAAAAACTGATATGCTGAATCTTAGCTTCGTCTTGTAAAATAAACGTTCAAAGTTGTTGCATAGAATATGAAAGTGGCTGGGTTTTATAGAATAGAACTTTGGAGTTTATGAGCACACAACGATTTGTTTGTAAAAACATTTACAATTTCTTTTCAGCATTTTGATTATGTGGTAACGTATCTGTCGGAAAACTTGGCATTAAGTTGTGAGACACTGACGCACAAAGAAAAATCATGTGGAAGTGTTGCTCTTTTTCACCTCTCTGTCCTTTTGGTGTAAGAATATAATCCTGAGGTCCAACAAAACGAAGCATGTAATGTGTAGGGATGAATTGTGACCAGATTTGATCCCCAGAAAGCACAAGACCAATGAGCAAAATTCGGTCACGTATCTGGGGTAACGTATCTGTGGTAACGTATATGGTCGATCATAGTATTATGAGAGCGATATCTACCAAATATTTCTCACTTGTACTAAACTTTAATGTTGAATCGATGCGTCATTCCGAGGACTAATGTATAATATACAATTTGTCTGACATTGCAATGTCTGTCGCCGTGGGTGGCGTGAAAAGTATGTAACGTATCTGTCCAAATAAAAGTGTAGAAAACCGATATTTCAAACATTGTACCGTATTCTCAATAAAGAGCTGTTGCACAAAAAATCTAAGTACTTGCTGTGTATGAAGTATATCCTCAGGGTTTCATATACACAGGGTCATTGCATAGTCTTGTTATTTTCGCAATGCTGTAACACTAAAGAAACTGGTAACGTATCTGGCGGTGAATTTGGCGACAGGTTTCAAAAGGCTATAAAAAAAGAAGTCAATAAAGATTTTGGAACTTTTTGAGTATTGTGATTAGCACATATGATATGCTCATCGTCCATGAAAATGATATTTGGAAAGTATGTTTGTGGACGGAGAGGAGCAATAAAACATAATTCTGAAATAGCCGGCGACACTGCGTTTTGGGGGTCTTAACGAAGTTTAACAGCAAAATTTTATACAAAAAGGCAGACAACCGCATTTGATCGTGTTTATTTTTAACAAATAAAGTCCTCGTGATATATTATAAATATTTAAATAGTATCTAATAGGTTTCAGGGAACCGCAAACTGTCATGGAATGTCGGCGACACCAAAATTCCGTATTTGAACGCTGTTACTGAGAATGGGCCATATAATCTGACAGACATTATTCATCGCATAACATCATTTATAACAAATTATTAATGAGCGATAAGAGAGGTTAGCGGAAATACATATATGCCACGGTAGTAATACACACAAGTATCACCGACTATTGCAAAACTATGGGACAACGTATGACAGAACATAGCCACGAAGTTGAGAATACAGCAGTTACACAATTCGTTCATGTAATTTTATTAATTCCAAACCTCACAAGTAGGACCTATACAGTTATATCATATCATTTCATTGATAACTATAGTAACATTAATCATTTTCCAGTCACGGACAATTGAATTTTCTTTTAATGTTAAACTATAATAATAATAATAATAATAATAAATATCATTTATAAAGCGCTTATTACAACGTTTCTAAGCGCTGAAGAAGAAATTGGAAAAAGAGATTCAATTATGGAATATCTGCCCCCCACGGAAAAAAGCAGTAACTGACATTTTTATGAATGTCTACTTTTTTGCAAAAATGAATAGTTTACCCAATGCTCTCCATTGTTAATAGGTCAGTTTTGCAAAAAGAAAAATGAAAGTGACCAAAAATACAATTTTTCACTTTTGCAAAAAGCAGTAACTGCATCCAGTTGATTCAACTTTGCAAGTTTCCCCACGGAAAAAAGCAGTAACTAACAAAGCCCACTGAAGAAAGCAGTAACTAACAATTTAGTCTTTATCATTCAGACTCTGTTTAGTCCTTCCTGTATATTTTTTCCCCTAATACCATTTATTTTTTTCTATTTTTTTAAACAATGTAAACAGCAGTTTCTCCCATAATTTAGGAGAGTAGATATAAAAAGATTGTTTCACCAGTAACTTGACTCTGCCCGCAGGGAATCATATGACAAGTTGTAGAAAAAGTTTCTTTCTGGAGACTAGCAAACCTGGCAGACTCAGCGCGCTCAGAGTGCAGAATACGCGTGCAGCAGCTGCATGCGCATAAATTCTGCAGCATACAGTAACTAGCTAAACATTGCATCTTATAAAATGGGTTCAAGAATGTAGCCAATAGGAAGCTCTGAAATGAGACACACCTCCTTCCTTTACTTCAGTACTATTGCACTGCCTGTAATCCTATGGTAGATTGCCGATCGTCTGTGCGCGCGGCGGCTCCTTTGATGAATTGCATGCATACGCGTACGCGCTGTCAATCCTGTAAACAACTTCTAGTTCGGGCTGCCGGCCGGCCGGCCTGTCTTCTCTTGTGCATAACATATGTGGCGTACGTACGTATACTGTACTATACTATACATATACGTACACTTTGTACAGTACAGTAGACCAAGCGTTATGGGACCGGACGCGTACATGGAGTCACTTTGAAGAGCAAATCCAACGATTTAGCAGGTTAATTCTCACGCCGTTTTCAGAGTATGTTGTCTAGTAGGCCTATATGAGGAGTCTATATCAAGTCTTTAAGGTAAAGGGTGCATATTCTATGTAAAATAAGTAAGTTTTCATGCGGGTGTCCGGAAACCCAACCCAAATGATGTTAGTTTTCGAATTTTCGACCCATTTTATAAAACAAATGATGCACAGGATTATTTCGTGGCGTTAGTGTAGGCGTAGCTCACTCTCGGGTATTTACAATGTAGTGCAACATGCACTCGGCTTCGCCTCGTGCATGTTTCACAATTGTAAATACCCTCGAGTGCACTACGCCTACACTAATGCACTCTATCCTGTGCATCATTTGTATAACATCACACTCATCACTTGCATGCACAGTATTGCAGGTCTAGTACAGTCTGAGTGATCATGCCAGTGCTAACCATGCTGTCACACAGTTTCTGCGGTCCAGGCATGCCTGTAAATCTATCATGAATTGCAGAGGAAAAGTCATGGTAGCCATGGCTTTGGCCAGAACCAGAAAATCTAGGTGAGCTGAAAATATATTGAAGGGAGATGAGCACTAGTATTAATGCACTAACGTTAGTCTAATGTTAGATGTAGGCCCTAAAGTTTAAAATAGGTCTACCAGATCTAACGTTACAGAGTAGATCTAGATTCTAATCTATTGTTAACTGTTTAGTGTTAGACAAAATGTCAGTAGGCCTAATCTAACGTAATAGACCTAGGTCTAGCACTAACATTGGGCATAGATAGGTACCTATGTAGTCTAGCTTAAGTGTAACGTCAGAGTTCGACTAGGATCTAAGACGAAGAGACTTGACTTTATTGTCTAGTCCAGGGTCATGTGTCAGGGGCCAGGCCGAGCACTCCAAAGTTCAATTAGGGTACATAGGTATCTACCTTATTTTTACACAGAACGCCATTCAATCGACAAGACCTAGTCTAGGTCTAGCGATAGGTCCTAGATCTTATAGATCTAGACTAACCAGAAAGTAGAAGAACTTTATAACCTGGTGGTGGTAACAATTCTCCTCCTATGGTCATGTGACATGTGCAGTTACTGCTTTTTTCCATGGGGAAAACAGCAGACTCCTGGCCGTCTGCAGTTACTGCTTTTTTCCGTGGGGAAACTACCCAGAATCAAGGGTGAGCCACCGCAGTAACTGCATTTTCCTAAATAACATTTAAAAAATAACGGAAACATAATTTTTTCCTAGGTATTGTTAAACAACTAGGTATGGTGCATAATCATACCACAAAATTATTTTTGAATGTTTCTGTGTTTTTAAAGAATCTGCAAAAAACACAAAATCGCATTTATCTCAGCTCAGCAACTATGCAGTTACTGCTTTCTTCCGTGGGGGGGGGGGGGGGGGGCAGATATATACAAATTGTGATACGATGAAACGCAATACAAGATACAAAAATACATACATAAAAATGAACATTCTAAGTTATAACTTATAGAACGAACTTAACACATTAAATACAGACTGCATATAATAAATCAATACAAATTACATGGCATGAGAGAACAGATGAGTTTTCAGTGATGATTTGAAGGAGTCTACTGTTGTAGCTTCACCGACGTGGATGGGCAAGTTGTTCCATAGTGTAGGTGCAATAACACTGAAGGCGCGGTTGCCATAACGGGTACGGGTGCGCGGTGCCGATGTGAGTTGAAGGTGTGCAGTGGAGTGAGAACGAAGGCGTCTGGTTGTTGAGGAAGTAGATATAGTCCGGAGGGAAACCAGATGATGAAGATAGGATGGTGCTAAGTTGTGGACAATCTTGTAGGTGAGGAGTAGAACTTTGAAGATGATGCGGTCATGAATTTGTAGCAAGTGCAGAGATCTGATGACAGGTGTGATATGTTCATGCTTCTTCGTGCGTGTGATGAGACGTGCAGCCATGTTCTGGATGCGTTGTAGCGGAGCAAGACAGGAGCGAGGAAGACCAGCAAGGAGGCTGTTGCAATAGTCCAAGTGTGAAGACACGAATGCATGTACCAGCTTTTCTGTAGATGACTCATTAAGGAATCTCCTTATTTTCCCGATCCTAGCAATGCCAAAGGAAGCCGATCTGCAGACATTTCGAATATGGTTAGTGAGAATGAGATGCTTATCGAGAGTAACACCGAGATCCCTCACACAGTCAGAGGAAGAAACGCATTCTCCAGCCATATCCAAAGAAGGTTGAAATCCCGGTTGCTGCCTAAACTGAGATGAGACGAACAACAACTCAGTTTTGGCTTCATTTAGTTTGAGATGGTTGCGGGAAGACCATGACTTAATGTCTAGGAAGCAATCATGAAGTTTCTGCATGGAAGCAGCCCGGTGGTCGTCATCAGCGTTCATTATGACATACAACTGAGTGTCGTCCGCGTAGATTGCGTGCTGCACTCCATGGTGTGAGCCAATGATGTGGCTCAACGGACCAGTGTAAAGGGAAAACAACAATGGTCCTACGACGGAACCCTGCGGGACGCCACAATAAAGAGGAAATGACCTGGATTCCACGCCGTTCACAACGATCCTCTGACTACGATCAGTGAGGTAGGATTCGATCTAGCGAAGCACAGATCCATCCATCCCGTAGTGCTCTCTCAGGCAGTTGATGAGGTTGGTGTGGTCTACAGTATCAAAAGCCGACTATAAGGATAGAAGGCTACACTACACAGTAAGATTCTCTTTTTTTAATGTCAAAGTGGACACATGTGCATGCAATATGACCGAATAATTGTTATCAAGAGGTGAATACATAATATATTCAGACCTGAGTCGAAGCTGTCTACTAGCTTAATCATTAACTAACAAACAAGGCGATTATCTACTGAGCTAAAACATTTCCCTGCAATCATTTCTATCATATATACACAAGGTTGAATGTACACCAACTAAAAAAAAAAAAGGCCGCCAGACACCGGGCGCACCATATTCAACAGGTACACGAGAAGATAACATATGCCACAGCCCAGTGTTTGTGGCTATCTTAAAACACATGTCTGCATCTGATCTCGCAAGGTTTAATATTTCTGCATTTGTTTTCATATCAATGTTAGAAGGAGTTTTTATCAGATAAGTAAAAAGAAGTGTGAAACAATGCATATTATTGGATGCGACACATACTCATAGGGAATTTTCACCATTATTCGCAGCTGAAAGCATATCTAAAGGAGTCATTCTTTCCACACAGTGCCATATGTGGCCGTGCACCACAAAACGAACAAAAAGTCGCACTCCTTGATTTCACGTGAAGACTCAACAAAGGTGAAACGGGTCAACCAAGTCAATTTTGAGTTTTTCATATTTTCTGAAAGAGCTATTCTTCTTCTACATTACTCTTAAATTTGGGATCGTAAAATGAATGGGAAAGTGCATTTCCGCAGTTCTTCTACAACCCTTTTTTGTATAGTAGTGAGATCAGGTATGTCTTAGAGGCCCCTTTTTATTTCTTGATAACCCTTTGCAAACCCTTCACTTTCAAGTCTGATAACTTTTGAAAGGATAACACTACTGCTTTGAATGTTGGCATTAATCATGAACAGAATTTTATTAATAGAGCGTGCTAAATTTCAATTTAATCTGATAATCCCTTCATTGTTGTTGCGCCAGTGGTTTACAAACTGTTTTTTCTTTTCATTCATCGCACACTTAGCACGGTTTGTTAAAGATTAAACGCTTGAATAGACAGATAGACCCTGTTCTTTAGAGCCTGTTTTCTCGGTTCGCACTTTTCTAGAGTGAGCGCTTTCTTTCCAATATTTAGAAGGGTTGGGAGTGTCTATTTGAATTGAGTTATACGTCATTTTAAAGCTTAGAGTCTACCCTTTTAGAATCTGTCCTTATCTAAAAATCCATGTCTGGCGACTTTTTGTTTGTTTTGTGATGCAGGGTCACATATTTCATTAACAGATTTAGAAATAAAAACTTTTCTTTGAACCATTAAAATAATATTCACACGTTGAAACTGAATACTCTTGAGAAACATAAACACATTGAATGTAATGCAGAATGACATGAAAATAAAACAGTTCTAGTACCAAAAGAATATAAGTATACAAGTAATATGAAACAACATACACAAGCTACACATGTTATGATGTTAGGGAAGCGACATTTTTACGCATTTCAATACAATAGGTATACGAAAATGAATACCAGTAACTACACAGAAAAATAATTGATTAACTTAAAAAGAGATAATAATATCAGGAGAACAGTAAAGCTGCAAAACACAGTTACAGAAATGTGAAAGTATGAAGTCAAATGCCAGTCACTAGAGTTAGAGGCTTTAGTTGATGAAAGTTTGCTAATAGAAACTTGAATTACCCCCAAAGCATCGTTATATTTCAAAGTAGGCACAATGAGGGTGTGGCGAAGTGATGGTCAGGTGCAATGTGTCGGACAAGTAACATAAAATACCTGATATATTGTATAGACATTATGTCAACATACCTATTCCTGTACTGGGAAAATATAAATACGTATGCGTATCTACGTAAATGATGTATTGATGTTCTGCAAAACAAAATATTTTTGCTGCCAGCTCAATCACTAAAATAACGATAAGATGTATATGTGGAATTGACCCCATTTTATGAAACAGTTAGTAATACACATTCACTGTGCTTATGTAACTCTATGAAATACCGTACTGACGACAACTGTATAAATACAGTACGTGCTTTTCTGAAGTGATAACGCGCTGAGATTTACAAAGTCATACGAATCTACACAAACAGGCTGAGGCTTTCAAACTTCATACTTTGCTTGAATGTATTGAACATTTTAAGCCTATGAACATCGCTTATATTCCACTTGACTGTATAATCTTGTTTAAAACTCCACTAAAATATGAGTCGGTTAATTATATCTGTGTTAAAATAAAGACATTGTGACTTATACTTGGAGGCAAAACCCACTTTAAAGAATGACATAATCCAAATGCAATAAACAATGGAAGCACTCATCTTCCTGACGAGTACATGTATCTACAATCAGATAGTGTGAGAATATGGCTACACAGCAGCAACTGTCACTTTCATTTCGTCGGTAAGGGCGCTAAGTTGCCGATAAACCAATAGTGTTCAAGACAACCTAAAGGCCTTCTCAATCTCAACAGAAGATTTAAGCATTCACACTGCAGAGGACAAAAAATAACTAATCAAATCTACATTAGTGTCAACTTCCATACTTGACTGCAGGCCTCGAATGAATACCGCGACAACAATTGACTTACATCTTGGTACATTTTTCCGCTGTGATAACATCGTTTGTTTAGAAAGTTGAATATATGAGTAGGATACCTTTTCTGAACATCATGTGTTGTAGGTTACATGTTCTATCTAGGCCTGTAGAACAAGCATAGGCCAGTCACATATTTATTAAAGAATGTTCACTTAGTATTCCGACAATATTGTGTAACATAATTCAAGAAGCATAAAGAAAATTCTTTGAATAAAACAACCCAGTACTGCACGTGTAGTAATGAGTAAAAATGAAACAGCCAATCTCTACATACGAATCAGTTCATGACAAAAAAAACAAAACAAACTGTACTAAATATGAGTATAAACGAATTTGATTTCCAACAGTTACCAGGCCCTGAAGAATTAGACAGTCATAACAATTATTCTAGACACTTTCTGGTTTATCGATACTTTACAATGAGGTTTAAAACCCCCAAAATGTCCACAATATTGTAAAATGTCGACAAAATTGTAATATTAGAGTCCCTCTCTGTACATATGCATACAGACACTCAGGAACAAAAAGGATAATAAGCTGCAAATTTCCATCAGTCATTTAATCTACATAATGTCGGATATACACGCAAATACCATGGAACCAACTTTTACAAGACTCTTGCTTCATAAAACAAGGTGGAAAAAATAGTGTACATTTTTATAAAATGGCGTTTCATTCACATAACTAGCGATGAATGGACAAATGTCATTCAATGTTTCAAATAGTTTGTATGAACATATTTAAAGATTACATATTTACAGTTAAAAACCTGTCATTTAATTGGTTTATGTTTTTAAAACAACTAATAACAAACGTGGATAGTTTGTATAGAACAATGCTGATGATAATTCAGCCCATCGCTCTATTTCTTGAATTGGAATAATCCTCTGGGTTCTTTTAGGATCCTCTTTAGTTTTCCTAACTAGCTCCACTCGAGCTGTGACTTCAAGTCGAACACTCTCGAATAGCCTAATGTGAAGTCAGTTTAAAGGGATAGTACAGGATTGGTTGAGATGAGAATTGGACTTTTAAATTTTTGCAAAATACCAAGAAAACACTTATGATATAGTACTGAGCATGTCATTTTAAGAAGAATTCAAACTGTTTATTTGATGAAAATCGGGCTTGGAATAATTGAAACACCCAAAAACAAAGTAAAACAAAGCGATCGTTACAAATTGTGGGTCCCACACTTTATTACAATCACTCTTTTTTTGGATATCTCAGCCATTTCAAAGCCAATTTTTATCAAATAAAATTTAATGTTGAATTCCTCATAGAATTGCATGCTTTTTCATATTTTTTTAATTGAGATGCATCTCACCTAAAAATGTTAGAAACCTGAAATTAGGTCTCAACCAGAACTGTCGGATCCCTTTGATATCTAAGTAGGATCTGAGTTTTGTCTCGAAAATCATATACCTGTAATTTAATTGGGGGATTTTTGATGAAAACCGCGTTAGTTCCATCACATGTACTTTACAGAAATCGTATCTTTCTGTAGGCGCAAGGATCAGATCATTACAATCTTTTCTGTTAGAGGCATTTACATCAGCTCAGAGTTGAACAAGGTTTTTGCAACTTAGTTGCCCTCTCGAACTAGCAATCCGAGATATAACACTCTTCCGTGGTAATATTTACATCTGCTCCCTTGTCAGCAAGGATTTTGACCACCTGAGCTGTCCATGCGGACAATCAATATGCAAAGAGCTGGTATCGTTAATAAAATATACTGCATTGGCAGCAGTTCCATTATTATTGATGTGAAGGGGGGGGGGGGGGTGACTGAACCTGTTTCGTCGGCAGTATTTGAGTCACCTCTTTTTTTAACATAGCGTGCAATGTCTACGTGTCCTTTCTCACAAGCTCTTTGTAAAGGTGCAACACCATCTTTGCTGGAAAAAAAATCACCGTCTGCTCCCCTTTCTACAAGAATTTGGGCAGGTATGAGATGTCTATTTTCACATGCTTTATCCAACGCACTTTCCCCATCAAGGGTTGTTGCCTTCACATCAGATCCATGGTTTGTAAGGTGTGAAACAATATTCCCGTGCTCTCTCATTGCTGCAAGAAATCTTCCTGATCAGCATCATTCACGTCAGCTCCTTTTTCAACAAGATAGCGTGCAATCCTGAAATGTCCTTTCTCACGAGCTCTTTGTAAAGGTGTAACACCAAAGTTATTGGCGTAATTCACGTCTGCTCCCCTACCTAGTAGGATTTTGACTATTATAAGATGTCCATTTTCCCATGCAACATACAACGAACTTTTGCCTTCAATGGTTACTGCATTTACGTCACCTCTATGGTGGAAAACGTGAGAGGCAAGACTTTGGTGTCCTTTCATAGATGCAAGTATGAGAGAATTAAAACCTTGCTCATCAGCAGCATTTACGTCAGCTCTAAATTCAAGAAGATAGTGTGCAATTACAATATGTCCGTTTTTACATGCGTTTAGCAATGGTGTGGCGCCATCTTTTGTTACATGATTCACGTCTGCTCCCTTGTTGACAAGACTTTTAGCGATAGGTACTTGTCCATTTTGGCATGCAATATGCAACGACGTTTTGCCATTGATTGTTACTGCATTTACCTCAGCTCCATGATCTATTAGGCGTGAAACGATACTTTGATGTCCTATCTTGGATGCAAGGATGAGGGGACTGAAACCTTGTTCATCAGTTACATTTACGTCGGCACCTTTTTCAAGAAGATAGTATGTTACTTCACTTTGTCCATTTCTACATGCGTTTTGTAAAGGTGTAACACCAGCTTTGGTTGCTGAGTTAATGTGTGCTCCTCTGTCGACAAGGATTTCGGTAATCTTGAGATGTCCATAGTCACACGCAACATGCAGCGAACTTGTGCCATTAGTGGTTACATCATTTACATCAGCTCCGTGGTCTATTAAGTGTGAAACAATCCTTTCGTATCCTTTTCTAGATGCACGGATGAGGGCATTAAATCCCTCTTCATCAGCTGCCTGAGTGTCAGCTCCTTGTATAAGGAGATAGTGAGCAACTTGTAAATGCCCTTTCGCGCTAGCATAATATAGGGGAGTAACACCGTCCTTGGCTTTAGAATTCACATCTGCCCTCCTATCAACAAGGATTTTGACAACTGCGAAATGTCCATTCACACAAGCAACATGCAAAGGCCTGTGATCGTCAATGGCTACTGCATCAACATCGGCTCCATGGTTTGTTAGGTATGAAACAACTCCTTGGTGTCCTTTCATACATGCAAGAAATAAAGGGTTGAAACCTGTTTTATCAGCAATATTCACGTCAGCTCCCTTTTCAACAAGATATCGCGCTATGTCTAAGTGTCCTTTCTCACAAGCTCTTTGCAAAGGAGTGATACCATCTTTACTGGAAGAATTCACGTCTGCTCCCCTTTCTACGAGAATTTTACCAGTTGTAAGATGTCTATTTTCACACGCTTTATCCAAGGAACTTTCACCATCAAAGGTGTTTGCGTTCAAATCAGCTCCATGGTTTAAAAGGTAAGAAACAAGAACATGATATCCTTTCATAGATGCAAGGATGAGGGGATTGAAACCTTCTGCATCAGATGCATTTACGTCAGCTCCTTCTTCCAGAAGATATTGTGCTATTTCAAGTTTCCCGTTTTTACATGCGTGATGCAAAGGTGTATTACCATCTTTCTTTGCTGAATTCACGTCGGCTCCCTGATCGATAAGGATTTTCACTACTCTGAGATGTCCATTTTGGCAGGCTAAATGCAAGGGACTATCACCGTCAAAGTTTACTGCATGTACATCAGCTCCAAGGTTTATTAAGTGCAACACAATATTTTCGTATCCTTCCTTAGATGCAGCCATAAGGAGATTGAGACCCTCTACATCAGCAGCATTTACGTCAGCTCCTTGTTCAAGAAGATATTGTGCAACATCCAGATGTCCGTTCAAACTAGCAAGAGATAACGGTGTATTGCCGCTTTTCGCTCTAGTATTCACATCTGCTCCCCTGTCAACAAGGATTTTGGCTACTGTGAGATGTCCATTTCTGCATGCAAAATGTAACGAACTAACACCCTTAAGGTTTACTGCATGTACATCAGCTCCACGGTCTATTAGGTGCAAAACAATATTTTCATATCCTTCCTGAGATGCGCTACTGAGGGCTTTGAAACCATTATCATCAGCTGCATTTATGTCAGCTCCTTGTTCAACAAGATATTGTGCAACATTCAGATGTCCATTCCTACAAGCAACTCTTAGCGGTGTACCACCGTTTTTCGCTCTAATATTCACATCTGCTCCCCTGTCAACAAGGATTTTGGCTACTGTGAGATGTCCATTTAGGCATGCAAAATATAACGAACCATTACCATTATGGTTTACTGCATGTACATCAGCTCCATGGTCTATTAGGTGTGAAACAATGTTTCCATGTCCTTCCTGTGCTGCCGCGATGAGGGGAGTGAAACCCTTTTCATTAGCTGTATTTACTTCAGCTCCATGTTCAAGAAGATATTGTGCAACATTCAGATGTCCGTTCAAACAAGCATCTTTTAGCGGTGTATTACCGCTTTTCGCTCTGATATTCACATCTGCTCCCCTGTCAACAAGGATTTTGGCTACTGTGAGATGTCCATCTTGGCATGCATAATATAACGAACCATTACCCTTATGGTTTACTGCATGTACATCAGCTCCATGGTCTATTAGGTATGAAACAACATTTTCATGTCCTTCCTGAGATGCACAAATGAGGGCGTTGAAACCATCTTCATCAGCTGCATTCATGTCAGCTCCTTGTTCAAGTAGATATTGAACAACATTCAGATGTCCGTTGAAACAAGCATCTTGTAGCGGAAAAGAACCGTTTTTTTTTTCTCTTGTATTCACATCTGCTCCCCTGCCAACAAGGATTTTGGCTACTCTGAGATGTCCATTGTAGCAGGCTACATTCAAGGAACTATCACCGTCATAGTTTACTGCATGTACATCAGCTCCATGGTCTATTATATGTGAAACAATATTTTCGTATCCTTCCTGAGATGCAACAATGAGTGGATTGAAACTATTTTCATCAGCTGCATTTACGTCAGCTCCTTGTTCAACACATGGGCGTAAATCCCGGGGGGGATGGGGGGGGGGGGGGATATATCCCCCCCTGAAATGGAGGAGGGGGGATGGCCTGTACAATCATCCCCCCCTGAATTTTGAGGGGAAAAATGGAGGAAGCAGAAATGTGATTTTATCAATTTTGGCATATTGCATGACGTTTGTACGCCGGCCTTCAGATAGGTAACAGAGCTGAACATTATTCTAGCTTGTAGGAAAATGTATAATTTTCTCAAGCGCTCGCTCGCTTCGCTCGCTCGCGAAGAAAGTAACATCGACATACACTGTAAGGTATGGCTCAGGCGTTGACAACGTCAAATAATAGTAAAGGTCTAAATGTAAACATGCTATGACGCGAGTAACTGGGGACCATCTGCAAAATATGTACGAAAACATACAAACAAACAATAACAACAACTTTATCGCCATAATTGAATCCCCTCCATTTCCTGAATCATTCCTGAGAAACGACAGTGACTGATGACTCAGTCAGGATACATCTATGGGCATACCAAGGGAAGATCAGGGACGTCGAATCTATGGGGGGGGGGGGGGGGGGGCAAAGGGGCATTTGCCCCGCCCCAAAGGAAGTGTTTAGACAGACAAATCATTTATCCCCCAAGCAATTCCCGAGATGAGGACAAATCTCGAACTTTCTTAATGGAAAATTGTCCAAATATCGCCAGAACTATGCACCAGATCGTTGTATTGCAATCATGAACATGCAAAAGGTCCGCTATACAGGATAAGGGATAAACTTTGTACACTTTTGACATAGACGTATATTCCCTAATTTATCAAAGAGTGTGCAGCAGATCTTTTACTTAACAAAAGCAACCTAATATGTATAGAGGCGTCGATGGGGGGGGGGGGATGATTCTCAAATAAAAGTGGGACAAACAAAACAAAAAATATAGCTACAAACGGCAGTTTTTGGAGTGTAAAATTTTAGAATTTAAAGCTCGCTCGCTCCGCTCGCTCGCATTTAACCAATATGCCATTCTCCTGATGTTGCTGCCAGTGATTGATAGCAGGTGCACCCGGTGCGCCCCCCTTAATTTCCAAAGCGAAAATATAGCTACAAACGACAGTACTGGAACTGGACTGGAAAATGTCAAAATTTTCTAGCTCACTCGCTTCGATCGCTAGCATTTAATCAGTATGCCATTCTTCTGATGTTGCTGCCAGTAATTGCCGGCAGTTGCGCCCGGTGTGCCCCCTTAATTTCCACAGCGAAAAAATACAGCCACAAACGGCAGTCTTTGGACTGTAAAAATAATGTCAAAATTTTCAAGCTCGCTCGCTCCGCTCGCTCGCATTTAACCGCTATGCCATTCTCCTGATGTTGCTGCCAGTAATTGCCGGCAGTTGCACTCGGTGTGCCCCCTAAATTTCCAAAGCGAAAAAGTATAGCTACAAACGGCAGTTTTAGACTGTAAAATGTCAAAATTTTCAAGCTCGCTCGCTCCGCTCGCTCGCATTTAATCGCTATGCCATTCTCCTGATGTTGCTGCCAGTGATTGTGAGCAGGTGCGCCCCCCTTAATTTCCAAAGCGAAAAATATAGCTACAAACGGCAGTTTGGGGACTGTAGAATGTCAAATTTTCGAAGCTCGCTCGCTTCGCTCGCTCGCATTTAATTATTATTCCATTCTCCTGATGTTGCTGCCAGTAATTGCCAGCAGTTTTCGCCCGGTGCGCCCCCTTAATTTCCAAAGCGAAAAATATAGCTACAAACGGCAGTTTTTGGACTGTCAAATGTCAAAATTTTGAAGCTCGCTCGCATTTAATCATTATGCCATTCTCCTGATGATGCTGCCAGTAATTGCCAACAGTTTTTGCTCGGTGCGCCCCCTTAATTTCCAAAGCGAAAAAATACAGCCATAAACGACAGTTTTTGGGACTGGAAAATGTCAAAATTTTGAAGCTCGCTCGCTTCGCTCGCTCGCATTTAATCATTATGCCATTCTCCTGATGTTGCTGCCAGTAATTGCCAGCAGTTTTCGCCCGGTGCCCCCCCCCCCTTAATTTCCAAAGCGAAAAAAATTCTAGTACAGCCACAAAGGACATGTGGGACTGTAAAGTATCAAATTTTCAAGCTCACTCGCTTCGCTCGCTCGCATTTAATCGTTATGCCATTCTGATGTTGCTGCCCGATTGCCGGCAGTTGCGCCCATTGTGCCCCCATAATTTCCAAAGCGAAAAAATACAGCCACAAACGGCAGTCTTTGGACTGTAAAAAATTAATGTCAAAATTTTCAAGCTCGCTCGCCCCGCTCGCTCGCATTTAACTGCTATGCCATTCTCCTGATGTTGCTGCCAGTAATTGCCAGCAGTTGCGCCTGATGCGGCCCCCCTTAATTTCCAAAGCGAAAAAGTATAGCTACAAACGGCAATTTTTAGACTGTAAAATGTTAAAATTTTATGCCATTCTCCTGATGTTGCTGCCAGTGATTGACAGCAGTTGCGCCTGGTGTGCCCCCCTTAATTTCCAAAGCGAAGAATATAGCTACAAACGGCAGTTTTGGGACTGAAAAATGTCAAAATTTTCAACGCAAAGAGATTTCACCGTAGGAGGGGGAAACCCCCTACCATACCCTCCTCCCTCGCTTGATTCGTTCCCTCACATAACCGCTCCTCCTAAGATCAAATCCTGTCTACGCCGATGATAGGCCCCATTATTTAGTAGGCCTTCACAGTGATGTCGCACAGCAAGAGCTGAAATACCACGATTTTGTCATTCAATAATATATTGTGAATATTTCATTTTCTTATTGTTTTTTTTAAAGAAAAGAAAACAAAATTTTCACCACAAGTGAGCACCAGATCGCTGAATTTCAGGTCTGAAAATGCAAAATCTTCCTCGTGTGGGAGAGGGATACCCTTCCCCCCCCCCCCCCATACACACCCTTCCCCCGTTCGGTCGTTCCGCTCCCTCTCACAGATATATATATATATATATATATATATATATATATATATATAAAATGTTTTCATACTTTTAAGGTCTGATTTTCCGCCGAAAGTCGTCTGACAAGCAAAAAAAAAAAGCAACAAGAACAAAAAGTCTTTATGTTGTTGCTGCCACTTTTCTCCCACTTTATATTTCATGCAAAAGAGTGGGGCATCCGATCCCTGTAAAGTGTGTGTGTGTGGGGGGGGGGGTGGGGGCACAAAGCTTCTCCCCCCCCCCCCCCCCCCCCCAAAAAAAAAAAAAAAAGGCTGCGCCGGTCCGGTTATGGGCTAGTAATCGTGGTGATGGTGACCATCACCCCCACTCCTCAGTATGGATTTACGCCGTTGGTTCAACAAGATATCGTGCAACATTCAGATGTCCGTTCAAACAAGCATCTTTTAGCGGTGTAACACCGTTTATATCTCTAGTATTCACAACTGCTCCACCTTCAACAAGAAATTTGACTATTTTGATATTTCCATTCTTGCATGCAAGATGCAACGAACTGTGACCTTTCGTGGTTACTGCATTCTTATTAGCCCCGTGGTCTATCAGGTCTTTAACAACTGTGAGATGCCCATATTTACATGCATTATGTAACGAACTATCGCCATCATTGGCAACTGCATTAACGCCAGCTCCATGATCTAAAAGATAGGAAACAACTCTTTTTTTGTCCTGTGGTAGATGCAAGGATGAGGGGAGTTACACCTTCGTTATCAGCAATATTAACATCAACTTGATGTTCAACAAGACAGCGTACAGTTTGTAGATGTCCATTGATACTTGCATTCTGTAATGGTGTAATATTATTATAGTTAACCACTACTGCATTGACATTAGCTCCATGATCTACAAGGTTAGAAACAATTTTTGTATATCCTTTCATAGATGCAAGGATGATGGGGTTGAAACCATTTTTATCAGATGCATTTACGTCAGCTCCTTGCTCAAGAAGGAAGTGCGCAACTCCTTCATGTCCATTCTCACATGCCCGATGTAAAGGTTTAATGCCATCTTTCGTGGCAGAATTCACATCTGCTCCCCTGTCTACGAGGAATTTGGTAACTGCGAGCTGTCCATTTCTACATGCAATATACAAGGAACTTTCACCGCCAGTTGTCTCCGCGTTCACATCAGCTCCTTGGCTTAAAAGGTCGGAAACAATAGCCTGATGTCCTTCCCTGGATGCAAGGAAGAGAGGGCTGACACCGTGTTTGCCAGGTGCATTTACGTCAGCTCCTTGTTGTAGAAGATAACGTGCGACTTCTACATGCCCGTTCGCACATGCCCATTGTAAAGGTGTAGAACCATCTCTTCTGGCAACATTCACGTCTGCTCCCTTCTCGACAAGGGATTTGACAGCCGAAAGATTTCCATTTTCACATGCACGAAACAACGAATTGTTACAGTCAGTGATTACTGTATTTACATCATCTCCATGGTCCAAATTTGAAGAATCAGTGCACTGTAGTTCTTTCTTACTTGTCAATTTTCTATTCTCCATTGTGGTTAAGTTTCTCCTCTTTAATTGTCATAGTCCATAAACGTCGTTATTTAGGAGAGTTGCGACAACGTGATATTCCCACAGCAGTAGTCTTGAATCATCAATGCGTTTAGTATTCACATCCTGTGAAGTCCTATGATGCATAAAGTATGAAAACACAATATGTGTAGATCAAAGATACAAACAAACAAAGAATGTACTCCTTTTCATTATTACTGATTTACCGCCCAATTTCATCAGACTTGCGTTCGAATTAATAAAAATGCGTCTAAATTCAAGCCGATATCTTCAGAACTATGCTCTTATTATTAATTTTGATTCTGTGATCATGGAAATGCTTATCTTGCCATTCCTTTTAAGTTATATTGCATTCACTTTAAAGAGAAATGCCTTTCATTCATTTCATTTCATTTCTTTATTGTCCAAATTATGTATAAAAACATGGCATTTCAATTTGATTTTGTCACACATTCATAAACACACATTGACATCGGATAAATAACAAATTACATTACATATAAAACATCAAATAAATACTCAAAAACTACAGGGAACTATTCTTAAAGCAATAAATGATAGTGGCCCTAATAAGCTTCCTTGTGGAACGCCAAAATTTACTTCTCTTATTACTGAATAATAATTGTCTTATATTGTAACAAATTGTCTTCTATTTCCTAAATAACTCTTGAACCACTCCAAGGCCTTCCCACGTATTCCGTAATGTGATAAATTGTGGAGTAGAATATCGTGATCAACTGTGTCGAAGGCCTTGGAGAAGTCGAAGAAAATAGTAATTAAATGAGAGTGATTATCAATTTCGTGATCTACTTTATCAACAAAATATAAAAGAGCACGAGTTGTATTATGTTTTTCTCGAAAACCAATTTGAATGACCAGTTGTTACATCACTGTAAAGGCATGACTTTTGCACATGAAACCGTAACAAAAACTTAAAGTGTACACGCAAATCTAGTTTTGAACACCGCTTGATAGTCAATCACCACATAGAATGCAAGCCGTATGTGAGAGGAACAAAAGCGCGAGAAACGCTTTCACTGTAGCGCGGGATTAGCGATTTATCAATTGGTTTAAGCGGCTTTGTGTGTTGAGCCGAATATGCGAAGTTGGTAAGCGTCGACTGAGTCGGACGTGCGAATGTGGCACATAAAGAGTTAATATGTTAAGATTGTAATGTTACAACTCTCTGCCATTTTTTTAAATAAATTTTTCAAATATCAATTTTGGGGGCAAACATGACGCCATTGACGAAATCAAATAGTATAAAAGCGTCGCTTCCTTCATTAAGGGAGATTGAGCAGCTGGCACAACTACGTATTGTTGAGTTCTGTGGAAATGGAGATAAGAATAATAATCCACTCAGACATTGGGTTATCTCCAACAACATTTATTCAGGTCTTTTCTTCAGGACAGTCAAGCTCAATCTCCCATTTCCAAGAGGTCAGAATACAGTCTCCCTTCATCAAGGCATCTACCTTGGTCTTGTACGGGTGCTTATATTTGCTCAATCAAGCATGGTGGGCTACAATGCCCTCCATAGAATGAAAAGACTAGTGCAATGTTAAGACACCGAAAGTTTACCCTACGCAACAATGGAACAAAGGAACATATCACAGGATGACTACTGAGAATGCCAGCAGCTTCGTTAACTCCCAGTTTACATTAGGCAGTGTGCCGGTCAATTACTGATTAATAGGACGTTGAACTTGGCCATAAGCAAGCTGCAGCAGGACAGGTCCTGGACCTTAACACCACTCCAGCTTTTGAAAAGAGGTATTGTCCTCGATACAAAACCTACCAGAGGGTGAAATTAGCAGTACGGATACATGACATGGAAAGACAGAATGAGAGAAGACACTTGACAGAAAGAGAAGAGGGAAACAGAATCAATAGGTGTAACAGAATGATAATGAAACTTTAAAGAAGGGGTTCAGAGCGGTTGTCACATTTTATCCAAACAATGTCTAATAAATAATCAAAATGCTTTATAAATGTCAAATAGCAAACCCATACAACAAATATAACAAGTCAAAGCAATGAATATGTACATATTTTTATTCAAATGACATGGACAAGCAGCATGTAACAGAGGGCGCTGTGGCATAGTGGATAAGACTCCCGACTCCTGATCGAAGGACCCGAGTTCGAATCCCGCCCAGTGCTGACTTCCTTGAAAAAGATGTTTTACCCACAATGTCCCTCTCGACCCAGGTGTATAAATGGGTACCTGGCAACGCTGGGGGTAATAATAATGGCAGGGCCCTCTGGTAGAGCAGTGGCGACACTGAAGGGGTTACCCTGGGTAATAATAAGACCTTATTATTATTATTACTACTACTACTATTATAACTGCAATCGAAATCACTGACGGTAAAAATCGGTTATCTTCAAGATAGACCCCTTTGTCTCTGACGGTGGGAGGGATCATCGCAGTCCCACTGGACAGCTACCCCTGGTGGGGAAGTAATTACTGACAAAAGAAAACAGATGGAGAGATGTTTTGAGCACTGCTCAGAGCTGTACTCCATAGGAAACGTTGTTGTCTCTTCCGTTCTCGACACTATTGTACCTCTGCCTGTAATGGAGGGGCTCGATGTAGATCCAATACAGGAGGAGCTCTGCAAAGTTAACTTGTGGCAAGCAACGGCGTAAATCCGTACCGAGGAGTGGGGGGGGGGATGGTCACCACCACCACGATTACAAGCCCATAACCGGACCGGCACAGCCTTGGGGGGGGGGGGGGGGGGGGGAAGAGAGAGAAGCTCGGTGTGCCCCCCCCCCCCACACACACACACTTTACAGGGATCGGATGTTCCACTCTTTTGCATGAAATATAAAGTGGGAGGAAAGTATAAAAATATAAAGACTTTTTGTTCTTGTTGCTTTTTTTTTTTTTTGCTTGTCAGATGACTTTTAGCTTTCGGCGGAAAATCAGACCTTAAAAGTATGAAAACATTTTTCTTTTTCTTTTTGAAATATCTGTGAGAGGGAGCGGAACGACCGCAACGGGCCCCGGGGGGAGGATGTGTATGGGGGGGGGGGGTGGTATCCCTCTCCCACACGAGGAAGATTTTGCATTTTCAGACCTTAGATTCAGTGATCTGGTGCACACTTCTGGTGAAAATTTTGTTTTCTTTTCTTTTAAAAAAAATAAGAAAATGAAATATTCACTATATATTATTGAATGACTAAAGCGTGGTATTTCAGCTCTTGCTCCGCCTGTGCGACATCACTGTGAAGGCCTACTAAATAATGGGGCCTATCACCGACGTAGACAGGATTTGATCTTAGGAGGAGCGGTTATGTGAGGGAGCGAAGCAAGCGAGGGGGGGGGGGGAGGGTATGGTAGGGGGGTTTCCCCCTCCCACGGTGAAATCTTTTTGCATTCAAAATTTAGACATTTTACAGTCCAAAAACTGCCGTTTGTAGCTACATTCTTCGCTTTGGAAATTAAGGGGGGGCACACTGGGCGCAACTGTTGTCAATTACTGGCAGCAACATCAGGAGAATGGCAGAACGATTAAATGCGAGCGAGCGAAGCGAGTGAACTTGAAAATTTTGACATTTTACAGTCTAAAAACTGCCGTTTGTAGCCATATTTTTCGCTTTGGAAATTAAGGGGGGCACACCGGGCGCAACTGCCGGCAATTACTGGCAGCAACATCAGGAGAATGGCAGAACGATTAAATGCGAGCGAGCGAAGCGAGTGAACTTGAAAATTTTGATATTTTACAGTGTAAAAGACTGTCCTTTGTGGCTGTATTTTTTTCGCTTTGGAAATTAAGGTGGCGCCCCGGGCGAAAACTGCTGGCAATTACTGGCAGCAACATCAGGAGAATGGCATAATGATTAAATGCGAGGGAGCGAAGCGAGTGAGCTTGAAAATTTTGACATTTTACAGTCTAAAAAACTGTCCTTTGTGGCTGTATATTTTTCGCTTTTGAAATGAAGGTGGCGCACCGGGCGAAAACTGCTGGCAATTACTGGCAGCAACATCAGGAGGATGGCATAATGATTAAATGCGAGCGAGCGAAGCGAGCGAGCTTCAAAATTTTGACATTTTACAGTCCCAAAACTGCCGTTTGTATTTACATTTTTCGCTTTAAAAATTAAGGGGGGCGCGCCGGGCGAAAACCGCCGGCAATTACTGGCAGCAACACAAGGAGAATGGAATAATGATTACTAATGCGAGCGAGCGAAGCGAGCGAGCTTCAAAATTTTGACATTTGTGTGGCGCTCCGTCGGAATGAGTCAAAAGTCGCAAAAAATGAAATCGTAGTTATGCCTATATGTGAATTCTACAGACTCTAAGCTTTACACTGATATGTAATACAACTCATTTCGACATCCCTATAGATCATAAAAACGAATATTAACTACACTTATGATGTCAGTCCATTTTCTAAATAACGGAGAAAATCGCTCTCAAAGTTCAGGTTATGTTCAAGCTCACAACCTGTTTCTTTCACGGGACGAAACAATACAACAGTCCTGCTTAGCGACGGCGTTTACGCTCCATCGCACGCACAACCATATAAGGCGATAGCTTGGGTGTGTAAGATAATTAACCAATCGCAGGACAGGTCTATCATTAACGATTCTGACCAATACGGTAGTCCGAATGTAAACTTCGGGGCGTTTGTGTCCGTGCCGCTGCCGCCGCATGAATGAGTCGGTACGCGTTGTGTGTCGGCTGCGGTGTAGTTTGCCCCAAGTTTTTAACTCACAAACAATAGGAAACAGTAGAAAGAAAAAGGCAGGCAATGCGTATTACGAAAAGCCTTGGTCAGCTCACTGTTATTACGTAATTAAGCCCTCGCAGCCGCCGACGCCGCCGCGCGCACCATGCTTTGTTTTGTCTTCAATGGGGTCAAGAGCAATGCTTCATTAGCAAACGCCCTAGCAACGGAGGCGGAGTTTCAATCGGGCAAGAACAATAGGTGCAAAACGCAACCCAAAGGCGAGCATTTGAAAAAATGAAACCGAAAAAAATTGTCGCAGAAAAACTGTGATTTGGGACCCTTGTCCTCATTTTTACACGCTGAAATTTTCTGTACAAATAGATAAAACATCAAGGAATCAAAATCCGTCATAAAAAAATTTCGACCCGAGCAGTGCTTCCCCTTCATTTTCGGCTCATTACGGGAAAAGTCCCCGTGCGACTTATGACTCATTTTGTCGGAGCGCCACACATTTTACAGTCACCAAACTGCCGTTTGTAGCTATATTTTTCACTTTGAAAATTAAGGGGGGGGGGGGGGCGCACCGGACGAAAACTGCTGGCAATTACTGGCAGCAACACAAGGAGAATGCAATAATAATTAGTAATGCGAGCGAGCGAAGCGAGCGAGCTTCAAAATTGTGACATTATACAGTCCCCAAACTGCCGTTTGTAGCTATATTTTTCGCTTTGAAGGTTAAGGGGATCGCACCGGGCGCAACTGCTGTCAGTCACTGGCAGCTATGGAAAAGCGGTTAAAATAATGCGAGCGAGCGCGGAGCGAGCGAGCTTTAAAATTTTGACATTTTACACTCCAAAAACTGCCGTTTGTAGCTATATTTTTCGCTTTTGTTTGTCCTACTTTTATGGGGGAACCATCCCCCCCCCCCCCACATCGACGCCTCTTCATATGAGGGTGCTTTTGTTAAGTGAAAGATCTGCTCCACACTCTTTGATAAATCAGGGAAATATACGTCAAGGTCAAAAATGTACGAAGTTTATCGAAAGGGATCCTGTATAGCGGAGTTTTGCATCTATGATTGCAATACAACGATCTGGTGCATAGTTCTGGCGATATTTGGACAATTTTCCGTTAAGAAAGTTCGAGATTAATTTTGTCCTCATCTCGGGAATTGCTTGGGGGATAAATGATGTGTCTGCCTAAACACTTCCGTAGGGGCGGGGCAAATGCCCCGTTCGCCCCCCCCCCCCCCCAATAGATTCGACGCCCCTGATCTTCCCTGGGTATGCCCATAGATGTATCCTGACTGAGTCATCAGTCACTGTCGTTTTTCAATAATGATTCAGGGAATGGAGGGGGTTCAATTATGGCGATATAGTTTTTGTTATTGTTTGTTTGTTTGTTTGTTTGTTTTCGTACATATTTTGCAGATGGTCCCCAGTTACTCGCGTCATAGGATGTTTACATGTAGGCCTATACTATTTGACGTTGTCAACGTCTGAGCCATACCTTACAGTGTATGTCGATGTTACTTTCTTCGCGAGCGAGCGAAGCGAGCGAGCGCTTGAGAAAATTGTGTATACATTATCCTACAAGATAGAATACTGTTCAGCTCTGTTACCTGACTGAAGGCGGGCGTACGAACGTCATGCAATATGTCAAAATTGATACAATCACATTTCTGCTTCCTCCATTTTTTCCTCAAAATTCAGGGGGGGGGGGATGATTGTACAGGCCATCCCCCCCCCTCCTCCATTTCAGGGGGGGGGGGATATATCCCCCCCCATTCCCCCCGGGATTTACGCCCATGGTGGCAAGGCACCTGGCAACTATGGCATCCCGCCAGACCTGATCAAGTGTTGCAAAAATACCATCCTTCTGCCCCTTCTTGACATCCTCTGCTAATGTTGGAGAGAGGGAACCATGCCACAAGACATGAGGGATGCCCAGATTGTCACCCTGTACAAAAACAAGGGTGACAAATGTGACTGCAACAACTACAGAGGCATCTACCTCCTGAGTGTTGTCGGCAAACTCTCTGCCCGTGTCATGCTCATACGCCTGCAGAAGCTAGCAGAACGCGTCTACACAGAGTCCCAATGTGGCTTCCGTGCAGAACGCTCAACAGTGGACATGATCTTCTCCCTCCGTCAACTGCAGGAGAAATGCAGAGAACAGCTAAAGTCCTTGTATGTCGCATTCGTCGACCTGACTAAAGCATTTGACCAGGTGAGCAGGTAAGGGCTCTTCAACATCCTGCTGATAATTGGATGTCCTCCCAAACTACACACAATGATTCCGAGCCCTTTGATGTCAAGAGTGGTGTGAAACAAGGCTGTGCAATTGCGCCCACCCTCTTCAGCATCTTCTTCTCCATAGTACTAACGATCGAATGCCTTTGGGACCTTAGCTGAAGGGGTATACCTACATACCAGATCAGGGCCCCGTTTTATCAAAAGATAAATTTAACGTTAAGTCAAAATAATCTATGATTAACCTCTCAAATCAACTCTAAGTCCACTTAATCTATGATTAACTTCCAAATCAACTTGAAGTCCGTCTTATCAAGACACCCAGAGTTGACATCAACTCCAACTTCCTAAAAAATCAACACATAAGTTTTCTCAACCGCTCCAAATCTATGATTAACTTAACAGGTGATAAATATCAACTTTAAGTAGAAACAGTCTAGGTAGACTCAATTGTAAGGCAATTTACAGAAGAAAGATGACTGTCACACTTTCCTAGTCTAGCTGGGGTCTTGTCACAAATGTTTGTCTGTTAAATGCTAACCTTTCTCTAACATTTTGTTGCGTTTCTTTCATGTAATCATGGTCTTTTCCTTGCATGGAATTCACGATCGGCACGCATTGCTTACGCGACTGCTGCACGCAAACACCCTCGACAGCAGTCGCAATCCCAGCCTGCGCGCCCGGCGCCTCGGCACGCCGTCCGCCCGCCAATCAAGCTATCGCCAGCAAGCAAGTAACCGAGTACAGTACTGGAACTGGAACCGCGTCTGTGTTATGCATATCTTGCCAAAGTAAAGAACCCATATGCGAGGAAACCAGTGATTTCTGACGTGCGTAGGCCTACGTAGAGCTAGTTCGGCAATAGATACTACTAATTAACAGTTTAGTAGGCATATACAGAAAATAAAGAGTTTAATTCTATATAGCACCGAGTACGACAGTAACTTTTAACGTTATCATCGTTAGGCCCAACTGGTTAGAGATAACGTTCAGCGAGTCGTTTGTACTTACCGAATTATGTAGTGGCGTACTGCTGATTAGAGCGTCTAAGTCATTCTAGAATTTCGACATGTTGATGATGTAGACTTGCGATCTATTCTTTACAGAGTCGATCTGCGCCGTAGAGTTAAAAACAAGCTACTGTAATCACCACACCCTCACAAGTTTCCATAATCCTACACGTAAACACACAGGACTTCAGCCTATTGAATTAAGACTTGAAGTAATTCTACGTATGTGCGGAATCTTTACGGTACACGCGTACGCAGATTTTCGTTGAGCTTGGGATGTGCTAGATCTATCGACCTACTTTTTTCAGTACAACGCAAAACGGCGTATTTTGCGGTTTTGTTGCAAACTTAATATTTCTAATTCAGCGGCTGTATAGCGCTAATACTACTGCGTCGCACTAGCAGACTACGAATCCGTGGCCATGGCAAACAATCATGTTTTTGTTGTTTGTTTTGCTTAATGTATTGTTTTGTTTTTAAGCAGACTGTACCGGAAACCAGCCTCGTCCCGTGTTGTTAGTTTTGACTAAATCAATAATTAAGTCATGGTGATGAGCTATAACTATAATCGACTATTAAGTCTCTTTGTAAAACGGGAACTTGCAGTTGATTTAAAGTTATAGCGGACTTCAAGTTGGATAAAGTTAGCGTTGATTTCACAATCAACGCTAACTTTATCTTGATAAAACAGGGCCCAGACGGGAGACTGTTCAACCTTGCAAGACTGAGAGCGAAGACTAAGATACGCGAAGTCCTTATCAGAGACCTAGTATTTGCTGACGACGCAGCAGTTACATCACACACTAAGCAGGGTCTCTAGTGTCTAATGGACAGACTCTCTCAAGCTTGCAAAGACTTCGATAAAAAGACCAATGTTTTGGCCAAGATGTTGGCACTCCACCTGTCATCATTCTTGACAACTTTAAGCTGGATTTTGTTCCCACGTTAACCTACCTTGGTTCCACAATCAGTGAAAATCTATCCCTCGATGCTGAAATCAACTGTCGCATTGGGAAGGCAGCGACTACACTTGACCGTTTAGCGACACGATTCTAGAAGAATCCCAAGTACACGATAACAACAAAGATGGCAGTGTACAATGCATGTATTATCCGCACACTCCTCTAAGGAAGTGAAGCGTGGACTACATATGCCAAACATGAGCGGAAGCAGAATGACTTCCATCACCGCAGCCTTCGGCGCATCCTTGGCATAGACTGGACCGACTAAGTGCCAAATGCCAAGGTCCTTGAGCGTGCTGGCCTCCCCACCATGTACACGCTGCTAAGAAAACGCAGATTGCGTTGGCTCGAGCATGTGCGCCGAATGGACGATGGGAGATAACGTGATGTCAGAGTAGCGGCACCGCATTTCAAGAAGCTCCCGGATTTTTGCAAGAAATTGGTGGAAATACGCAAACTTTCTCCATAAACTACCAACAAAATGGATGTGAGAAAGAAGGACTATAACTTTCGTTCGAATACTGCAACGAAGAAGGTGTCATATTCGTCTAATTCGAAAAAGGAGACTGTTCAAGGTATGGCTAGGAATGCTCCCATAAGTGGCGCCATATTACCTACAGTAGCAACGGGTGGCGCCTGCAGTCCTGTTAACACCTCCCCAGCGTCCAACGCCAGCGATGTTTCACTGGTAGAGGTTAGCGGCCAGCCGGTTGCTGCCCCCAAAGTCCCACCTGAACTTTCCGTGTTCATGCAGGAAATGAAGAACATGCTTACGAACTTTACCACCCAGATGAATACCAAATTAGACTCAGTGGTGAACGAAATTACAAACCTGAAAACTGAGCTTAAAAACACCAAGAAGACTATCTGCGACTTGGAAACTGGACTGACTCACACGTCTGATCGTCTGGACGCCGTTGAAAACGACGCCATTCCAAAAATGCGGTCCTACATTGACAGTAAAATTGCTGAACTGGATGATCAACTTACCTTAAGCGAGATCCACGATAGGAAGCAGAACCTTCTTATCTACGGAGTGCCATCAAAGCCAAACGCAAACATCCTCGAATCTGTGAACGAGATCTTCTGTAACTTCCTGGATATCACCGAACAGGATGCTTCCCGGATTCCTCTCGTGGCTGCTCACCGGCTGCAACAACCCCAGCGAAGTTCTACCACGAGCACCTCGGAACCCCAGCCGCCCGCTATCATTGTGCGCTTTGCCCGGATGAACGACAGAAATAAGCTTCTCCACGCCTACGAGCACAGGTCCCGTCAACCACGACAACCGCGTCGTCAGCCGACTCCTCCGGGAAGTGACCCGGTCCAACCCACCTCTGCCCTCGACAGAGTCTCGATCCGCACGGACTTGCCCCCGAAAATGAAGCGTGAGAGAGGCAGACTTGCATCACTGGCCTACAGTCTTCGGAAAAGCCAAAATCTTTCGACGAGGATCAAGATAGCTGGTACGCGAGTTCTTCTTCAAACAAGGAAAAACATAAGGAATGGAGGAACGCCTGAGCGCTGGTCAAACTATACGGAGTGATTATCTACGTAATTTATCCATAATTTTTTCACTTTTCGACAAAACAATTCCAACTGTGTATCTTAAGTTCGTTTGCCATGATAAAAAAAATAATAATCATACATACACTTATTACATAAGTTCCTGTTCATGTCAAACTGAAACAGATAGGCATATCGTTTCACTCTTCTCCTGACCCATCGATATGTCAAAATTATCCAGTTATACATTATGAAAAAAAAATTGTCATGCTGCGATATCACATATATACTTAATATACGTTTGTTGTACTTTGTGTTGAAATAACTGACCCAGATCTCATCGAGAATACAACTTGTGTTAGAACTATTGACCCAGTTTCCATTGAGGTTCTTGGGATTGTTTAATTCAGATGTTTTGATATGATGTGAAACAAGCTCCCCCGGTTTATTTCATGTAGAAAGTCTTGTTGTTTGATTGTAATATGACATTGGCCAAATTCTCAAGACACCTAAAGAAATTGTTGTGAAATTGAATTTATTCCAGTCAAAAGGTTTTGACGCAAGTTGTTGTATTCTTAGAGGCAGCACAACCAGTGTAGCCAAACAGACTCATGTTGATGGGCATATTCCACAGCATTGTTTCTTTTGATAATTTAATTGGGCTTATCATCCAAAGGTACCACTTCACTTTCATTCTCGATGAGATCTAACAACAGTCCTCAATCATGCTGCAATGATAGAGCTCATTTTAGTTTGTATGAGCTCAGTCCTGAATTCTTTGACCGCTGAATGTAATGAGTTGAAGTTTGAAGGACATAAAGGTTTTGTTGCTGGTGTTTCAGATACGAATATTATACCCATTCTATACACCTTGGATCTACGACATGTATACTTTTATATTTTTGTCCAAACACTGATCTTAATTTCACCTGTCACGATGGTAAGTTGATTCCCAATCGCTCTGTCCTGGATACTGATAGGATGATTTTGTATATTCTTTTGTTTTTCTTTAATACATAGACTAACTCTGTCTATAATGTAGATACAACATGTTTCGATCATTTTTCGTACATTACTAGAAAACTGAGTAAAACTGGTCATAGAATCATCATGTCGTAATTGCTTTACTCTTGATGATGTTTGTTTGTTTGCTTTTGGCTGGGTGCTAGTAAACAATTTTGACACGCACTTTTAGTGAGGATGAGGATATGGGGGGGGGGGGTAGTCCGACATAGATTGCATGGAGGAGACAGATGGAAATAGTTTTGACCCTGTGCGGACCCACATTCATGTCCTTTTTTCATGCTTGGCTCAGGTTATCAACCTCACTTACCTGATTTCGTTACGTAAGAAGATTTCTGTACAACGCAATTGTACATAGTCAACCCGCAGGAAAAAAAAAACACAAACCTATCGATTACGTAAGAGCAGTGACTCACTGCGCTCGTGCGTTCAATAGCATTAGCGTATCGGTATCATTTTATAGACATAATTTTCATAAGAATGTGAGTAGTTGTACGCATTCCAAATGCCACGTAAACTGGCTGCGGCATTGTCCACTTCAAATGCAGAATACGTATTGCAGAAGTCAGTAGGCGAGGGTTCATGACTTACCCTATAGATTTTTTTCTCTGTTCATATGCCCTATACTGATTCTGCTGAATTCCGTTTGCAGACCTTGTCATTTATTGTGTACGCTTTCTACTTGTATTGTTTATGTCTTCTGTGTTCTTTGATTGTGTCGCTTGAACTCTATGTTAATATGTTTTATGTTTTTGCCTACACGCTGTACTATCCCCGAACTCGAAATTGTTTGTGATTCATTTACGTTCACACATATCATTCTTTTACAACCTTGCCAGTTGTCATGCCTTCATATACTTTATGTTCTGCGTTATGGCTAATCGACTTAACGCAGCATTTGACTCCCTTGATGACGATGAACTCTTTGATTTGTTTAGACGCTCGCCTACAGAATCAAGAAGTCAGATCAATTCACGTTCTTCTGCACTTTATGAAAACCTCGTTGCCAATAATGTTAATTTTTTTCTAATGATTTGTTTAATGATTTTGACTTTGAACATGATCCCACTTTAATCTCCTCCAAATATGTTACGGTTGATCAATTTACAGATTTTGTGAAAGATTTTTTCAGAAAGTATATTTTCTATAGTACATTTGAATATTAGGAGTATGAATAAGGATTTTGATGAATTACAGGTATTGTTAGATAATCAAAATAAACAACAAATATCTGTAATAGGTTTAACTGAAACATGGTTATCATCTGATATCAATTTACCGTATGCATTGAATGGTTATGATTTGGTTTTAAATAATAGAGTGAATAGGACCGGCGGCGGGGTTGCGATTTATTTATCCAATGACCTTGAGTTTGATACTTGTGTTGATTTAAATATGATGAATGATATAATAGAGTCTTTGTTTGTTGAAATGTCCATCCCTCAAAGTAAAAATATTATAGTTGGTGTTGTTTATAGACCCCCAAACTCCAGTTCTAAAGATTTTTTAGATAGTATGACGAATTCATTAAAAAGCCCTCGTTTTGTTAATAAATGTATTGATATAATAGGTGATTTTAATATTGATTTGATTAAGAGTGATGATAATACGTCACAAGAATTTCTTGAATTATTTTTATCATCCTCTTTTTTGCCATTAATTTCCAAACCTACACGTGTTACAAATCATTCTGCCACCCTCCTTGATAATATTTTAACTAATTCTTTACAAGTTTTGAATTCTTCTATAATTTTATCCGATATGACCGATCACTTTCCAATTATAACATGCTGTGACCTTAAACATTCAGTTAATACGTCTTATTTTCCTTTATTTAAACGTAGAGCCACACCAGAAATTTAGCTAGTCTTGACGCTTGTTTAGACAGGGTTGATTGGTCAAGTGTTTGTGATACTGATGATGTTAATGTATCATTTGATAATTTTATGGAGATAATCAATAAGCATTTAGATGATTATATTCCTAAACTAAAAGATAAGTCAGTAAATTATAAAACAACACCTAAACTTCCATGGATTTCGAAATCTCTTCTCCGTTCAATTAACAGAAAAAAATAGGTTGTATTATAAATTCAAAACGAAAAAAACTGAGGAGTCAAAAAATAAATATACATCATATAAGAATATTTTGATTAAGGTCATACGATCTGAAAAGCGGAAATATACCATTTAGATAGAAAAATATAAACATGACGTGAAGAATACATGGAAGATATTAAAGCAGGCCATGAATGTATCAAAAAAGAAATTGAATATTACAAAAATAAGATTTGATAATAAAATTGTTGAAGATCCTGGTGATATAGCAAATATTTTTAATTCTTATTTTTCAATGATTGGAGAGAATCTGGCAAAAGAAGTACCGCAGTCCGATACGCATTTTGCAAAATTTTTAGGTCAATCCAATCCCAGTTCTATTTTCTTAGCTCCAACTACGAAATATGAAATAATAGACATTGTTACTGGAATGAATGATAAACAAAGTGCCGGTTATGATGATATAAGTAATTTTATTATAAAGGGAATTATATTTTCTATTGCTGACCCACTTTCTCATATCTTTAATAAATCCATATTACGTGGTGTTTTTCCTGATTGTATGAAAATAGCTAAGGTGTGTCCTTTATTCAAAAAAGGAGATAGTTTTGATATAAGTAATTATAGACTTATTTCTCTACTTTCATCCATATCTAAGGTTTTGGAAAAATTGATATTTACAAGAACGATTAAATTTCTCAATTATTATAATGTTTTTACGAATTCTCAATTTGGGTTTCGTCAGAAACACAGCACCATTCATGCTCTTTTGAAGTTTATTGATAACGCCGCACATATACTATAGATGACCATTCTCATCTTGTTGGTATCTTCCTGGACTTCTCCAAGGCCTTCGATACAATTAATCACGAAATTTTACTTCATAAATTGTCTCATTATGGTATACGAGGGAAGGCCTTGGAGTGGTTCAGGAGTTACCTGCAAAACCGAAAAAAAATATGTATTTTTGAAGGAGCACAGTTCTAGTCTTGAAGTTATTAAATGTGGCGTCCCTCAGGGGAGTATATTAGGACCTTTACTTTTCATCATTTACATAAATGATTTTTGTAGATCATCCGATATACTTTCCTTTATACTTTTTGCCGATGATTCAAATATTTTCTTCTCCCACCAAAATCCAATCACTCTTGTCGATTCTGTTAATTCTGAATTAAAAAAAGTGACTCAATGGATAAGAGCCAATAAATTATCACTGAATTTTCAGAAAACTAACTACATGTTATTCAGTAAGTCTATAGAAGTTTTACGCACAGATATCATCTTTGATGACGTTCATTTAGAGCGTGTATCACATACAAAGTTTCTCGGTATTACAGTAGACGATAAACTTTCGTGGAAGCCTCATATTATTAATATTAGTAAAATAATTTCGCGTAATATTGATATATCATTAATAGACTTAAATCTCATATCCCGTTGTCTTCCTTGCTGACGTCGTATTTTTCATTGATATTACCTTATTTAAATCATGGAATTTTAGCATGGGGCAGTGCCCATCAAACTTTATTAGATAGATTATTGTTATTACAAAAAAGGGCACTTCGTATCATTTGTGGCGTTTCTCCATGTTCCCATGCAGATCCATTATTTGTTAGATATAAGATTTTAAAAATCAAAGATATGTTTTTCTTTCAGCTGGGTCAGTTTATGTTTAATTATAACACAAATGCACTTCCTAGCATTTTTGATTCAATGTTTCCACGAAATCAATCTTTTCATAATTATCCCACCAGGCGATCAAATGAGTTTCATTTACCCCTTCTGAGAACATTATTGGCTCAAAATACATTTATATACAGTGGCCCTAGATTTTGGAATTCTTTAAGTTGTGATATAAAAAATTCGTTATCTTTGAATTCGTTTAAGCGTAAGTTAAAAAAAAAAAATTGTTGAACTCATATTAAGCTATATATGATTAATTAAGCTATATTATTAAGCTATATATGATGTAAACCCTGCGACTACCCACACTTGTCACAGATATGGTAGAGACTGCCATTCGCGAATTGGACTTGTGAGTCGGCTGTGGTACCAGTGGAAGGAGTATCACCCAAACTTGACAACTCCTAGAGCGCATTACCCATTGTCAACACTGACCGACGGAGGCGTACTTTTCATTTTACTTGCCCAGCACAAGCAATTCCCATCACCAGCTCTGCTTGTAGTATAGTAGCCCGGATCTGCCAGGTCGCACGAGTAAAGACGTCTCCTTGCTATCCTCCGAAGGCAGACATCGCACCTGTTCCCAATTACTACCCGCTAAAACAAAAGGATCCGACACTTAAACATGCACAAACAGACTCACACACACACACACACACACACACACACACACATACAAATGAACACACGTACTCGTGGCACGTTTATAAAGATGTTGTCTATCACATAGGCTGACTGAGGTGTTATTCTTGTCGGTTTATCTATTGTATTATAAAGTGAATGTAATAATAAAATATCAGGAAAGGATGAAGTCAACTAGAATATGAAATGTACTTTTCTTACAGTTTAAAATTATTTTTTTTTTTGTGAATACCTAGCATAATTTTCTTCAATCTCATATTTTTTGTAGTGTCATGATGACATGGCAACTGTAAGTTCATTGTAGAAGTAAGACTTCTTTGAAGTTATCATTATTATCAACCACAAATTCTGATCAGCAGAAGTCCTAAATTTATTATAACTTAAAGTGACTCCATGATGGAACTCTTAAATACAGCAAATTATACATTTATACATGAAAACTAAGAGATTTGCCAATTCTGAGTATGATATAAAGTAGTAGAGTTTATTGTTTTGAATTTGTGAGAAAAGAGCAAACTAAGACCTCTTTCCACAGAAAAAAAAAAAACGAGAAAGAGGATGAGAGATTTCTTAATCGACTGAATGGCAAGGGAACTTCGTTTTAGCCTTTGGACAGACACACAGTTATTATTATGCTTCTCTTATAAAAAAAAGACCATCATTTTCTCTTGCATTTTCTTTCTTTTAAATAAGTCGATGGATAACTATATTTAGCACAGACTTATAGTATATCGTATCCAAATAAACAGGGACCTTTAGTCTGTGAAATGCAAATATTTCAAACTGTATTCTACGCGTATCGTTAAAGCGGTGTCTGTCTTGTACAAAAGTGGAACGCCGTTTTTACGAAAATATCATTCGTGTTTCTAGCATTGTACTCTGCTATTATACCTATTCATTTGTACATTCAGCATTGTCATGCCCGCTGACCAATCTTTATTAAGCTTTGATACCGTCTCCAGACTGTGTGGAATGTCGACTATAAAAGCCTATTGCAGACAAGATAAAAGATTGTAGTATTGTGCTTTATATAAAAACTCGTGACATTTTATGGAAAAAGATCACAGCATGTTAAAGGGATTGTGCAGTATTGGTGAGGATGAAAATTGGGCTTGAACTTATTTTGCAAGATACCAAGAAAACACTAATGAAATAGTACAGAGCATATAGCTTATTTGATAAAAATCGGGTTTGAAATAACTCATCCCAAAGCAAAGTAAAACAAAATGATCGTTATAAAATGTCGGTCCCACACTTTATCAGGATTGCACTGTTTTGGATATTTCGGTCACTTCAAAACTAATTTTCATCAAATAAATATTGAATCCCTCTTGAAATTACATGCTCTTTCATATTTCATAGGAAGTTTCTCATTAACTTACCCCCCCCACGATCTCTTTAAGATGCTGTGATTCTTGGAAGTTAATCTTACATGACCTAGTAATTCGTTCTCTCACAGCCAAGTTCGTTTGCATATATCTTCTATTAGTTGCCGTACCTTGTGTCTCTGAATGTTCCCTTTTTTATTCCCTCCTTCATTTTACGTCTGTTTTTGTTTTGTTTTGCTTGTTTGTTTGGTTTTTGCTTGTTTTTGTTTTTGTTTTACGATGATCGTCTTCCTTTTGCTATTTCATTCCATTGTCATTATCGGGAAGTCGATGGCGATAGAGACTGTTTTAATCTAATATTGTTAATGGTAAACTGAATACACCCAGTATAACTAAGGAGGTGGTAGAGCTCCATTTCCCTTTACTCCAACAGGAGCGTTACCAGATAGACGCCATAATTCATCATTGGCTGCAGAATACCTACAGTATCGTCAACTTGCGAATTGACGCTATTATGTTTTACCAGTCCACTGTGGTGTGCGGCTGGCACTATTGTGTCTGTTCTCCAGAGCAGTGCAATGCGGCAGACGGTTTGAATAGTGGGTGTGAATCTGACAAAGCTGTTTTTCAGTCAACATTGCCTTGCATAACTCGATGTCAGGTTTGCCACATATCCACAGTTTATCACCAAGTCGGTTATCTTGATGATATATCCCCAGTCCCATCTTGATTTAATACATTGTTTTCGCACACGTTACTCCGAGCGAAATTCCAACATCTCTCATTTTTTCCCACACAAATACATACACTGAACAAGCACGCGTTAGCGTAATCAAAACGTCATAAGTGTGTTCACATTTATCATAAATCTTTAAACTACAAAACGATAATTCGTCTGACGTTCACCTATATCGTGTTATAGACATATACAACGGTCTTTATATCGCCATGTGCACAAAGAAACTCACTTCAGTTCTCATGTCTTGCAATTCATTCATACCTTTTCTTTTTTTTTTAAATCAGAATTCTAGTTGCTTTTCTACAGACAGAATAGACGTATGTACAAGGACGTACATATAACCTATTCCACTCTTTTCTTGACCCTTTAACCAAAACGTGTGTGTACGGTACGATATTTTCTTCAACATCAAATCCCCCTTCGCCTACATATACAAAATTCGTTAAACACAACTACCTGACCACCCACTCCGTCAAAATTGTGACCCTGCACCACAAAACCAACAAAAAGTCGCCAGCCATGGATTTTTTTTTTTACATAAGGGCGGATTCTGAAAAAAAAACCAGACTCTAAGCTTTAAAATAATAATAATAATAATAATAATAATAATAATAATAATAATAATAATAATAACAATAATGATAATAATAATTATAATAATAATAATAACAATTGCATATGGCGCTTCATACTGACGTTTCTAAGCGCACTGTTGCTTCTCATACAAATAAACTAGAAAACATAATAACATTAACAAAATCAGAGTTAACAGTAACAAAAGAAGAAGAAAGAAAAGAAAAGAAAGAAAAATACATGTGATACAATGGTACAATAATTCATAATTGTATGCGCCCCCAGAAAAAGATCTATATCTAACTCAATTCACATGGACTCGGGAAGAGTTTGGCTGGAAAGTCTACCATCACGCACCCACGCTATAAAGGAGCTAATCTAAGAGACCGACACTCACGAGTCATACAGCCCTCGAGTTTAACACAGTTATGAGTTATAAAGTTATACAATATATGAGTATAACAGCCCATGAGATTGACACTAGGCAAGTAAGGTCAATGAGTCCGACACTAGGCATCAAATCCCACGAGTTCGACACTAAGTGAATAAGACATTACACCACGGAGTGTCGAACTCATGAGCCTTGCTTGCCAAGCGTTTGTACTCATGGACCTAATTTGCCTAGTGTCGAACTCAATGGCTCTAGGACTCGTTGGTTGTATGATTTGTAGGTGTCGAACTTCTGACGTGCACCTGCTCTATCTGCGTCATGGCGTGAACTGTTGTAGTGTATACAACGTACGAAACTTTTTACATGATTGAAACCAATGAGAATGAAGTCAAAAAACTCTAGGTCCATACCTTTTCTAACAGTGCTGCTATGGCTTAGTTTTGCTGTGCAATTTCATTCCACTAATGTCACTTGGCAATGGAACTTGTTCTTGTATAGAAGGTCAGCAAACTTGTAGATTGAATAACGAGTAAAGTAATGGAAGTATTATCCTGCCACTCACAAGTACAAGGTAGGCAGTAAAACATACTTACAAACTGATGCTGGACGAAACTGTTTGCTTCCTCAAAACGAAATGTTCCCAACTAGAATTCTCGCATCATTAATCCAAAAGATAGATACCCGTGTCCTGTCGTCATGCACAGCACCGCGCAAAAAAGGAGACATTTAGATATTGAGAGAGAGAGAGAGAAAAAAAATGTATGAATTGTGAGGTTTTTGAATAATGTGCCCTTTTTAAATAGCATGCATGCATCAAAAACCGTGTAGAAACATTTGTATTATCAAATTTCAATAGATTCTGGCCTACAGCAGCCAGTGAAGCAACAATGCGGTATTACATTCAAAGTATGCCTGTGCGAGACTGTTCGTCTCTGCTATAGTAATGCGTGGCAATCGCCATGACGAGAAACCAAAGCAGTGTTTCTATATGTGATCCTGCACCAAACAAAACAAACAAAAAGACGCCAGACATGGATATTTTTTAATCAAGGTCAGATTCTGATAGAGCAGACTCTAAGCTTTAAAAAGATGTATAACTTAAGGGATTCTCCTAACCTAAATAAATACTGGAAAGAATACATACACTCTGGAAAGTGTGAACTGAGAGAAGAGGCTCTGAAATACAGGATCTATTCAAGTGCTAAATCTTGATTAGTCCAAGCTACCTGTGCTGTGAATGGGACAAAAACATGTTAACCACTGTAGCAGCAACAATTAAGGGATTATTAGATTAAATTAAAATTTAGCATGGAATATTACCACATTCTGACCATGATAATGTCAACTGTTAGAGCATCATCATCATATTATTTCTAAAGTTATCAGAGTTTAAAGTTAAGAGGGTGCAAGGATTTTCAAAAAATGGAAGAGGCTTCTAAGAAAAAAACCTGATCACAATACTCTGACTAAGAAAAAAAAAGTTGTAGAAAAACTGCAGAAAACCCACTTTCCATTCAATTTATGATCCCAAACTTGTAAGAATAATGAGGAAGAAGAATAGCTCTTTCAGAAAATACGGAAAATTCAAAATTGACTCAGTTCACCAATTTCATCTTTCTCGAGTCCTTACGTTAAATCAAAGGGTGCGACTTTTTGTTTCAGACGTGAACAAGACCAGCTTTGACCTCGCCTTCATTTTCTTTCAGAATATATTTTGATTATTATTTTTTAAGCATGCATAAGACGTTTGCAGGTAAACACAGAGACACACACACCAAGCTTTAGTGTATGGAAGGTGCAATCATTGTGCTGTCGAGTGGCCTGTCAGGCACCAGTAGAGTTATCGGTACAAAGAAAATACAAAAAACAACAACTGCAGTATTGCTCATACGATTCCGTACTTTTGTCCAGGCTTGGTATGGGGCTAGAACTCGTTATTTATGGCTGTAAATCATTCATACGTGAATTGATAGATGTCAGTTCCTATGAATGCATCTAATAAAACTCGTCAGTATTTAGGGTTTGTGATGCTCGATGTTCCAACTTAATGAAAAGATTTTGCATTTGGTTGATATGGCGTAAAGTAGTTTTCTTTTGATTATTTACCATTGGGGCCTAAAAAATGAAGTTGTCTCTCCCCAAATGACAGCACATGATAAAGCAATCTTTTCACATCGCTTCAACAAATGTGTAAATTACATGAGAATCTGAGTTGTGGGTTGATTGTTTTTTTTTCTCTCTCTCACTGTAGACATAATGGTTCTGCTGATATAATAGAGTTAATACGGGTGAAGTGCTATCATAGTTCCAGTTTCTCATCACTTTCTTATTGTATACACTATTCTTTTGCGTGTATACGATATTGCAAGACTTCGAAACAAGAAATCATGAATGAGTTCTGTGAATCTAAGGGTGCGTTTATAAGATTTTTCTTTTGGCCAGAAACAGTGTTTTGAAACACTGTTTCTGGCCAAACAGTGATTCTAGTTCGAAAAAAAAATTCATAAACGCTCGCCGTGATTTGAAACAGTGTTTCTGTAGAATCAGTGTTTCAAAAATCTTATAAACGCAACCGCGATCGTAAACACTGTTTATGTGACGTCACAATACCTTGCGGGCACCCTGTTTGACCTTTTGCCGAGGAAAAACTGCGCAGAGTGAGTTGCCCAATGGCACAATCTGAGCGAGAGCCCCAACACGCTCGGAGAAAAAAGTGTGATTTGAAACAGTGTTTCAAAACAGTGTTTCAAAACAGTGATTCTAAGCCCGTAAAATCTTATAAACGCACCCTAAGTCGACGACAAATGATTTGTACACATTTAAACTGTTGTATCACGTGTCTTTATAAACGGGAAAAAAGTTGTAATTCTTCATGGCTTTGTTACTAAACTAAGCCACAATATTGTGAGAGGTCCGGTAAAATATGAAAATATGTATCCATAACACAAGATTGGATTAATTCGAATAAGATAAGAATAAATGTACAATTTCTAACATATCTAGAACCCCAGTCTACAATGACCTTGTACATACCAACTTCTCCAGGTCATATCAGTACATGGCATATGACACCATTTGGTGGACTATTGTTCAATGTACATACGTAACATACAACTTGTACGTAATATGCTAATTATGAAATCATGCTAATTATGATATTTAAGACAGTTTCATAGAGTTTAGAAGTAAAGGCTAGTGTTACAAAAACAAATAGCCTTCAAAATCGTATTACACGTGTGTTTTCGGGCTTTCTGCAGTTAAAATTAAGAACAAATGACATATTGCGCTAATTAGCTGAATATGCTGACACAAATAAAAAGGATTGTTCAAGGTTGCCACGATACTAACCAAGCTCAGATAGCTTCAGTACCCATCTTAGGAATGAATCAACCACAACACCAACAAAACCTCGGGCTTAACAGCATTTTCAGGTTGGACTTGGGTCGTTCTTATATTCAGATACTCAATTGCTTTAGAGTTGATAAATTTGATAGATCGAGTTAAAGATTATCATTGGCATGATATCATTAACCTCATTACGGAAAAACATCTGGATCTCAGGTCACGAAAACATAATTATTGACACATGATAGCACCCCCCCCCAAAAAAAAAAAGAACGCCTGTAGTAATAATGAAATATTAAAAAAAAAGTTACAAAAAGAATTATAATGATTACAACAATAATAATAATAATGGTAATGATAATGACAGTTATTATAATGATATTTATGACGAAATAATAACATCAATGATAATGATAATTATGATAATAATAATCATAACAATTATAATAAAAATATGTTCTATATCCAAGGTAGCCTCTTCAGTGTTGTCACTGCTTTAAAACCAGAGGGCCCTGCCATTGTTTTTACACTATTGTTCCTGGGTACCCAGTCAGGGGACATACACCTTGGTCGAGAGGGACATGCCTGCTTGGTAAAAACATCTTGTTCAAGATCGTAAGCATGCACTGTGCGGGAATTCAACTCCGGTCCTCTGATTGATGACAGTCCGAAGTCTTGTCCCCTAAGCACAGTGTACACGACAGTCCATTTATTTCCTTTTATTCCCTTTATTTCTGTTCTTGCCTTTATCACTGCTTCTCAGTTTACATGATTTACTTCGGTTTGCAGTAAAAAGAAATGAGATGGCAGAAAGATGTTTTACTTTTTTCCGCCATTACATGTTTGCTCCTGCAGGTTCAACGAGGGTTAAAAGTCTTTTCTTTTTTTTTTCCTTTTTTTTGAACGTCGAATGTTGCTTGTTTGGGCGATATCCGTATTGTTATTACCTCGTTCGATGAAACCTATGCATAGAGTATGCAAGCCGTATTAGAAAAATGAAATAACAGAAAGTCAGAAAAACGTCAACATTTTTTTTTTTTTTTTAATTGCCCACCAATACAAAATTATGGATAAGCTACAATTTCCCGTATCAAACTTAATTTGGCCAAAAATTGGACTTGGGTCGTTCTTATATTCAGGTCTTCAATTTAATCGCAGAATGATGTGATATACTCAACTCTCCTATATCAAAATCGTCTCTATCTTTTGCCACAAAGTATGTCCATCAAACTTCAGCAATGTGGGTTCGTCTTGCCAGAACCTCAGTTCCAGTTCAGTGAAAAGAGATGAAGCGAAAACAGCCTGCGAGGCTTTGGGATCCAACCTCGTGTCCATAACATCAGCGGAAGAACAGACACTATTAGCAAGTCATCTCAGCACCGTAGCGCCTAGCGCAGAGTTTTGGATCGGTCTGACTCAGGTAGATGCCTTTACCTTCTCGTGGATGGATGGAACCAACCTGACATTCACTGACTGGGATGGGGCCACGCCCCATGACGAAGGGTCTGACTGTGTAAGGATGAGGGGTGGGGCTGGATGGAGATGGAATGATCAGGTGTGTACCATGAACTACCATGTCTTCTGTGAGATTGAGGCAGTAGGGGGAGGTAAGAACAACTTCCATTGTATTCTTTATTATAAACTGTAGATGCAAAATGCTGTTAGTGATGTACGCTTATTTAATACAGATCTACGAACTGTCTCTGTTTTGTTTTTGATTAAAACAAAGAGTGATTGATCTTTTATATAAGTTTGTAGCCTACTTACTTTGTGTTTGGGTTGTGTGACAATCAGGTGTAACTTCGTAGGTGATATCAAATAATATTCTAGACAAAAAACAAAACAAAAACAAAACAAAACAAAACATCCAACAACAAAAAATCAATCTCAAGAAAGCAATATAGGCCTATTCCACACACACACACACACACACACACACACACACACACACACACAAAACCTGTGTGATTCGAACCCACGACGGAGTAATTGCTGGACGAGCGTCATATCCACTGAAATAGTAAGCTTTCTCCTGAGAGCCACTAATATTATTGGTCGTGGTTCGAATCCCAACCGAGTATGCCATTGATTTGTTTTATCATGGCTAGCACTTAAAGCACTGAACATCCTATGTTTATTGTACTTTTATATGGCAGTTGTCAATCAATACCTGGCATAGTGTATGTAAAATTACAAATGACATTCACTGAACGCTGAATTTATAACCTTCCAAATCCATGTAACGACTAAACGTTACCGTTACTCGAATTACCGGTACCGCTGCGTTGCCGTTGATCATCATAACATCGCGATGAACGATGAAAAAATTAAAAACAACCTTATTCACGTTTTTTTTCAGTGATTATTACAATAAATACTGACGTCCAACTTACGACAAGAAGTGTCTATGATGACTTGATGACTAGACCTAGACCTAGGCCTGATTAAGTCAATTAGTGAACGTGTACGGTGTAGACCCATAACGGGCCATATCAGTATCACTATCTTATCAATCAGTATGAACGTTTTCATTTCAGCGTTTACAAGTATTTTTAAGGTTATTGTTCCTCACTAACCCTGCCTCAACAAATTGTCGAATGAAATTTCTAGGAAGGGAAATCATGATCAATTCAAGATATGTTATCTGTTTTCAAATTGCAATCTCGAGATGTTAGCTTGGTGTCATTTCTCACATTTCTGACATTTCTGACTAATATTCAGGGCAGGGGGACAGCATATAGATATAGGAACCGCATGTACATTTGTTCTGGTACTACCTACTAGGCCTAGTAGTTTACTAGTAGTACAATTTGTACTATTACTACACTGTACTAACGTTTAGATCTATATAACTCTTACCGTCTAACTGTTAGTAGTAGCAAAGATTTTAATGTGTGAGAGATATTCGTAAATGCATCTGGAGCTTTCCCTCATCACTCATTGTGTTGGACTTCATGAAAACTCCATAAAGAGCATGAAATTTGAAGGAATATTTTACTGCACATCATGTAGACATCTAAATCAGCTGGCCCGACGAAGAAACCGACGGCCACATTACAGTAATTCACCGCCCAGCGATGTTTTTCTGCTCGCTGCACTGGTATGGTGTACTAGTATAGCGAGTAGGTCATTTGGCTGAGTGAGTGGATTGTCGCGGATCTCTCTCGCGGCAAGTAACCCGTTCCCTCGCGATCGGCCGAAAAATCGAGGCCGCGCCGGGCGGGCCGCGCCGGGCGGGCCGGGCTAGGCTCTCGGTACCCCACCATAATTATTATGCACTGCTTGTCTGTGTTCTCTCGGCTCTGCGCACAGCGGCTGCTGTGAGATCGTGCGCTGACCGGCATGCAGGCGGCGATCAGCCACAAACGATGTAACCACAGAACTAGAGTTCTGACTAGAGTTAACCCGGCCACCGGAAGTTTTGATTGATGGCGCTCTTTACAAAAAGTTCTGGCATCAAAATAATGGCCAGTGCAGACCGGCTTTAAATTACAAGATTTGTTGGTTAGCTCTACCCCATCCACATTGTAATTCTTATTTTTTTAAAGCTAGTTACCCGAACACTAAATACACACCCTATACAAGTTGAAAGCAAAGTGAAAATAAGAAATACCTTGACAATAGACTCACATTTCAAAAGAAAAAAAAAAGAACATTACTGGAACCATACAAGTATCTCGCTCTGAATAAAGATATACAGCTGGGGTCCTTCGCTTCAGTTTGGGACTTTTTTTCGGTATCTATGATGACGGTATCATTTCATAAAATAATTTCACAGCATGTATTGTACTTTTGTAGGGCAGTTGTCAATCAATACCTGGGATAGTGTATGTTAAATTACAAGATTTGTTGGTTAGCTCTACCCCATCCACATTGTGATTCTTACTTTTTTAAAGCTAGTTACCCGAACACTAAATACACACCCTATACAAGTTGAAAGCAAAGTGAAAATAAGAAATACCTCGACAATAGACTCACATTTCAAAAGAAAAAAAAAGAACATTACTGGAACCATACAAGTATCTCGCTCTGAATAAAGATATACAGCTGGGGTCCTTCGCTTCAGTTTGGGACTTTTTTCGGTGTCTATGATGACGGTATCATTTCATAAAATAATTTCACAGCATGTATTGTACTTTTGTAGGGCAGTTGTCAATCAATACCTGGGATAGTGCATGTTGAATTACAAGATTTGTTGGTTAGCTCTACCCCATCCACATTGTGATTCTTATTTTTTTTTAAAGCTAGTTACCCGAACACTAAATACACACCCTATACAAGTTGAAAGCAAAGTGAAAATAAGAAATACCTCGACAATAGACTCACATTTCAAAAGAAAAAAAAAAGAAGAACATTACTGGAACCATACAAGTATCTCGCTCTGAATAAAGGTATACAGCTGGGGTCCTTCGCTTCAGTTTGGGACTTTTTTCGGTGTCTATGATGATGGTATCATTTCATAAAATAATTTCACAGCATGTATTGTACTTTTGTAGGGCAGTTGTCAATCAATACCTGGGATAGTGTATGTTAAATTACAAGATTTGTTGGTTAGCTCTACCCCATCCACATTGTGATTCTTATTTTTTTAAAGCTAGTTACCCGAACACTAAATACACACCCTATACAAGTTGAAAGCAAAGTGAAAATAAGAAATACCTTGACAATAGACTCACATTTCAAAAGAAAAAAAAAAGAACATTACTGGAACCATACAAGTATCTCGCTCTGAATAAAGATATACAGCTGGGGTCCTTCGCTTCAGTTTGGGACTTTTTTTCGGTGTCTATGATAACGGTATCATTTCATAAAATAATTTCACAGCATGTATTGTACTTTTGTAGGGCAGTTGTCAATCAATACCTAGGATAGTGTATGTTAAATTACAAGATTTGTTGGTTAGCTCTACCCCATCCACATTGTGATTCTTATTTTTTTAAAGCTAGTTACCCGAACACTAAATACACACCCTATACAAGTTGAAAGCAAAGTGAAAATAAGAAATACCTTGACAATAGACTCACATTTCAAGAGAAAAAAAAAGAACATTACTGGAACCATACAAGTATCTCGCTCTGAATAAAGATGTACAGCTGGGGTCCTTCGCTTCAGTTTGGGACTTTTTTTCGGTGTCTATGATGACTGTATCATTTCATAAAATAATTTCACAGCATGTATTGTACTTTTGTAGGGCAGTTGTCAATCAATACCTGGGATAGTGTATGTTAAATTACAAGATTTGTTGGTTAGCTCTACCCCATCCACATTGTGATTCTAATTTTTTTAAAGTTAGTTACCCGAACACTAAATACACACCCTATACAAGTTGAAAGCAAAGTGAAAATAAGAAATACCTTGACAATAGACTCACATTTCAAGAGAAAAAAACAAAGAACATTACTGGAACCATACAAGTATCTCGCTCTGAATAAAGATATACAGCTGGGGTCCTTCGCTTCAGTTTGGGACTTTTTTTCGGTGTCTATGATGACTGTATCATTTCATAAAATAATTTCACAGCATGTATTGTACTTTTGTAGGGCAGTTGTCAATCAATACCTGGCATAGTGTATGTAAAATTACAAGATTTGTTGGTTAGCTCTACCCCATCCACATTGTGATTCTTATTTTTTTTAAAGCTAGTTACCCGAACACTAAATACACACCCTATACAAGTTGAAAGCAAAGTGAAAATAAGAAATACCTTGACAATAGACTCACATTTCAAGAGAAAAAAAAAGAACATTACTGGAACCATACAAGTATCTCGCTCTGAATAAAGATATACAGCTGGGGTCCTTCGCTTCAGTTTGGGACTTTTTTTCGGTGTCTATGATGACTGTATCATTTCATAAAATAATTTCACAGCATGTATTGTACTTTTGTAGGGCAGTTGTCAATCAATACCTGGCATAGTGTATGTAAAATTACACGATTTGTTGGTTAGCTCTACCCCATCCACATTGTGATTCTTATTTTTTTTTTAAAGCTAGTTACCCGAACACTAAATACACACCCTATACAAGTTGAAAGCAAAGTGAAAATAAGAAATACCTTGACAATAGACTCACATTTCAAGAGAAAAAAAAAAGAACATTACTGGAACCATACAAGTATCTCGCTCTGAATAAAGGTATACAGCTGGGGTCCTTCGCTTCAGTTTGGGACGTTTTTTCGGTGTCTATGATGACTGTATCATTTCATAAATTTCACAGCATGTCCAACTGATTTTACCGATCTTTACGGAGACTCATGTTACATGCCAAGCGGCTCGGCCACAGACCGTGACTCGGCTCGTGACCATTGTGACGGATTCACCGACAGCCATCTCATCTTTATTGAATCGAGTGGGGAGAGGGACCACGTGATTTCGCTTGCTAGCAGTGCTGGTAGGTTGACTCCATTGTACAACATAATATCCCACATAAACAGGTAATCAAAGTGATTCGAACAAGAAAAATTGAAATAATCTTATCTCACGGGTCAACCAGTACACATGGTTGATGACCATAATAATGGTCACGGTTTGGTTAGTTTGTAATTGTGACTACCGTTAATAAACTCATGATGAGCAAAGTTAGAAATTTTTCTCAGCTCATTTTGTAAATCATTATTTCAAACTTTTTTTTTTCCAAGAAAGTTGTCTTTAAAAATTGATTTCAGCTGACTAGGAAAGGCAATCTTACATGTGCTTGTACTGGACAAGGAACCTGCTACACGTTGTATTTCCTGATTCTCGTGAAAAAAAAAGAGTATCCACGAATAAGATTTAAGAATGTTTTCAATGTTTTGTTTTGTTTTGTTTTTGTTTTGTTTTTGTTTTTGTTTTTGTTTTTGTTTTTGTTTGTTTGTTTGTTTGTTTGTATGTTTGTTTGTTTGTATGTTTGTTGTTGTTGTTGTTGTTGTTTTGCCGCCATGATCCTAAACATTAGTATTACCTCATTTCACGTCGTGCTCAGAGTTATTTTTCCTGATTGTAAGGTGACGGAATATTGAAATTTCAAATGTGGTACTTTGTTTAATGCTCTGTGTGCCAACCGCAAAGGACTTTCATGACTTACATTTCTTATGCCGTCATAGTCCACAAAATTCTGCCTCAGTAGTCACGTGATGATAATTTGTTTGACAGGATACAATGACGTGTGGCTTGGACTAACGCAACCAACCCGAGGCCTGTATCAGTGGATGGACGGCCAGACAGTGAATTATACTAACTATGGTTCTATGACGAAAGGTACAGACTGTCTCGTTATAGCGCCCTCTTCCTACCAGTGGGACAGTGTGGTCTGTAAAAGTAGTTCTGCCTACATCTGTGAAACGGAAGGTGAGTTACACATTGGAGTTCCTGTGTATATGATATCTTGGCTAGCATTCTTTCTAATACATTCCAGATTCAGTGAACGTGTGTCATCTCGAAGTGCGATTTCGTTCAAAGCAGGCTTTGATTGACTATGACAAACCCTAAAAACCGATTGAAAGACATATTTCATAAAAAAAAAAAATGGGTGATATATCCAAGTTTTACAAAAAAGGGATTAAATACAGTCTTATTAATGAAGTCCTATAATTAATAACCTACCTGAAAACAAAATGAAGTGTGAAAACATTGCCTCTGATGTCTCACATAATTTCCAAAAAGTGTTCATCGAACACATGGAAATATAAAAGAGCATGCTTTTATCCCGATCTATTAAAGACAATGTTAATGGTTCGCCACATTTTCATCGACCAGTCTACAGGAGAGTTGATGATTGAATCATTAGATATGATTTACATAAATTTTACAATATAGAATTTTCAAAGTATTCTGATTACTTCAAAGCAACTGTGATTCTTCTCTCGAAATAGTGTACCGTTTTCATATGAATAAGAAGCAGTAATCATCTTAACAGCAAATGACTGTGTCTATAAGAATGGTGACAAACCCAAATATGATTTTACGACATTCGTACTAGTCCTTTTTAATGAACCAAATCTAAGAGAGTTGAGGAAGTGATCACTTTAATGAAGTTTACACAGGATATGGAATTATACTTTGAATTGACGTTGTTTTGTAAGTATTCTAATAATTCTCAAGCAATTGTTAATCATCCTCCTCTCAGACTGTTGTCACAACATTGTCAGCTTAGTTGTTGCAACAAGAACATTTCAATAACCAACCTTAAAGGGATTTATACTTTTGGTTGAGATGAGGCATTAAGATTTTAACTTTTTGCAAAAATTATTAGATATGACTTGGAAAATATACACTGTATAACAAAGCATAATTACATTTCCACGAGGAATTCTGGGCAAATTTGTTTGCTGAACATTGTTTTTGAAGACGATGTAAAACCAAGAGGTCCTTATTAAAGGCGGTGTCACCTTTTGTTGTGAATTCTTTGGTGTAGGTTATATCATTGATATTCCAAATCCAATAAAAACGCCAACATTATTACCGTTGAAAACATGAAAAGTTTCTTATTGCCTCACCCCCACAAAATGAATGAATGAATAAATAAATAAATAAATAAACAAAAATAAAAAGTAAAGATGGAAAAAGAGAGAGTAAAAGATAGACCTGAAACTCCATCTCAACCAAAACTATGTCATCCCTTCAATCTACATCACGTAATAATACTCCTCAAACATTGTACACTCACCAACCATTTCTTCATAATGTTTCTTCATCTGCTTAGCCAGTTCCATTTCGGTCACTCGAATGAATATTTCACTCGTTTTTTGGTTCGTATATTTGTTTATTTGGACTTTTTTTTCTATCTAGGAGAGACGCCAGTAATTAAGAGACAGTTACAACAATATTTCACCTTGACGAAAATAAACACGGCGCCCTCACCGTCATCTGTCACCACACACTACACCTGTTCTTCTGGGATCCGCTGTGCTCAACGATGTCTCTCTACCGAAGACTGTCAATCATTTTTCTATGAGGCCTCTAGCGGGCGCTGTCTCCTTGTTTCCACCACTGTGAATCTTGTATCATCTGAGGATATCAATCTATACATCGCTCTATCGTAGAGTGATGTTGTAATGAAATAATTAAAGACAGGTAACGTGGCAATATCATAAAATGGATATTTTGGCCCAGCTGGGATACTAGTATTCGGTGATGCCCGGAAGGAATTGTGTACAGCTCTAATACAGATATCTATGTGAGTAAACACACAGCCGAAGAATCTCGAGAACCTTCAACCATCACGGATTTTGACCGTAGGCTTCGATACACTTAATGGTGATGGGACGTTCTATTCTAGCAGCCTGCTTTGTCATGGTTGCTGGATTAGGAAACATGTATCTTGGCAAAATAAAGATCGTTTTGATCTGGCCAACCGTCGGATAGTGTTTTCAAGATTCAAATATGTTATTGTTCTTTGTGTAGATCCTATGCTATAAAAATGTGTTTTTATCAAATTCAGATATCATTCGCACACATCCTGGGAAGGTGAAAATGGATTTTCTCCACCAGCATGATCTAGAAGAACGCTTTTAGGAAGTTTCGATATCTATTTCCCTCAATTGTACGTAAATATTACTCGAATAAGCTGCGAGCGGCAGTCGATCAAAGAACTGGCTTGATCTTTCCCTGCCTTTTGCAAGTGAGGTTTTGATTAAAATTTGTACACACTGTACTTGCATATGAAGAGTTTGTTTGCAAAAACCGATAAGTCCATATTTGCCAAATAGAGATATTTTCGATTAAAGGTCAAGAAAAATAAAGAGAATAATAAGAAAAGTTTCGCTTCTTTTGACCATTACTTAAAAAAGAATAAACCTTTATATGTAGTGAACAATGTATCATTTGAAAGGAATTATTTTGTACTTTATGACAGAGATCGTACTTCAAAATCCTCAAAAGTGGACTTATCGGTTTTTGCAAACAAACCCTTCATATTATTTCGAAAGATTATGGAAAAAAAATAATGTTCATAACTAACATGCAATACATTGTGTATGAGAGCACAAGCCTTACTGATATTATTCAAGGAATTCTCAGCGAATTATTATAATTATTTTCAGACCTACTTTTTGCAGTGAATCTTGATCTTAATTAATGCAGACTTATTCCTGTTAAGGAAATCCAGGAAAAAAACAAAACGGATATTATTTCCTAAATTGTATTATGTGACACTTCAATGAAGTATGTGTTTGCAAAACTATTTATGTGGACTTCCTTGTATGTGCATAATGTCTCTAATGCAAGTATTTATTTGTTGTATGTTGACGGCCTTATTCTTTTCTTGTTGCTCTGAGCCTCGATATCTGTTTTCTGTTTTACGAGAGCGCTATACTAAATCACGAGCCCTGTTACTTCCTACTAGCTGTTCAATCACTGACACTCATATTCTGTATAATAACTCACAACAGATTGCATTATCACTGCAATCTTGATCAGATAACTAATCATCATTTTTTTAAAAGTTTATATTGAAAAGTATAATGTCAGTAGCAGCCTCAAATTTGTATTCTTGTCTCAAGCCATTGGCTGAATTGGTGGAAAACTCTGCTTAGAAAAAAAAAACAAGAAAAATAATGAACTGTCATCAAAACATCGGGTGCTGTTCGATATTCCGAAGGTTCGTTATTCCGAAGGTTCGTTGATCCAAAAGACACACATTCCCTGTACTCAGATGTTCGTTAATCCGAAAATGAAAAAAATAAAATAAAAGGTTCGTCAATCCGAACATTTGTGGCGTTATTCCGAAGTTTCGTTATTCCAAATCTTCGTTAATCCGAAAATGAAATAGGGTTCGCTATTCTGAAGGTTCGTTGATCCGAAGTGATAAAGGGTCCATAGCGAACCTTCGGAATAACGATTTTTGTTTTATTTTTGGATTGATGAACCTTTAGAATAACAAACTTTATTCTATTTTCGGATTAATGAACCTTCGGAATAACAAACCTCATCACATTTTCGGATTAACGAACCTTCGGAATAACGAATCTTTGGAATAATGAACCTTCGGAATAAGGAGCTGTAACCAAAACATCAGCTTAATTGTAGGATCATTCTTTTTTTAGTTCTTCCCAATACAAACTGCATAAGGAATGCAAATTTTACCGACGGAATGTCTTCTGAAAATGATGCTGCCATGAAAGAAGAAGAATAAGAAGAAGAAAGAGAATACATTTGACGTTTCTTTCGATGTAAAGGTCAGAGGAATTCTTTTGTTTTGGTTGAGACGTAACTTAACTTCAGATATCTAACATTTACTGATAAGATAATGACAAACGTATTATAACATATTAAAGAACGAATAGTTCAATGAGGAATTCAGCATTTATTTGAGATGGTTTTGAAATGTCTGAGACATCCAACACATATAAGCGATGGGTCCCTCAGCTCTGTTTGTCAAAGTTTTTGGATGGCTTAGCCATTCCAAATCAAGAACGATTTTCATGAAATAAACTTTGAATTCCTCTTCCAGAATGGCTAGCTTTATACTGTTTCAAAATAAAATGGTTTCTTGGCATCTCGCAGAAAGTTATAGAAGTCCAATCCTCATTTCCACCAAGAGTATGCCATCCCTTTAAAGGCATAATTTGCCATTTGCAGATGAAACAAAACCCCAGCATTAGTGCTTTAAACTAGTTCTAAAATGTGAGTTTGGGATAGAAACAACCACTGTAAAAATTTGAGTCTGTTTAAGCACTGTTAAGTATTGTTAAATAGACAAAATGTGAACAATAGGTATAATAAAAATATTGCTAGGCTAAACTGTCTACAGTTACGGTTTAATGAGAAAAAATACTGATATATCCTTATATTTTAGGCTTTACTGCGAAAATTTTATATCGTAGGATGTTTTGTGATACAACAGACCTACACATATGCATCAAATGTGATACCTTGAACATTTTATAATCACTGTTCCCAAAGGTAAACAGGACCTCTAAGAGAAGAAATGGCGGTATTTCATGAAAGGGTATGGTAAAATAGAAATCTAATGAGAGATCTGGATTTTTCATTCGACATCATGTATATTTAGAGAACCATTTATATTCCAATTCATTTGATAGTTAACATGCCAATTCACAGTTCCACGGTGAGTGCACTGTATTATAAGATAGGGATCGGGCGATTCCATAATCAGTTTATTGACAGTAATTTTATGACATCTTTGCGAATTTGCAAGTAGACATACTAATAGGAGCGTCAAATTGAGAGTGAAGCACAATCACAATTTTTTTTTTTTGTATGCAAACAGTTCAGTCAGTAAGACTCGTTCCACTTTACGATGGATGCTCGTATTATATGCATAAACCGGAGCAAGTGATGCTGTGAGAAAATTTGACAGCAATTTTACACAATGAGACTTGATAAAAGCCTAAAAGGGAATGTGTGTAATAATCATAATCATGTGTGAACATCATAATGGACCTAAGTCTTAGCACACAGAATGAAATTAGTGAGTGGCACGTGGAGTCTCGAGCAGTGACTAGAGTTCTTATTACTTACCTTTTGAAAACAGACTGTCATTGCATCTGGTTTGAATTAAAAATGCAACATTTAGTTTGTTAGATTTTGAAAGAGTGTTCTATACTGATGAACGTAATTGTGATTTTGCGTTTCAATTAGGTAGTTTGAAATAAACTTTTGAAGAAAGAGGTTATTTCAAATGTAGCCTGTATGTGTGTATTTATTCTTAACCGACCGTTTTATGACAAATCCTTTCTACGCTTTACTTACAGAAACAAACAAACAAACAAACAAACAAACAAACTAACAAACTATCAAAAAGTCGCTGGGCGTGATGTTATCTCCTTTGAAAATCACTGCGCATTGAATAAAAGTATTCATGAAAACGTTAGCTGTGAATGTTCAGAAGTACCCAATTGAGTTATTCGTGGGTTCTCGGAAAGATTACGCTCCCTGCCCTTCGGCGGTATAGATGAAAGGGTTGAGTGAGGAGTTGATGGGTATTAAACACAAAGACTACAAGCCAGGCGTAGATATCTAGAGTCAACGTGATGCCGACTGTTTGGAACAAGATTACAAGGATGATGATGGGCATCCAACAGAAGAAATCAGTTTCGACATTTACAATGAGAAACATCCGAAACGCCATCTTGACGTCAACCATAGACTGGCTGGTTTGACTGCGGACCCTGGTGCGTACGAAGCGCACGTCAAAGGCCGTGTCACACCTTTCCGGGCAAGCTAACCGGGCTTGTTGCGAGGAGGGATTTTCCGCACGCAGGAGAATTTTCCGCGGGCGGACAAGAATGTTTGCGAGTTTTGCACCTGTTTCTTACCCACTAGACACGTACTACTTACCTTCTACTTGGGTGTATTCCGTGTGACCTGCGTGAGAGCTTTGAAACCGATCCATTTTCTGTTACGAGCGACTCACAGGTACTGAGAGGTACGTTGAAGTTGCCTGCGAGGTGTTACTGGTAAGGGTCTCATTTTGGTGTTCTGCGTGTATACCTCTGTGGAGGAACCCCTATGACTCACTCGGAAAAAGTTTTGAGCATCTTTAAGGCCTTGCTTTACCGTATCTGGGGAAGTTTTGCGGCTTGACTTGCGGGGAAACGAATTTGCTACCCGGAGCTCTCCGCAGTTGGTCCACACCTGACAGCTATCTCGTATCTCGCCTTTAGTTGCCCGGAGGTACGCACGCAAGTCTGATTTAACCGCAGCCAAGTTTTGAGCATGACTAACAATTTTCCGGCTGAGTCGCGGGGATGCCCGGAGAGGTCCACGCAGAACACCAGTAGGAGGCCCTTAGCGGCAGCACCTCGCAGGCAACTCCCACGCAGGCACTTCCCAGTCCCGTATGCAGCCAAGATAATGACATTCCGTGGGATTTCTGCCATTCCTTCAGAGGAATTCCTTCACTGAGTTGTCAGCCCTCACTCGACTGGTACAAAGGTCACACAGTATACTCGCAAGTAGAATTTAAGTAGAACGTGTCCAGCAAGTAACACACATGCACTGACTCACCGAAATCCTTTTCCGCCCTCAGAAATGGTCCCGTATGCTGAAAAATCCCTACACGCAGCAAGCCCGAGTAGCTTTCCTTTAGAAGGCCGTGTCACACCAGCCTTGCGTGCGACTTCCGAAGAACATTTTTGCTATCCGGAGGTCCCCGCAGATGACCCGCACATGACAGTACCTAGCATGTATCTCAAAAGTAGTTACCCGGAGGTGCGCACGCTGGCTCTGTTTACCCGCTGCCAAAAAAAGGCCCTGTCACACCAGCTAAGCGGGCTTATTGCGTGAGGATTTTTCAGCACGCAGAATAATTTCTGCGGCCGGACAAGGTTTAGGGCGAGTTTGGCGTGGGTATTACATGATAAACGCGTGATACCTAAGTCCTTCTTGCGTGTATTCCGTTGAACTGCATGTTAGGCGCGTGGGTGTCACGTGATAGCTTCGTGATAGCTTCTTTTATGTCAGTGGCGGGCGACATACGGGCTCTGCGAAGTACCTGCGCCACAAGTGCGTGTTATCTGCGTACTAGTCGCCTGCGAGGTGAGTGCTAGCCTGAACAATAGGCTGGTTCGAGTGGATCATGCTCAAAACTTTGCTGCGGGAAAATTGGACTAGCGTGCGCACCTTCGGGCAACTAAGGACGAGATAAGTGCTGGGTACTGTCAAGTTCGGGCCAACTGCGGAGAGCTCCGGGTAGCAAATTTGTTTCCCCGCAAGTCAAGCCGCAAAACTTCCCCAGATACGGTATGACAAGGCCTTGAGCATGCTCAAAACTTGTTCCGGAAGAGTCACGGGAGTTGCCCGTAGAGGTACGCGCAGAACACAAGTAGGAAACCCTTACCGGTAGCACCTCACAGACAACTCCAAAGCAGGTACTTCGCAATCCCCGTAAGTCGCTCGTAACAGAAAATGAATCGGTTTCAAAGCTCTCACGCGGGTCACACGGAACGCGCGCAAGTAGAAGCTAAGTAGCACGCGTCTAGTAAGTAAGAAACAAGTGCGAAAATTGCAAACATTCTTGTCCGCCCGCGGAAAATCTTCCGCGTGCTTTAAACTACCTCCTCGCCACAAGCCCGCGTAGCTTGCCCGGACAGGTGTGACACCGCCTTTAGAATGTGTGATAGGGCCTAAACATGGTGGCAGGTTAAAAAAAAAAAATGCGTGCGCACCTCCGGGCGACTATGGTTGAGATACGTGCTAAGTACTGTCATGTGTTTATTTTGTCTCTTTTTTTTTTTTGGGGGGGGGGGATGAAGAATACTAATTCTTCTATTTTTTTTTTTTTTGGGGGGGGGGGGGGGGCGGGGGCATGAAGAATACAATTCAATTTGTCTACTTAATAACAATGTCGCTTCCTGACACACTTGCCCTCCACCCTCCCCAGAAGTATGTAGAAATACATATTTGATGACGTTCATAATTATGTAGATGGTCACCATCTTTCAATTGATGGCGTTACGAAATTACACCCGCCAGTATGTTATTTTTCCGTTCATGGAACACCCTGTACAGGCGATTGACGATGGCGCTGTTTATCCTGTCGGTCTCGTGGGCCTTCTTTGCCTACTGTCGGTCTCGTGGGCTTTCTTTGCTTAGTGTCGGTCTCGTGAGCCTTTTTAGCTTATTGTCGGTCTCGTGGGCCTTTTTTGCCTACTGTTTGTCTCGTGGGCTTTCTTTGCTTATAGTGTCGGTCTCATGAGCCTTTATTGCTTAGTGTCGGTCTCGTGGGCTATGTTTGCTTAGTGTCGGTCTCATGAGCCTTTTGTGCGTAGTGTCGAACTCATGGGCTGTATGACTCCTGAGCCGTATAACTCGTGGGCCGTATGACTTATGGACCTATTATTGATGTCGGTCTCGTGGGTGTCGGTCTCGTGGGATGCCCCCCCCCCCCCCCACAATTCATGGAGATTGGAAATAGCTAAAACATGATATCTGTAGGATTTTGTTCCGATATGAATCTCTACTGTGATTACGTAATAAGTTTTATGGAGATAGAGGGGCTGATGACATAACATCATACACAAAAAACAAATTGCAATTTAGAAATAAATGTAAACACACACACACACACACACACAAACACACAAGGAGTACAAAAAATACAAACTATAAGTATCTCGATAGCTACATGATGTCCCTTTTTATTTAACACATTATGCCTCTTTGACAAAATGGTATCCAAATCCACTATACAAAATTAAAAAGTGGAGGTGATTAAAAATAAAACCATATATACATAAAAATAATTAAAATCAATCATGATTGGTGTATATACCCCCTATCTGCATTCTCTGTCGTAATCAAATTCTAATATTGATTACATATACGTTTTGTGAATAGCTGTATTCACGAATATAAATGCCACGATGTCTTGCCAATGTTTAACACTTTAGTGAAAACAAATGTGTGCTCTTCATGGAATAAGAAAGAAGTTTGATTACACATGGAAAAACATTACTTAAGAATACATTGTCAATTCGTGATAACCTTAGTTAAGAATAGTATGTATACGATCAGCTAATACACACATGTACCATAGACTACTGATGAACTATAATGGTAAGTGAATGTCAGAACATGTACTTCATACACTTTAAAGTGGAGAATAGGACAGTCACACAATTCATTCTTTACATTTTATGAACACTAAACGCTAACATATATACAGTATTGTCATATCAACTTCATTCACAACTTTAGTATCAAAACATTATTCATTTGATGAACACTGACCAAGGAACTTTCTAAAATACGAGGATAGAAGATCTTCCATTTTGTTTAACGTTTCGAGCAAGTAAACCTATTATATATAAACTTTACTTTACCACACAGTAAGACTCTCTTTCATTTGTCAAAAAAGACTCATGTGAATAAAATATGACTGAGTAATTTCTGTAACAGATGAATACATAATATACTAAGATAAGAGTCGAACATCTCTACTACAGCTTAATCATTAACTAACAAACGAGGCAAAAATCATCCAATGAGCTACTACATTTTTCTGCAATCATTTTTGATCAGTTAATATACACAAGGCTGACAGTACACATACTGTAAAAAAAAAAAATCAAAGTCCGCCAGACACCGGCTGTACTATTCTATTTACAAAGGCTTATTTAACAGATGCATGAGCACAGATAAGAGATACGAGGCGTATCATCGACCAGTATTCGTAACTTTCGAAAAACACCTTCCAACATTTTATCTCACAGAGCTTGATTTCTGTTGATTCAGTAAGTTTCATGCTGAAGGTAAAATAGAACTACGCTATGTATTATCAAATAAGTAACAACAAGTGTGAAATGATGCATATATACCTACTCATTCGAAATTTGCCCCATTTCTTGCACCTAAAAAGCATGACATGAAAAGAGTCATTCTTTCAATATATTTTTATTAACATTACTTCATTTATACAGCACTGGTTGATAGACTACAGTATGATATCTACCCAAAGGAAAATGATATGAGGATCAAAGTCATTTAAACCTTGTTTAGGTCCTTTAATCAGACACGTAAGCCCACACATCACTATAATAGAATTAAGTGGGCAATTCATTTTAATTCATATTTACAGAGTTTTGTTTTTCTTTACAAATGCACTTCTTTTGAATTTTGAAAGGATATACATACATGAGAATTTAGTATTCTTATTAACCCGTAACACAATAAATACAACGCGAAATGACGTCGAACAGTTGTAGTACCAAAATAACAAACACAAGTAATATGAAACGACCTACACAAAATGTTAGGAAGTAATTCGTCCTCATTTTATTATACATATAAAGAAATGAATAAATGTAACCAAACAGACAAAAGAATAAATAACATAACAAGAAATAATGATATCAGAATGACTACGAATGAGCTGTAACATACTCTTACGGCAGTATTAAAGAATGAGTTCCCATAACATTTACTTCTGTTGGAGACTTTAATTGTTGAAAGCTGACTATTAGACACAAGCTTAAATAAACACAAAGAACATCGTTATATTCATAGTGAGCTAACATATAAAACTATCAAACTAATTGATGATTTGAAGATTGAGGCACAAGGAGCGTATTAAGAACACATGGTCAGGTGCCATGTCTTGGAGAAGTATAACATAAAGTAGCTGATATCCATCATGTGTTTAATACACAATTTCGTAAAGGGGAAAAGCTTATACACACATCTGCCTTAATATAACTCAAATGTGTGACCGTGCACCTCAAAACGAACATAAAGTTGCACACACTGATTTTGTGTGAGGACTGCAAATAAGTGAAATGGGTCAACCTAGCCGAACTTGACTTTTTTATATTTTCTGAAAGAGCGGGTCTTCTTTTACATTATGCTAAAATTTGGTATCATAAAACGGGCAGGAAAGTGTGTTTTTTAGCAGTTCATTTCGAACATTTTTGGTAGAATAGTGTGATTAGGTGTGTCTTTAGAATCCCTTTTTCATTTATGAAAAATCTTGTCCACACTCTTCACTTTCAACTCTAATAACTTTTGGAAAAATAGTGCTACTGCTTTGAAAGTTGGCATTAATTATGGACAGAATGTGTTAATGAGGCATGCTTAATTTCAGTGTAATCTAATAATCCCTTCATTGTTGTTACTCTGGTGGTTTACTTCCTGTTTTTGTCCCATTCATCGCACAGCCAGCACGGTTTGGTAAAGATTGAGCGCTTGAATAGACACTGTACTTCAGAGCCTCTTTTCTCAGTTCACACTTTTCCTAAGTTTGTGCTTTTTTTCCAATATTTAGATAGGTTAGGAGAGTCCATTTGATTTGAGTTATACATCATTTTAAAGCTTAAAGTCTGCTCTTTCAGAATATGGTCTTAACTAAAAATTCATGTCTGGCGACGTTTTGTTTGTTTTGGGTGCAGGGTCACATATAACGACTGATATATTATTCTTTGATACACAGAAATTAAATGCTAACATGTGCTATTCATGTATTAATTCAGGATTTGAATGGCATTCCAGCGTTTGTCAAAGTAGATACATGTACATAAAATATAAGAGAGTAATACATTTTATCGGCAGTTGAATATTGAGATTAGGTTCTATCCTCTCTACTAGGTTAATCATTGACTAAGAAACAAGGCAATTATTCCATGAGCTACAACTTTTCTCTGTCATCAATTTTGATCAAATATACACAAGGTTGAACGTACACATACTGTAAAAACCAAAGTCCACCAGACAATGGTGGCATCATGCTAACACAAAGACTTATTCAACAGATGCATAAGTAAATAAGAAATGCGATGCGTATCATTTTTTTTTTGTTTGTTTTTGATTGTTCCATATTCCACATTTCAACAGATACATAAAACATAAACATCACAATACAAAAGCCTGGATGAATTGTCAAGTACAGCTTATAAGACAATAAAACATGTGAAATATGAAGAATCTACATAGAAGCATTGCTTTTAGGGTGTAGATTCCCAGATGCGGATGTGAAATTATTTCTTACTTGGTTATGTAATTTAAGGAATGACAGTTTGTGAATTGGAGAAATATAAACGCCAAAAAGTAAAAAGAAAAAGAAAAAAAAACACAAAGAAAACAATGTCCGCGGCACAGACTTCTTGAGAGTTGCGTGATCACCCGAGCGAGGTACAAGTCAGATGCAGTGTACAATAGCAAAGATACCAAATGTGTACAAAGGAAGTTCAGGAGACCAGTATTCGCGACTTTCTTAAAACACATTTCCTACATTTCATCTCACAGAGCTTGATTATTTGCAGTTGGTTTCATGCTGAAGGTAAAAAGTAGCTGTATGCTATTATCAAACAAGCAAAAACAGGTGTGAAACAATGCATATAATCTAAAGCGGTACATAGTCAGCTTCTTGCACAACAAGACAGTGTACAACTTCTCGATTACTGTTCAGAACTTCAGACACATCACAAGTAAAGACGGAATATCATCATTCACTGGAGCATTCACGTCTGGTATCTTGACAATGATTTGAACAACTGAGAGATGTTCATTTCCACATTAACCGTCCTCCGCTGTAACATTGACATCTGTTCCCCTGTCAGTAGGGAATCGACATGAGATACTCATTGCGGCATGTACTATGCAGTAAATTATCACCTCATGAATCACTGCGTATCAGCTCCAATAATGTCTTATGGGTGTGAAACGATATTTTCGTATCTTTCCGTAGATGCAAGGATGAAAGCTTTGAAATCTTTTTCATTGGCTGCATTTACGTCAGTTCCTTGTTCAACGAGATTCAGGTGGGGAACTTCAAGATGCCCTTTCGAGCTAGCAATCTGTAGCGAGATATAACACTTTTTCGTGGTAGCATTCACATTCTGCTCCCTTGTCAACGAGGGTTTTAACAACCGTGAGATGTCCATGCAGACATGCAATCGTTACTATTATACTGAATTGACAGCTCTGCAGTTCCATGTTATATTATGCATGAAAACCAGGGGTGGGGTTGATGGAGCCTGTTCCGTCAGCAGTATTTACGTCACCTAATTTTTCAACAAGATAGCGTACAATATCTACCTGTCCATTCTCACAGGATTTTTGTAATGTTGTAATGCCATCGTTACCGGAAGAACACCCGTCTGCTCCCCTGTCTACAAGAATTTTTGCATTTATGAAATGTCTATTCTCACATTCTTTATCTAACAAATTTTCACCGTCAACGGTTGGTGTGTTCACATCAGCTCCATGGTTTGTAAGGTATGAAACAATATTTCCGTGCTCTTTCATTTCTGCAAGAAATCTTCCTGATCAGCATCATTCACGTCAGCTCCTTTTTCAACAAGATAGCGTGCAATCCTAATATGTCCATTCTCACGAGCTCTTTGTAAAGGTGTAACACCAATGTTATTGACGTCTGCTCCCCTACCTATGAGTATTTTAGCAATTGTGAGATGGCCATTTTCACAAGCAAAATACAGCGAACTTTTGCCTTCAATGGTTACTGCATTGACGTCACCTCTGTGGTAAATCATGTGAGAAACAAGACATTTGTTTCCTTTCATAGATGCAATGATAAGGGCATTAAAACCCTTTTCATCAGCCTCATTTGGGTCAGCTCCTTGTTCAAGGAGATCGTGTGCAAGTTCAATTTGTCCGTTTATACATGCTCTCTGTAAAGGTGAAACACCATCTTTTGTGGCATAATTCACGTTTGCTCCCGTACTTACAAGGGTTTCAGCTTCATTGTCTACTAGGTGTGAAGCTATATCTTCGTGTCCTTCCTGAGATGCAACGATAGCTGGACTGAAACCCTTTTCATCAGGTTTATCTACGTCGGCTCCTTTCTCAACAAGATAACAGGCTATTTCCTTATTTCCATTTATACGTGCGATCTGTAGAGGTGTATCACCATTTTTACTTGCATAAGTCACATCTGCTCCATTGTCTACAAGGATTTTGATGATTGTGAGATGTCCCTTGTCACATGCGATATGCAGCGAAGTCATGCCGGTAATGGTTACAACATTCACATCAGCTCCGTTGTCTAAAAGGTGTGAAACAATACTTTCGAATCCTTTTCTAGATGCACGGATGAGGGAACTGGATCCCTTTTGATCGGCTGCCTGAACGCCAGCTCCTTCATCAATAAGAGAGTCAGCAACCTGTAGATGTCCCTTCGCGCTAGCATAATATAGTGATGTAACGCCGTCTTTCGCTTTAGCGTTCACATCTGCTCTTCTGTCAACAAGGATTTTGACAACTGTTACATGTCCATTCAAACATGCAACATGCAAAGGTCTGTGATTGCCAATGGCTACTGCATCTACATCAGCTCCGTGATTGATTAGATATGAAACAACAGATTCGTGCCCTTTCAGACATGCCAGAAATAGGGGGTTGAAACCTGCTTTATCTGCAGTATTCATGTTAGCTCCTTTTTCAACGAGATATTTTGCAACTTCTGAATATCCATTCTTACATGCGTTTTGTAAAGGTGTAACACCATCTTCCGTTGAAGAATTAACGTCTGCTCCCCTATCTAGAATGATTTTTGCAATTGCGTAATGTCCATTTTCGCATGCTTTGTGCAAGGAACTTTCCCCATTAATTGTTGCTGAATTCACGTCAGCTCTGTGGTCTAAAAGATGAGACACGAGATTTGGATGTCCTTTGAAAGATGCAAGGATTAGGGGACTAAAACCTTGTTCATCAGTTACATTTACGTCGGCACCTTTTTCAAGAAGGTAGTCTGTTATCTCACTTTGTCCATTTCTACATGCGCTTTGTAAAGGTGTTGCACCAGCTTTGGTTGCTGAGTTAACGTCTGCTCCCCTGTCGACAAGGATTTTAGAAATTTTGAGATGCCCATAGTCACACGCGACATGCAGTGAACTTGTGCCATTAGTGGTTACAGCATTTACATCAGCTCCGTTGTCTAGTAGGTGTATAACAATACTTTCGTATCCTTTCCTGGATGCACGGATGAGGGCAGTGGATCCCTTCTTATCAGCTGCCTGAACGTCAGCTCCTTGCTCAACGAGATAGTGAGCAACTTGTCGATGTCCTTTCGCGCTAGCATAATATAGCGGTGTTACACCGTCCTTCGCGGTACTATTGACATCTGCCCCCCTGTCCACAAGGATTTTGACAACTGTGAAATGTCCATTCACACATGCAACATGCAAAGGCCTGTGGTCGTCAATGCAAACTGCATTCACATCAGCGCCAAGATTTATAAGGTATGAAACAACATCTCGGTGGCCTTTCAGACATGCAAGAAATAAAAGGTTGAAACCTTTTCTATCAAAAGTATTTACGTCAGCTCTTTTTTCTACAATATAGCGTGCCACGTCTACGTGTCCGTTCTCACAAGCTCTTTGCAAAGGTGTGATACCAACGTTATTGCAATGATTCACGTCTGCTCCCCTGTCTACAAGAATTTTGGCAGTTGTGAGGTGTCCGTTTTCACATGCTTTATCCAACGCACTTTCACCGTCAAGGGTTGTTGAGTTCACATCAGCTCCATGTGTTAAAAGGTGAGAAACAAGAATATAGTGTCCCTTCATAGATGCAAGGATAAGGGGATTGGAATCTCGTACATGAGATGCATTTACGTCAGCCCCTTGTTCAAGAAGATATTGTGCTAATTCAATTTTCCCGTTTTTACATGCGTATTGCAAAAGTGTTATACCATCTTTCGTCACTGAATTCACGTCGGCTCCACGATCGATAAGGATTTTGGCTACTCTGAGATGTCCATTTTGGCAGGCTAAATGCAACGGACTATCACCCTCATGGTTTACCGCATGGATATCAGTTCCAAGTTCTATTAAGCGTGACACAATATTTTCGTATCCTTCCCGAGATGGAGCCATAAGGAGATGGACACCTTTTTTACCAGATGCATTTGCGTTAGCTCCTTGTTCAAAAAGATATTGTACAACTTGCAGATACCCATTCAAACTAGCAAGATATAACGGTGTAGGACCGCTTTTTGCTGTAGTATTCACATCTGCTCCCCTGTCAACAAGGATTTTGGCTACTGTGCGATGTCCATTTTGGAGTGCAAGATATAACGCATCATAACCCTCATAGTTTACTGCATATACATCAGCTCCAAGGTCTATTAGGAGTGAAACAACATTTTCATGTCCTTCTTGAGAAGCAACGATGAGTGGAGTGAAACCCTTTTCATTAGCTGCATTGACGTCAGCTCCTTGTTCAAGAAGATATTGGACAACATTCAGATGTCCTCTTAAACTAGCAAGATATAGTGGTGTATAACCGTTTTTCACTGTAGAATTCACGTCTGCTCTACTGTCAACAAGGATTTTGGCTACTGTGAGATGTCCTTCTTCACATGCAGAGTGTAACGAACTAACGCCGTTGTGGTTTACTACATGTACATCAGCTCCATGGTCTATTAGGTATGAAACAATATTTTCATGTCCTCCATAAGATGCACAAATGAGTGCGTTGAAACCATCTTCAGCAGTTGCATCTATGTCAGCTCCTTGTTCAAGAAGATATTGGACAACATTCAGATGTCCACTCAAACAAGCATTATCTAGCGGTGTAAAACCGTTTTTCGCTGTAGAATTCACATCTGCTCCCCTGTTTACAAGGATTTTGGCTACTGTGAGATGTCCATTTTTGCATGCAAGATGCAACGAACTGTAACCCTTATGGTTTACTGCATGTACACCAGCTCCATGGTCTATTAGGTATGAAACAACATTTTCATGTCCTTTTTCAGATGCAGAAATGAGGGCGATGAAACCATCTTCATCAGCTGCATTTATGTCAGCTCCTTTTTCAAAAAGATATTGGACAACTTCCAGATGTCCCTTAAAACTAGCATCCCTTACTGGTGTAACACCGTTTTTTGCTCTAGTATTCACATCTGCTCCCCTGTCAACAAGGATTTTGGCTACTGTGAGATGTCCATTTTTGCATGCAAGATGTAACGAACTATAACCCTCATGGTTCACTGCATGTACATCAGCTCCAAGGTCTATTAGGTGTGGAACAATATTTTCAGGTCCTTCTTGAGAAGCAACCATGAGTGGGGTGAAACCCTTTTCATTAGCTGCATTGACGACAGCTCCATGTTCAAGAAGATATTGGATAACATTCAGATGTAATCTTAAACTAGCAAGATGTAGTGGTGTATAACCGTATTGCGCTGTAGAATTCACGTCTGCTCCCCTGTCAACAAAGATTTTGGCTACTGTGATATGTCCATTTTGGCATGCAAAATGTAACGAACTAACACCAACATGGTTCACTGCATGTACATTAGCTCCATGGTCTATTAGGTATGAAACAATATTTTCATGTCCTCCACAAGATGCACAAATGAGGGCGTTGAAACCATCTTCATCAGTTGCATTCATGTCAGCTCCTTGTTCAAAAAGATATTGGACAACATTCAGATGTCCTCTAAAGCAAGCAAGATGTAGTGGTGTATAACCTTTTTTCGCTGTAGAATTCACGCCTGCTCCCCTGTTTACAAGGATTTTGGCTGCTGTGATATGTCCATTTTGGCATGCACAATGTAACGAACTAACACCGGCATGGTTTACTGCATGTACATCAGCTCCATGGTCTATTAGGTATGAAACAATATTTTCATGTCCTTCCTGAGAAGCACCGATGAGAGGATTGAAACCCTTTTCATCAGCTGCATTTACGTCAGCTCCTTGTTCAAGAAGATATTGGACAACATTCAGATGTCCGTTGAAACAAGTATCTTTTAGCGGTGTAGAACCGTTTTTCGCTGTTGTATTCACCTCTGCTCCACTGTCAACAAGAAATTTGGATATTGCGATATGTCCATCTTTGCATGCAAGATGCAACGAACTGTGACCATTGGTGGTTACTGCATTTATATTAGCCCCGTTGTCTATCAGGTCTTTGACAACTGTGTGATGTCCATTTTTACATGCATTATGTAAAGAAGTATCACCATCATTGGCAACTGCATTAACGTCAGCTCCATGATCTAAAAGATAGGAAACAACTCGTGTTTGTCCTGTCGTACATGCAAGGATGAGGGGAGTTAAACCTTTGTCATCAGCAATATTAACATCAGCTTGGTATTCAACAAGACACTGTACTGTGTCTAAATGTCCATTGATACTTGCATTCTGTAATGGTGTAATACTGTTATAGTTAACCAATACTGCATTGACTTTAGCTCCATGATCTATAAGATTAGAAACAATTTTTGTATATCCTTTCATAGATGCAATGATGATAGGGTTGAAACCGTTTTCATCAGCCGCATTTACTTCAGCCCCTTGCTCAAGAAGAAAATGCGAAACTTCTTCATGTCCATTCTCACATGCTCTGTGTAAAGGTGTAACGCCATCTTTTTTGACGACATTCACGTCCGCTCCCCTCCCGACAATGGTTTTGGCAGCAGAGAGATCTCCATTTTCACATGCACGATACAACGAATCATTGCCGTCAGTGATTACTGTCTGTACGTCATTTCCATTGTTCAAATTTTGAGAATCAGTGCACTGGAGTCCTTTCCTCTTTGTTAATTTTTTATTCTCCATTGTGGTGAAGCTTCACCGTTTTGATTGTCATAGTCCAGAGCCGTCTTTATTTAGGAGAGTTACGACAACGTGATATCTCCACAACAGCAGTCTTGAATCACCAATGTGTTCAGTGTTAAAATCCTTTGAAGTCCTAGAATGCATGAAGTATGAACATATAATACATGGGCAGGAGGTCAAAGTTGCATAGAGTAGATCATGTATTCTTTGTCATCGTTAGGTTTTCCCGCCCAAGTTTTCATCAGATTGCATTAGAATTAATGACAAGCGTTCGAAGCTGATTTTATTAAGGCTCTGCTCTCATTGTTCATTTATTCTTGATAATTCAATTCCGTTTCATGTCGTTCCTCTTAGGTACTATTTCATTCAATTTTAATAGAAATTCCTTTCATCTAACGACGCAGGGTTGGCATTGATTTTCGGGCCAATTTACTCATTTCAATTCCATTGAATGACAAACAACTTCAAACTCTAAACGTTCGAATTTAATCAACGTAAACAAGTTCTTTTGGATTCACATTTCATCTATACAGTACACGTGAAATTTCCAATTTGATTGTTACATTACATGATTATGTAATTCCATAACAAAAGTAAAGAGAGTAAGAAAGTAAAGACTGACCACGCTGACGAATTACAGATTTGCATTTGTAACAAAAGTGAAATGCGCAAAACGTGCTATTCGGAATTTACCATTCTAAGGCGCATATCAGTATAAGGGGAAACAGTATAAAACAACAATGGCAATAATAGTTTAAAGCTTCTATACCTTACTAAAGTCTATGGACCAATCTCGTTTTCCTTGTTTCCAAGTCTTTACGCACTAATCTTGAACCTCTACTACCAACAGATCAAAGTGAATGAACAAAAGCACAGAACATTGTACCTTTTTTAACATGAGATGCTTACCGGAAGAATATGAAATGAAGATTCTTTTAGACCTATTTGCTTGAGCTTGTTGTCTTCACGAGAAGAATCTAGTTGTGACACTCATGGTTGTAAGATCCTGCCTATGAAACAATAATTAAAGTGCGAACACGAAAGGCCTACGTGACAATTATATGCAAAAAAAAAAAATAACACTGCTGCACAACCGTGTTGATCCGTGACCAGTGTGTTACTGGGCTCCAATCATTTACATGCATATATAGGAAACAGTGGACTTTGCGATGTTTGCGCTATATGAGTTTGCTCACATGGCAGTCTATTATGTTTATGTATATGTCTGTTAGTGTGTGTTTCGTTTTTTATTTTCCTTCACATTTGCCTTCACATTAATGCCAAAATGAGGAACCTGTATTTTATTTTGGATTAAATTAACCTGTACATCCATTCGCGTATGTAGGTTTTAAACGGGTTTAAGGGCTTTCGATCTTGTAGATAGTGATACTGTAATAATAATGATAATCCTCATCATCATCAGCATAATATTAATAATAAGAACGTTTAAGAAAGATGCTATGCCTTTGGTTGAAGTTATGATTCAGAATTTAAAGAGACAAAGAGCATACAATCTGAAGAATTTAAAGTTTATTCTGTGAAAATTGGTTTTACGTGGCTGATATATATTGATAAAAAACAAAAGCAAAACAGTGTGAGCCATATACGAGGTGAGTCTTAGCCTTTTATCAACGCCCGCTCGCTGTAATAGGCGAGCGCGACAGCGCGAGGGCCTTTTGAGAATCGTTTAACACATTACTAGTATTATTCATGACACTTGAACCCTTCTGAGTATAATTATTCATTTTAACGGGTTCCGGTCAACCAATGGAGTGGCGCGCTCCACGCATCCTCAGTCTTGGTGTTGTCATGCCTGTTCGCATGCATCACTGACCACCCACACAGGTCTGCCACAGAACTCTACACACTCAGTGTGCAGAGTTCTGTGCGGGCTGGGGCGTGTATTCGCTCTATTCAAATCGGGTTTGAGCAGACAGACACGTTGATTGGTCGACTTTTGCTCCCGAAATCGGGGAGCAAGAAGTTGGTAATTCAAAGGGCTAACAAAAGGATGCGAAACAGATCTCAAAAGGCCCTCGCGCAACCCCACTCACATGGGCTCCCTTCACCATACAGCGAGAGGGCCTTGGCAAAAGGCTATGCGAGTCTCAGATATCTTTTTTTTTTTAATTTATTCGATCAATTTGATTACGGAACCCAACGATGCATGGGCATAAAAGGCTATAAAATGTTATTAGTGATTGCAGGTTCCACTTCACTCATATAACGGTATCAATTTACTTACTCATCACTGTATCATGTAATCCATTTACTATTGAGTTATTTAGAACTGTTGTGAAAAAAAATCACTCCATAGAAATAAACTTCGAAATTGTTGCGTGTAAATGAACATTAATAAAGCATTAAGTCTATGGATCCACTACTTGTGGCACCTCCCCCCCCCCCCCCCCAGTATTACTACATGTGGAGTAAAAAACATGACTTTTTTATGTAAGAGCCCGTGTAGGCCCCTATACTTATTCGTCGAACGAACTTTCTTTCTTCCTGGATCTGAAACAGATCTGTAAAGATTCGTTATTATGGAAGGCTTGCTTCATCCGACTCCACCCTCCAGAGGTTTTGTGTCTCTCTAAGTGTGGAAAAGTGACCATTTGCAATTCTATCAATATACCCATCCTGCAAATTTTGTTTTGAAGAAAAAGAGAAAGAAATGGGATTCATATGGCCTAAAAGTGGTCAACAAATTAAAATCCTTTCAACGAGGGCTCCTACCTGCTAAGATTTGTAAAAAATTGTCATGGGTTTTCAAGGAAAAACTGAAATAATGACGCACGACGGACGATTTACAATAAACATTTTTAAAAGCTGAGTTGATCTTTTTTTCAGAACTGAGGAATACGGAATGAACATATTTATACATTTGTCGAAACGTTGTGTCTAGGCAAATTTACTTAGGTAACTGATTTGAATTTGTATTTGTCTCTATATATCAACAATAAGTATGCATCAGTACAATGCGTTGCGTTAACAAGTGGTCACACGGCGTATAAGTTATATACCCTGGAAATGATTTGTAATTCCTTGGAAGCTTATTGAAGCTGCTGATTTAATATGATTTAGACAACTAAGTTATTCTTTAACTCTTCGTTTGCACACAAATTGTGGAAATTATCCACGTCAGCGAGATCGAGTTCATATAAAATGTTGTTGACTAAAAGTATCATTTCCTTGAAATTTTGTAATTGTAACTTGTAACTGTATAGAGCCGTGACTATAATGCAACTCCTGTGCTGTGGATGTGACGCTGTGGATGTAGTGTTATGCAGCTTGGGCGTCTTTTCGATTGATTATTCGTAGATTCTTGATATTAATACAATGAACGGGATGAATACTGTTGTGGAATCGTGACCATTTTTAGCTCCGTGAACGTAATGTATCCGCACACAATCGATCCTTTACCAACATTTATCATACGCTTATAACACATGTATAGTATGCTCAGTCTCATACGGACCTCGTATTTCTCGAGCCAGAGAACTCAATCTCCCGAGTATGTATTTCTAACAAAGAGAGTGCCGACAAGATTAATGTTATACGCAATTGATCTGGCACCGCTTTGTTCTTCTTTCTTATGATAACTTATCCAGGCTATAAGTACACAACGAGCATGAAGAATACTCATTTGATAACATAAAGGTTGGTCTTTGGTCACTACAGTGATTTGTGGTTCTTTGTGTCATTCGAGATCATCGTCATGCACCAATGATATGTAAATGCAAACATATCTCACATTGAACCTTGAGCCACGTCTACAATGAAATGGCAAACACTTTGTTAAACGTTATGCCAGGTGTACACTACCTGATCTCGAAATAGAGATAACTCAATGCACTTGTGAGGAGTCGGCTCTTTCACACGGAAGAAGGCCACACCGTACCTCTTTACACAAATTCTGCAAGAAAATTATCTCGTTTTTCTTCAACGGATTGACTTGAGTTGAGTAGCGCATATTTCGTTTTACGTGATGAGTAAGAAGGCATTTAGTATATAAAGCAACCGCGTAACAATGTTCTTTACCAAGGACTGTGGATGAGGATTAAGTGCCTTGTCAGGGATACAATAACTGCAGTTCATTATTCGCGTATACTTGCATTCCTTTCATGAGGTTTGGTCGCCTCTCATTTCATTTTGAGAAATGTGATGAAAAAAGGAATCCACAGACTTTACCTGAGTTTGTATGCTCTCCTTAAGTTCTACCAAATATCTTAGGCTTTGATTGCCCAGTTGCGATAGACATGAAATACGGCGCCGTGCTGCTACTAACATTGGCTGCTTCTGTACGTGGCCTTGCTGTAGAAGGTAAGTGTATCTTTTCACACGTGGTATCTTAGCTCTGTCCGTTATGTCAGGAAAAATACGCTAGAACTATTTAAAAAAAAGGAAGCCAACCCGAATGCCACCAAATATTATTAACCAAAAATCATATATTATATAGATTCTTCAAAAGGTTACAATGTGGCATTATATTGAATAGTGTTTAGTGCTAATCAAAAATAATAGAAAAAGAAATGTCCTGGAACAACAAATTCATTACATCGTCACGAGGATCGTACAACATTATCGAAACACATGGCAAAGTAATAATGGACACTGGTTTACTGTACGTGTGCCAGTGAGGCAAGTTAAGAGTAATCCGAGCTCAATTAAAGACGGTGATAGGGTACTAAGCTACTTAATCTAATAAAATAAATACATTATTATTATTCAAGCTACGTGTAGCTTACTTCAACCCCTATGGTTCATTTGTTTTGTTTTCTTTTTATCAACAACACATTCAAACTAGAAATATAAGGATATTTTAAATACTGATTGACAAATTCCCCTTCGTCGACTTATATTGTAAATAAGTAAAAGATAATACACGTGATAATTTAGACGCAGAAAACTACAGACAGTTTACGTGTATAGGGCGTACAAGTAAATTGTATTCCAAGTATATTGTACGCCAACGTAAAAGAAACTTAAGAGTTTGGCAATACTAGCGGGTATTGTGTACTTTACAAGGGAGGAAAGTTATAAAAAAAAAAACTGACATTCAGAAACGAAGAACTCCCATTGACAGTTTATATATGCTGAAATGTTCCTTTTTAATACCCGGAATGGAAGGAATTTCATTGGTTTCAACATAATCTTTAATGCTCAAGCCTTATTCTTTATATCCGTTAAATTGTCGGAATCTTTATTTCCTTTGTGGAATCCCCTTTAAATAAAATCGAATTACAGACGAGTTAGAAGGACAAGCCAAAAGTTACCGTTTTCACTGTCGTGGCTTCACTATTTCATTTCTATTGATTTCACCAGTGAGAAACACTGCCCCCATCGTTCGAGGATGGAAAGGAGGCGACATCCGGTTGCCATGTAACTTTGAAGGAGAGCCTGAAGCTGTAATCTGGGTCAAGGAAAGCGTCTCACAGCAGCAACCGAGGACGACCAAGGCTGGATTCATCTATGGGATTTTTAAGAGCTGGGAGAAAGGGTTTGACATCGACAAGAACTTTAGTCTCATCATAACTAACTTGGACGTTGCAGATGAGGGTCTATACCTGTGTCAAGTGGTTTTGACGAATTCGGAGGATTTTGAGCTCTCCACTCTTTTGACGGTTACATGTAAGTGATATTTTGCTGAAACGGTAAGAGAAGGTATCGTTTATTCTGCAAAATTAAGAAAGCTTCCCTGAAATCCTTCTCAAAGCCGTGCACAAGGACATAATGAGCTTTGTTTGAACTCCCACGATAATTTACCCATTATTCTTAAGAATTTACTTTCTAAAGTTTTATGCCTTATTTGGGCCTTGTAAATAAGAATATTCAAAGGAGCTGGCAGGACTATTTAAATATTTCCCCAGCTTTGAAGCATGTTTCATCACAGAAGCAATCACGGTTACTAGAATGATATACTAAAACTGCGCTCTAAAACACTATTCATTATAGAAAAGATTGTGAAACAGACAAATGAAACACTTTTTGCACTGTATACTAGTAGGCCTTTATGCCAATTTTTTACTCTCGCCCGCAAGACATGCATGCAGGTCAACCGATATGGGTTTTTTTCTTTGTCATGAAGATACATTAAAATGATATTCTTCTTTATTCTGAATCTTCATTATTCCAAACACACATATTTCCTGAAGCTAGAGGTTCCTTTATTCGAAAATAAAGAGGGGATTGTTGATACCCACATAAAAGTATAATTTGTTACCCCAGAATTCATCTGTTCAAATGAAATGGGTTTCTAATTGCGAAGGTTCGTTCATTTGAATTAAGTGTATTTTGTCACTGAACGGTATGCTTCTTTTACTTTCGCCCAGTGTATTCAGTTTTTCACGAATCATTGAATAAAAGGAAGGATAAAGGGCAGGAATTTGTGCAGCAGGGTTGTAAGTGTACAATATTACGGACTTTTCGACTTGCGTGTTTGATATAGGACTTTACTATCAGTGTTGTAGCAGCTCGATGCACAACAGCCCGCACGCAAGTATTTTATCGAATTGAATAACGCAGTCTGCATTTTCCAAAACGCAATATACAGAACTTCATGCAACAAAGGCAAAATTTTAATTCGATATTTTGTAAATATATATTTTTTTTAATTTCCCCCTAGCAATGGCATCGGACCATAGAATCGAGGAATGCGTTGATAAGACTCAGTCCCATCAGAATGGGTGTATATACCAAATTACTATGCCTAGCACTGCCACCTTTAATCTTACGTGTGTTGTGAGTGGATTCAAGCCTAACATTTCCATGCAATGGACTGAGGAATCTGGAAAGAGGCTGAATTCCGTGGTTTCAAGACAGAAAATGCTATCTGACAGCACATACGAGAGGAGTGAAACGATATCCATTTCAACCGAACAAGGAAAGGAGCAAACCCTCATGTGTATAGCTACTGGTGACGCGCTGAATGGAACATCGACCAAGGAAATCACTCTTCTGCCCATATCAGGTTGTGCACAAAGTTTTTTTTTTTTTTAACAATAACAAGTTAGAGTGCACTTAATCGCTTTTGTTGGCACTACCAAATGATTCATGGAAAGAGGTAAAATATTGTGATGAATGGGGATTTTGATTTTCACCAGATTATATCTGTATGAGTCGATAACTTCCTGTGTAACCATTCGTCATTGAAAAATAGTTAACCTTGAATCTATCCCGCGAGTTTTCCTAATATTGTGTGATATAGTGATAATGATTACAGTGAGATTGTCGTAACCTAGTAGTAAAATACTTGTCGCACTACCCAGTTACGTAGACATATAATATGTTGCAGTAAAATGTCATGTTAATTACTATAAACATGTTTCATATTTTCGATGAAACAGAGTAACGAAAGGATAACACGTTTTTCATTGTATCTAGACCAACTTTCAGGAAAACGTGCTAATGCCGGTTTCATCGTTGGACTAGTCATTGGTGTATCCGTTGCTATATCCCTCCTCTTCTCCCTTGTTGGAAAGTTTCTGCAAAAGTATCATCCGCACTTCCTACCAAGAAAAGGTGTTGATATTTTGTTGTTTCATTTATCATTAATTCATTGATTTGTTTTGTACTTTCTTTTCGAACCCTCCAGACAACTTTCTCTCTCTCTCTCTCTACGTATTCTTATATCCGAAATTATCAATTTGCATTTTGCGTAAGTTTATTTTTTATTACAGGCCATAGAAATACTACGATTGTATATTCACATGTGATTGCAGTGTCAGGTGACACCGACAAAAAAAAAATGGGAAAAGCGTGTGTGTGCTTATGCATTTACTTAATCATTGTGTGAACTTGAATCACGAAACCAACAGAAAGTAGCATGAGCCGATTTCATAATATGACTTAAATAGTGAAAGGGGTCAACCTTGACAATCTTAATTTGTTTGCACTTTCTGACAGAGCAATAATGTTGATGTACCTTACTGAAAAACAAAAGTTCATAGAACAACTGAGAAAACTGTGATCTTTATTGGTTTTCTAGAACATGTTTATGTGGATTATTCTAAACACATATGGAAGAGACCCCTTCTGTCACTCTCTGTATTTCGTAAATATTCTTTAAACGCATGCACTTTCAACTTTAATAACTTTTGGGAAAATGAAGTGACTGCTTTGGAAATAAGTATAATTCATATGTATGGATTTAGACTTATCTATTAAGTGTGTGAAAGTCCAGCGGCTCATTCTGATATAATGATAATAATAATAATAATAACAATAATGATAATAATAATAATAATAATAATAATAATAATAATAACACTAATGATAATAATTTTTCCCGCCAAGTTCGTACGTTTGTCAGTCCATTTGATAAAAGGTTCATTCAATATAGCATTTCGATCAATGAAATTCGCACATGTGCAATTCGATTCGTAAAACCGGCATTCAAACTGGTACGTTCTCTTCAGTCCTTCAAATTCGCAAGCACTGGCGGAAAATGGTATTTCAGTCATTCAATTTCGCGTATGAGCAGTCAAATTCCAAATATGTGACACTGCACCTCAAAACAAACAAAAAGTCGCCAGACATGAATTTTCAGTTAAGACCATATTCTGAAAGAGCAGACTTTAAGCTTTAAAATGATGTATAACTCAAATCAAATGGACTCTCCTAACCTATCTAAATATTGGAAAGAAAACACAAACTCAGGAAAAGTGTGAACTGAGAAAAGAGGCTCTGAAGTACAGTGTCTATTCAAGCGCTTAATCTTTACCAAACCGTGCTGGCTGTGCGATGAATAGGACAAAAACAGGAAGTAAACCACCAGAGTAACAACAATGAAGGGATTATCAGATTGAACTGAAATTAAGCATGCCTCATAAACGCATTCTGTCCATAATTAATGCCAACTTTCAAAGCAGTAGAATTATCTTTTCAAAAGTTATTAGAGTTGAAAGTGAAGAGTGTGGACAAGGTTTTTCAGAAACGAAAAAGGGATTCTAAAGACACACTTAATCACACTATTCTACCAAAAATGTTCCAGATAAACTGCAGAAAAAACATACTTTCCTGCCCGTTTTATGATACCAAATGTTAGCACAATGTAAAAGAAGACCCACTCTTTCAGAAAATATGAAAAAGTCAAGTTCGGCTAGGTTGACCCATGTCACTTATTTTCAGTCCTCACGCAAAGTCAGTGTATGCGACTATATATGTATATATATATATATATATATATATATATATATATGTATATATATATATATATATATATATACATGTATATTTTTTTTATTTATATCAATTTATGTATATATACATAGTATCACACCACCTTATGGTGTTGTATTTTATTTTTTCTTGATGTTCTATTTCCCAGGATGCGGCTGCAATCCCTGCTGTCGGAGACCAGAGAGACTTGATGAAGAAGAAACATTCATGCTGGGTATGGAGAAGTTTGTAATGAATACAACGTTTTCTTTCCTTCTTTAATTCTTATTTACCATTAAGCATGTACATGTTTTTTCGTTCACATTGTAATTCATAATAAAGTGTAATGCAAGTAACGAATGGTGCTTCCAAAAATAAATGAACATTCTTACGAGGAGTTGTGTATTCTTTTTTCTGTTTTCCCTGAAGAGAATTGGCATGTATCCGCCTGGAGTCGAATTATTTATAATGAAGCACTAAAAAGATTAAAACGCAAATTTTTACAAGAGCAAAAGAGCATCGAATTGCTTACAGGAAATTATAAATTATGCTTGATTCTCACCACAGAAGTTCGGTGACTAATTGTAGAATCCATTATACAAAATATTGGTATAAGAAGGAGTTGCAGTTTTTTTTACAAATTAAAATAGGGTTACTCAGGCGTGCTTTGGAATAGTAGCAATGAAAATGCGAACAGATTAATACAAATGTATACATTAGGTGACACTGACGTAATAATAATAATAATAATGGTAATAATAATGATAATACATATTATAGTGTATACTTTTATAGCGCAACAGTCCATCAAAAGATGCTCATGGCGCTTTTAGTCTTAAAGATAATAACAAGTTTTGGTTCCTCAAAAGTTTCCTTGAATTTCCTTGTCTCGGGATAAAGTACCTTTCATATAACTAACACTGTGAGACTTACTCGCCCCAAAGTGCTCTCATGTCTTAGTAATCATGCAATTAACTGCGACCAGCAGCCCCATACGCATAGCGACCAGCAGTCCCATACGCATAGCGTAATCGGGCTTGGCATTGTATCATTCAGGATCATGACAGATTTAGTATCGCAGGATAAATGTCAACTTAAAATCCCAAAAATTCTTCAACTTGAAGACTTACCAATTAAAGTGAAGTATTGAAAACAGGCTTCGGGCAACGTTTGGTTCTGCCTATGGTCCCTTTCTCTTCGAATTGATGACTGAATGTGACTCGGTCGAGAGGACCTTGGGAGAGCTACCATACACTGAATACTACAGCCAGTGCATGCGAACACATCACATGCGCAAACATTTCAAATCCATCAACGGATAAGATGTTTGTGGCGCATGCGCTGGCCGTAGTAGTCAGTGTAGTAGCTCTCCCAAGGTCCTCTCGACCGAATCATATTCAGTCATCAATTCGAACAGAAAGGGACTATTGGCAGAACCAAACGTTGTTCGAAGCCTGTTTTCAATACTTCAACTTAATTGGTAAGTCTTCAAATCGAAGAAATCTTTGGATTTTAAGTTGTCATTTACCCGCGATACTAATTCTGTCATGATCCTGAATGCTACAATGCGAAGCCCCATTACGCTATGCGTATGGGGCTGCTGGTTGCAGTTAGCTATGCGTACAATGGGCTGCACGCTGCTGGTCGCAGTCAGTGGTTTCGTACAATATTTATCGACGCCGTACGGCGCTGGCTCTGGTACGAAACCATTATTGCATGATTACTAAGACATGAGAGCACTTTGGGGCGAGTAATTCTCACAGACAACGTACTTTAACGTGAAACACAAACCAAGACAAGGAAATTCAGGTAAACCTTTGAGGTACTAAAACTTTTTATTATCTTTAAGGTTAGGAGAATAGAGAAAGAAAGAAAGAAAGAAGAAAAGAAATTATGTGACATCTTCACTTCACTTGTTTCCTACAACATACACGTATTAGACAGATATGTTTATAGAGAGGTTTTAAATGATTCCACAGAGCATGACTGGCGAATAGTGAAAGGGATATCTTTAAAAAAAATTTTGTCCAGTGTGGGAGAAAGAACGAGTTCCCAATGAATGCTTTATGAAAAGGAAGTACATGATCGAAGTCTGCGAGGAGGGTTATAACAATATAAAGAATTCTGGAGATACTCGGGTGCAGGTTTTCCTACTATAGGTCAGTAATGTTGCGGCAGAGTTTTGAAGACGTTGTGGAGCGTTCATTTGTTGTGACATGCCGAAAAAGACAGAGTTACAATAATCTATACAAGAGTAAATAAGAGCATGTATGAGCTGTTACGCTGCTGTTTTAGCGAGAAATTTTCGAATAAAACCCAAGATTACGCAACTGGAATCTTCCAGATTCCATTGTACAGCAATTCATTTTTGTTTCCGTCAAGTTTTTCTGGTCTTCTTGGTCTATGTTTGTGAAGAAACGCAATATCAAAAATTTTACATGATAATGTTAAAATGAACATTAATCGTTGCATAGATACAATTACGCCTAAGGTACATGTCCCAATTGTAATGTCTTTAAAAGAAAGGGATAGTCTTGAAGTGATACAGGCCTGGTAATGGAAAAATTGGAAGGAATAACCAGTTCAATTTAATACATGGTTTTGTTGTGTATGCATACATATAATACGATAGGTATGCAGAGTATGCGTAATTATAAGTATATTTAGATAGTTAATGCATTTTTGTCTTGGTTTTACTTTCCATCAGAACCTCTCTCACCATCGCTTACGAAGGAACAAGTAGAGCAATGTAAAGAAGAGCTGAAGGCGTATTACCGGTTGTCACGACGCAAGGTCACTTTGGATCCACTCAACTTTATGGATCGTGTTAACTTGGATGACATTTACACAAATCTGAGTTTATTAGACCAAAGTAACATGCGTAAAACTACACCTATAACGTACCAAGACCTTTTAACCAATGATAGAAGTTTAAACCTTTCAAAGCGCCTTTTGATCCAGGGTGAAGGTGGTGTAGGTAAAACAACGCTGTGCTCTAAGATAGCTTGGGATTGGTGCCAGGGAAGGATTCTCCAGGATCTCGATATGGTGCTCGTAATACCTCTTCGAGATGTGACCGACGGGAAAAGTATAGGTAGTATAGTGCAAACGTATTTCTCTGATTCAAACGCAGCCACACAAGACGAAATAGACGGGTATATCTTGAACAATTTGAATCAAATTCTTATTGTGTTTGATGGTTTCGACGAGTTTAACGGAAAAATCGAAAAAAAGAGCAGCAGTGAAGTCATTCGAATCTTAGGTTTAGAGCAATATGAGTCATGCAAGGTAATTGTGACCACAAGGCCATGGAGAAGACATGAATTCACTGCTGTCAAAAGTCTTGCCGAAGCTTACACATTTATCAGAGTCGACGGATTTAACAAAGACAATTTATCAGATTATATCAACAAATACTTTCTGATAAGAGAAAACGAAGATCTGGCAGAAAGTTTAATTACTTTTATGGAGGAAAATGATGTAATCCAGTCGAACATGGCCCCGTTTCCTATCTACTCTGCAATGCTTTGCCTAATGTGGGAAGAATTTAGTGAAGAGAGACGAGAGGAACTGACAAAAATGCAAACTTTCTCTGAGATTTTTGGAGAAATGATCACTTTCCTGGGAAAACACTACGCGTCAAAAGCATGCCAAAATGAAAAGAGTAAGAACGCCCTTGAGCATTTAAAGGAAGCGGATAGGGCAATTCAGGACATAAGTGAGATAGCATTGACCGGTTTGTTGCAAAACAATATGATATTTCAAGAAGACCAATTTAGAGAGTGTCCTGATACTTTGGAAATATGCTGCAGAGTTGGGGTTCTGACGAAAGAAAGAGATTTCATCAACAGAGGGCGTCGGCGCATTGTCAATACTCAATCCCTCGTTTTATCAACGGTTTCGTTTCCCCACAAATTGTTCCAAGAATATATTGCAAGAGTATACATTGAAAATGTGTACACCAATAATCACGCCGACTACAGCCAACTGAAAAACAAACTTCTTGCCCAATTTGAGCAATTTCGCTACCTGTTGTACTTCATCTCAACCTTACGGAATGAGATTCGCCTTGATATCATCGATGGATTGACAAAGTGTGCCGACCAGTATTTCTGCGTTGATGTTGCGTTTGAATGTCACACTGAGGAGGCAGCTAAAGCAGTGGGAGAACGATGGGATAAATACAGACTGTCTCCTGATATGTCAGAGCACACAAAGTCAGGAGTCGTCTTCATGGTGCACTGTAACCAAGCGGTGAGTTGGTCATTGATTTTCAAATCGAAAAAGAAAATGTCCAAAACAATATGTAGAAGATGTATGTTTGTGTGTGTGTGTGTGTGTGTGTGTGTGTGTGCGTGTGTGTGTGTCCGTTTGTCTGTGTGAACGTCAAAGAATTTGATATCCTCACCCTCTTTTGTTGAGAGAAATCAATCTTTTTTATGGTATTGTGGGACCAGTGTGTTTGAGGCGGAACGCCGTACTGCGTATTAAGTATCGTACCTGTATTTAGGGCTCATAGTGACGTGTTGATGGAGTCTAACCCAAGACTCTCAGTCCGGACTCGTATAGTACAGACAAGACATTTCGCCCTCCCTTCTCAACTATTTCCCGGCATTACGTCAATAAAAATATAGATATTGAAAGTGTCACATTAACTCATTTGGCTTGATCCCTGGATTTTTAGCATTCCACTCTTAGTGATCATCACTGTTCAAACTGTCTAAATTCTCTCCCCATTAGCGATCGTTACACATTGACCGTTCCAACTGCGGAAGAACTTTGTTACTTGACTTGGCGGAAGGAATTTGCTCCAGCACTGTGCTGTGCGAAGTAACGATGGACTTGTTTAACTCAAAATTTGAAACTGATTTCTACAAGATCGTAGCAGACAAGGCTTCGAACTGTCAGGTAAGATCTTCAACAAAAACGACATTACATGTGCGTTTGTCAGGAATGTGTGTCACAGTAAATCACAAAACCAACAAAAAGTCGGACCTCTTGGTTGTACGTGAGGACTAAAAAAAAAAAAAGTGAAAGAGGTCTACCAAGGAAATATTGAGTTTCATATATTCTGAAACGGCTATTGTTCATCTACATTATTCTTAACGTATGATATCATAAGAGGAATTGAGTATTTTTCAACAGTTCTGCAACTCTGCTTTTTGTATGTGGTTAGGGGTTTACTAGAGACGTCTTTTTATTTCTTAATAAAAACAATACACAGTTCAACTCAGTTTCAACTCTTATGATATTTTAAAAGATAATGCTTTGAAAGTTGGCATTATTCATTAATGGAATCTTTTGATATAGAGCATATTAAATTTATTTTTAATTTGGTAAACATTCTTTTGCTTTTGATCCGGTGGTCTACATCCTGTCTTTGCTTATGCTTTGTTTGCTGTTTTGTTTTATTGTTATTTGCCCATTCATCGCACAGCTCTCGTGGTTTGGCGAAGAACAAGTGCTTGAATAAGCATTGTATTTAGTTTGTACTCCAGAGCTCGTTTTCTCAAGCCATTTCTTTCTCGACTGAGCGTTTCCTTTAAAATCTATAGATAGGTAAAACGAATTCATTTTACTTGAATTAAATATTATTTCAAAGTTTACATTGTACTCTTTCAGAATCTACCCTTTGCTATAATCCATGCTGGCGGCATTTCCACGGTGTTATAGGAAATAAACATTTCACTGCCTTAATAACATTTCATGGGATCGATTTCATGGTCAAATGTCAAACGTCCGGCTATTTAAAGCTCTAAAATTATGTTATCTAATGCAAATTTTGCACTATTTTCTCTTTCTTTTTAGATAGCTGAAAACAGACACTTGATTAATCTTCTTTTACTCTTTACGCGCCACGGTGTAAGCTCCCGTTTGCCACATTATCTGAAAATTATAACCGAGCATGCATTGTTAAAACATTCTGTTTTTCAGATCCATATAATTTTTTTAAGACGTTTGTTACGCTTGACATGCAAAAAAAGTTAAATTTTAAAGAAAATGTTGAGATATCATTTGATGTAAATTTAAGGGCAAGACTATGATTATGTTTTTTTTTTTTTTTTTTTTTCAAATCACAGTGGCTTCTATTATTTTTGTCCGGGTATGATTTTCGATTATGACACAAAAATCAAGATTACGTGATAATTGTTAGCATTGTTGTGAAGAGTGGATAGTACCTGGAAATAATCATTTACAGAAGGTTGTAGATTGAGGGGTCAAGGTTAAAACGAAAAAACGCCAAATTTTCATATTCTTTCTATATTGAAATAATTTTGCAAGGAATATATTACAGAGCACCCAACGTGTTTGTGATCGTGCAAATCTTTCGAACACCTCATTTATTTTTTTCTTCATTTTTGTTCTTGTGCCAAACATGTGAAACTGTCGTCTCAGATTGTTGAAGTGTACTGTAGACCCACAGTATGAAAAGAATCATACAATGATGGTAAAGAGACGACATCAGTCGGCATTGCGACATTTCTAGTTTCCTCATAAGCTATGTTTGCTAGATACTTTTGTTGGTTGTTGTGAATGTGTTTTGTCTTTCTGCAGATACAAGACCTTGCATTGACCATTAGCTACTGGAATGACAATCTTCAGTATCAGTCCTCAATGGGAAAACACTTGGCACGTTGGGTTTGCACTATGCCATGTCTTTCGACCTTCAGTGTGAGATGCCACAACTTGCCAAAGGGTTTCTTCTCAACAGCAGCTGATATGGCGCAATCCTGCCAAGTATGCCACTTTTACTTTGTTTATATATAACAGAAAATAATTATCTTTTTTACACCATACATTTCTTTTATTGATGAGAACCATCACTTTGTACATCGCACCATCACTTTGTACAGAGTGTCTCAAGTAGTATTTTTCGGTTTATAACATATCAAACTCGAGGTGTAATCATTTATTTTTGTTTGTTAATATAATCGGTTTCGGCATTTGTTTCTTGAAACAACATATCAAAAATTGTGTGTGTGAGCACATGCTTTAAGGGAATATTTCTTAGGAAATTTATGGTTATAGAAATGTGTGAGAAAAAAAAAAACAATATCTATAAACGCTTCGGGATGATGACTAAAGTAAGAATGAATAACAAACACAACTCTAAATGCATATACAATTTCATGTGGATATGTTGTTTTGTCAGCTCACAGCAGATGAACCATTCTATTATCATTTTTTTTTCTTGATAAAGTAGCATACAGAAGCCATAAAGGACTGTGCTTTAAGAGATATCATGACATAGGCCGATATTATACATTCAAGGCAAAGTTTATTTCATCTTTCAACAAAAAGCATGTATACATTTCCCTTCATTTGGTAGGAGAAAAAGATGAACAGAACACTGACCTGTCAGGGTAACTGCAGTGGACGAAAATGTATAAATAAAGATGTATCAAAATACGCAAAGTGCAATTTGAGGGACCACTAAAAAGGCAGAACCTGTAAAGTATTATTTGACCCTGCATCACAAAAAACAACAACAAGTCGCCACATTCACAAGCATGGATTTCATTATGATAATGATAATGATTATTATTATTGTTATTATTGTTATTATTTCCATTGTTATACTTTACGTTATGATCGTTATTATCACTGTTTTATTATTATTATTAAGGGCATATTCTGGAAATAGAGAATCTATGAAGATGTGCAACATTTTTCTAATATAAAAGAGACTGCGTTGCTGTGGTTACAGCGTATTATTATTTCTTCCATAAATCAGGGCATATATATATATATATATATATATTCTATTTTCTTTTTTTTTTGTGATCGATCTACTTCCGCATTTTAGAGCGATGATAATGAAATTTGGCTCGCACATTGATCTTGGCCAAAAATGTCCAAGTCATATGTTTTGATATGTCAAACACTGCTTTGCCATGGTTACTGAGTCTTGCGGCAGCGGATCGAAAGATTTTAGAGATTGGAAATGGTCTCTCTCTTTTTTTTTTCTCAAAGAAAAAGCTTGAGGTTGAATGAGTTACACAGTACTATCGGGGTAAAGAAAAAAATAACTAATTTGGAAACTGTGTTGCTATTGGAAATGCATATTATGATAATCTAAACACATAACCTTACATGAAATTTGAAAATGTTATGGATTGAAGAATTACTCTGTCTTTTTCAAGCAAAATGCCCAAGAACTTTGGTGCACACAATGCCGGGGTAAAGCCTTTTTTTTTTTCGAATGTGTTGGATATTCTGAAATTAAAGCAGGACAAAATAGAGTATAAATTATTAATAGATTTTTTTTCTTAGCAATGCTCATACAGTTTGGTGCACATACTGTTCTTTGGAAAAGGGGGATCAGCTTGCACGTTCGAATTTGTCGTAAACTGCGTTGTCATGGTAACGGCATACATTCTCCTTTGCTCTGCCGTTTTCGTCGCTGGTCAGCTTCCTCCTGTCGTGAGCACGTAGCCGCTACATGACGCTAAAGCCAATACGCCTATCGCGAATTGTGCTAGGTTTAGGGTTAGGATAAGAGTTAAATGAATATTGTACAACATTCATAAACACAGCGTAGCACGGAGACAAATATCTTGAAATCCCCCAACTTACAAATGACGTGAACCTTGGCAAAAAAAAATAAAAAAATAGGGACGTTTCTTGGGTTTTGAAAAAAAAAAAACAGTATTAGACTCACATACTCTGAAATTGCATTTTTTTACGTATTGATTTGGCCTTAAAATAATTACTCCCACAATAATAGGCTTTCCTGGCCAATCTCAAAATGTTGCCATTTAAAGCCCAAACAAAGTTCTGGTATGCCTGCTAAAGTTGTCAAATTTTGCTCCAAAATGTGAACGTATGCCTAGGTGCGGAATAACGCTGTAATAACAAGATATTCGATGGGTAACGACGAAAATGAGAAATATTAACCAAAAACGTTCAGTCTCAGAACTTACCCGAACGGGGTCAGGCTAGACTCGGACTCGGGGATAACTCGGTCTCGCTTTGCTTGACGGCACGATGAGTTGTGCTGGTACTCTAGTCCCTCTGGATTGTACAGTGTTGTACTAATAACTATGCATATGGGAGCGGCCTGTATATTACTAGCTACATTGTAGCGTCCTGGCTACTCGCAGTAATGGTCCGAGTTGTTACAACGCGCGCATCAAAAACCTCTTTGGCGCGCATGCAAAATTAGTGTGCGCCTCTCTTGCGTCATCAACTGTTCCTTGTTTGAAAAGTGTTGACAAAACGGCCAATAGTTCCGAAAAGGATGATAACAATTATAACACAACAATGAGAAGGATTAAATGGAATAACGATATGAAGTCTGAGTTTGTAAATGGTCTGAACGCTTCTGCTTTATCCGAATTAGATTCCTTTATCGAGTCCATAAATGTTGATAATGTTGGTCAAGAGGATATCGACAAAGCGATCAATCTATTGCAAGAAGCGTATGTTAATGCGGCTTCTACATCTGGAATGCTGCACGAGATGAAGAGTAAATCGCGTATTAACAAAACGACTTTTTCTAGTTCACAGCCATGGTTTGATAAAGAGTGCAAAGAATATAGGAAAAATTCATGGAAATTAAAAACAAATGTCGAGAAAATAGATCAGATTATATGGATGAAAAGAGAACAATTGGCAAGAGTTATAAAAACTTTGTACGATCAAAGAGAAGAAAATACTTTGCTGACTTACATACTGACATAAGGAGTTTGAAAAGTAAAAATCCCAAAGATTACTGGAATATTATAAGTAGAAACAAAAAAAGGAACTACAGCGCCTTCGAACATTTCAATAGAAGATTTCTTTGAACACTTCAAAAGCTTAAACAATCAAGCTTCGAATACTAATGTCGTAGAATTTGATTATGGCATTGGTATTAATTATGAATTGAATCGAAGAATTGATGAGTCCGAAGTGATACAGCAGCTTAAACGTCTTAAAAATGACAAGGCTCCTGGGGATGATATGATTCTAAACGAATTGTTAAAGAATAGTTTTAAATCTCTTTTGAGACTTGTTACCAAACTGTTTAAGGTAGTGCTTGACACAGGTATAATACCTCACGCTGGGTGGTAGGCTTGATTAAACCTTTGTTCAAACAATAGTCAAAGGTAAAGGCTCACCTGATGCTGCTGATAACTACAGGGGTATCACCCTCTTAAGTTGTGTTGGTAGGCTATTCACTGCTATTCTAAATGAACGCATTACTTTGTTCATTGACTCTTATGATCTACTTGGTGAAGTTCAAGCCGGTTTCCGGTCAGGTTATTCTACGATGGATCATATTTTTTTCATTGCATGCAATTGTTGATTGGCATTTACAAAAAAAAAAAAAAAAATGTATTGTGCTTTTGTGGATTATAAAAAAGCTTTTGATTTAGTTGATCGAAGTTCGCTTTGGATTAAATTATTGAAGGACGGGATTAATGGTAAATTGTTGCGTGTAATAGTCAAAATATACGACAACGCTAAATCTTGTATTTCATATGGTGGTAAGAAATCCGATTTTTTTCAGAGTAAGTAGGAGTAAGGCAAGGTGAAAATTTGTCTCCAATCTTATTTGCACTGTATCTGAATGATTTTGAATTTTTTTTTACAAGAGAGATACAATGGTCTGAGCTGCTCTCTATCTACATCAATTCACGATTGCTTTTATGAGAATGACATGGATGTTTATATAAATTTATTCACTCTTTTGTACGCTGACGATACTATTGTACTTGCTGAAAGTGCGAATGATTTACAAGATGCTCTTAACGCTCTTTCTTATTATTGCCAATTGTGGCATCTCACTGTTAATACCACAAAGACGAAGGTTGTTATTTTTTCTAGAGGAAAAGTTAGAAATATTCCAAAGTTTTATTTTGCCAATGAACTTTTAAGTGTAATTGGTGAGTATGTGTATTTAGGAACAATTTTCAACTATAACAATAGCTTTAAAAAAGCTATAAATAAACAAGTAACTCAAGCACAAAGAGCTATGTACTCAATGAAGAGCAAAATTGCATCCCTTTGTCTACCTGTTGATATTCAACTTGAGCTATTTAATCAATTGATATTACCAATTCTGTTATATGGATGTGAGGTTTGGGGTTTTGAAAATTTAATTCAAATTGAAACGTTTTATTTGAAGTTCTGTAAATAATTGCTTGGTCTGAACAAGAGAACTCCCAATTGCATGACTTACGGTGAACTTGGGCACTACAAATTAGAAAAAATTGTCACTAGTCGAATGCTTATGTTTTTATATCGTCTCGTAATTGGGAAATCAGCTAAATTATCAAGCATCATTTATAGCTTAGAATTTTTCTCCTTTTTGAAGGGGAAAAATCAGATGGGTTGGATTTTCAAAGTAAAGAATACGCATGATAGCTTAGGCCTTTCTGACGTGTGGAAGAGTCAAGCAAGTAATCTATCTTTATCTTCATTCAAAAGAATAATAGATACAAAAATTAAAGATATGAGTCAACAGAAGTGGCACAGTGATGTTGAGTTAAACAATCAATGCACTGTTTATAGAATTTTTAAGCAGCAATTATGCTTTGAAAAGTATCTGATTCGTCTGAATGAAAATGATAGGAAATCTTTAACACGTTTTCGTTGCCTTAATCATAAGCTTCCAATAGTGTCTGGGCGTTACAAAGACATTCCAAGAATTGAACGTTTGTGTACCTATTGTTCTAAAAATGATATTGGTGATGACTTTCATTATTTGTTTGTATGTCCCTTCTTTATGTCAGAACGTAAAAGATTTCTCGAAAAGTATTATAGGAAGTATCCTAACACATTCAAATATGATCAATTGTTTAATTCCACTAAGAGAAAGACTTTGTCAAACATTTCGAGGTTTTGTAAGGTAATAATGTCCTTTTTTAGTTAGTTACTGCACTTTATTATTTCGTTGGATTTAGTTTATTTTATATACCCTTTGCGTGATTATTTGCATCAGGCAGTGCCTGCATTGTGCGTAATTCATGTGATAGATTTACATTTGTATAGTATATTATTTATAACATACTTTTATGAAAATTTTATTTGAAAAGTATGTTGATATCTTGTATATATTTGTATTATATTTGTATATAATTATGTTCATTCTTGTTTGAAATTTTCTATTTTGTGTATTTTCAATTGACATTGTACTCCCATACCCCATGAGGGTCGTTGAGTAATAAATCAAACTTCAAACTTCAAACTTCAAACTTCAAACCTCTAAAAACAATCAAAGACGATTGATAAACAAGAACAAAAACTTCAAAGACCGTGCGTCTCAGCAACTGAGGTAATGTGCGTATATTAGTAGGCTTGAGGACCGCGCGCTGTTCATTTGTTTTGTACAGGATTAGCACGCACTTTTCTGTCTGCTTAGTAAGGCCTCGTTTGGTACCCGTAATATTATAGAGTACTGATGAACATGGCATTCAGCTGTGTGTAAATTGTCTGAAATATGGTCGAGTTTTCCCTGAGACCGAGTTAGTCTGGAGCCTTCTGGAATAAAAGTCGGTCTACCGACTTTTATTATTTTTTCTCAAAATACTCCAAAACGACTCATCATTCCGGCAAACCGCGTCAGCCAGGTAAGTTTCTTTATAGTTTCTTTATAGTTTCTTTATAGACTCTTTCGATATATTGCAACAAATATGAAATGGTGCCAGACGGGTTCTCAAGCCCTTACCAGAACTTTGTTTTCACTTTAAGTTCCTTTTCCGAGCATTCAATATTACGCCTTTCAACCAGGGGCTCGTTGCATAAACGTTACTATTATGGTAACTTTGCCACCAATGGTAACTACCATGGCAACAATACTCAACAGCCAATCAAAATCAAGAATTCCATGGAAGTTACCATTGGATGGCAAAGTTACCATAATAGTAACTTTTATGCAACGGGCCCATGATTTTTCTGAAGCAGCAGAGATAAAAATGAGCGAAAAAGAGAGAAAAGAGAAATAAAGACAGGGTTGTCAAATTTCACATCCAACAAATGTTTTGTTTTTTCTTTAGCTTTATTATTTTCTTTTATTCATTTCCTGCAGGTCAGCGAACTTTTGATCGTGATCGATTCGGGTCAGATTTCAAAGTCAGAGGCAACAGCAGCAGCCGAATTTCTGTGCCACATGCCACATCTTAGACGTGCCCGTATCACGTGCGAGAACCTACCCAGGACATTCTTCACGACAATTGATTCACAGATCACAACCTGTAAAGGACAAGTAAGATGTTTCGACTAGTTTAACATTGGTCGTGTATAATAATTAATTAGTTTTGTGAAAATAAGAGTTTATACAGAAGGAAACTCGATGGGGGTTATGCTGCCATATTAAAAGTGTATGCCGTCCGGCGCTCTCACCATTCACTTAGCGCCTTTTTTTTTTCACAACTAAGTATTGATAATTATCTTCTGATGATTCATTATGTGTAGCTGCAAATGTATCTAGCCAAGAATGGGAGTCATTCGTGAATTTTTATTTGGCAGGACTACATACCTGTGCAACGAGTTATGGTACAGTTAATTGTGTATGATAAGATGTGTGTGTGTGTGTGTGTGTGCGTGTGTGTGTATGCAGTGGCAGGTGCACTTCATTATGCATATGAAGAGTTTGTTTGCAAAAACCGATAAGTCCATATTTGCAAAGTGGAGATATTTGCAATTAATGGTCAAGAAAAACAAAAAGAATAATATGAAAATTTTTGCTTCTTTTGACCATAACTTGAAAAAATATTGCTTTAAACGTAGTGACCAATAAATCATCTAAAATGTATTATTTTGTACTTTATAACAGAGCCCGTACTTCAAACTCTTCAAAAATGGACTTATCGGTTTTTGCAAACAAACTTTTCATATTTATGAGCAATCTCTCTCTAAGTTACAAAAAGGACGATCGGCTAGGATAGGCAGGCGGGGGAGTTAAGAGCTCGGTTACAACGTATCAAATAGCTAAGAGGGTAGGACGCGCTCAGCGCTGTCTTAGTCTAGGAGGACTGGACGCCCTCTGTGTTTTCTCAACTCAGCTCTGAAGGGTGGAGGACTTCAATTGTGAGTCTCTCAGTAATTGTAATTTCTTGAGTAGATTATTATACAATATGAAACCTTTGTAAACTAAAGTACGGCGATCACACTTGGAACATCGCGTCACGTCAAGTGCCCGAATCGGGAGTAGATTTTTTACGGAGTAATAGACTTTCTCATACTTGCTCTTCGATTGTAATGACCGTTTGTCGCGGCACAAATTGTCGCCCCCTGGAACAGGCAACAAATTGTGCAAGGGGCTGACGGCACAAATTATCGCCCCTGCACAATTGGTCGCCTGGCGAAAATTTGTGTAGAGGGCTGAAGGCACAAATTGTCACCAATCGTGCGAAGCACATTAAGGGGGTAATATCAACCAGGACATTGGCAATGGAACACAAACACAGAACCTACATGGCTGTGTGTCATCAGCATACATGGTGCAGCTGAAAGCTTGCGATTCAATGATGTCTTGAACTGATGTTTTGTAACACACAAAGAGGAGTGGACCAATCACTGATCCCTGCGCTACTCCACATTCTAATGGTGCAAAAGAGGATGCATGTTGTCCTAATACCACATGCTGTCATTAATTTCCTGTAAATTATCAACTAATCATCAACATTAATTACCCTGTCAGTATCATTAAAAAGCAGGCAGTTTGCCTCGGTTTGATTAAAGCTTTTAGTGATGATGTAGTATTGTTGAAGATGAGGATTGGCAATTGAACTTTTTGCAAGATACTAAGAAAACACATGTAATAGTACAAAGCATATATTATATAAAGGAACTCACAGTTTATTTGATAAAAATCGATTATGGAATTCCTGAGAAATCAAAAAGAGTTCAACAAAGCGATTGTAATAAATGGCGGGTCCCATCTTTCATTAGTATTGCTTTGTTTTGGAGATCTCAGCCTTTTCAAAAACCTGTTTTCATTAAATGTCATGAAGGGTTAATTCCTTGTGTAATTACATGCTCTTTCATATTCTAAAAGACTTTTCTCGTTTTCTCACCCAAAAAATGTTAGAAACCCGAAGGTTTTACTCAACTAAAGCTGTACGATCCATTTAGCCCATGTCCAAGCCCTTTTGTGCTCTTCAATGTCCTATAATAGGACCGTCTACTGGCCTAGAAATACAATACAGCAAAAAAGTAATTCAATCGTTCATTTGTCACTCAATTTTATATAAGAGTTTCTGTGTGTGTGTGTGTGTGAGAGAGAGAGAGAAAAAAAAGGAGAGCGAAAGAACAAACGAAATACGATTATTTCGACAATTACGTATATTATGTTTTTTTTGGAAAATGTTTGTTTAATTGTCTTTGTTGTTGTTATTGTTCTTATCATCGTCTACATGCTACAGATTGAGGGCATCATCATCAATGATAAACCATTACACCAGTTGCCAAGTGACAAACATGAAAGCACTTCCCAACAGGTATGCATTTAATTCTTAATCAACTTTTTTTTTTCTGCTCCTTTTTTTTGTGCTTTGTACTGTTTTCCTACTTGTTACATAATACTTGGTAGATACATATTTGATGTACTAAGATTGATATGTACGATATCTGGTCTGAGCATAAATATCGCAAAGATCGAGACTCTCAGAGCTGCAACTAAGAGGGATGTTGCGACGGGAAAAAAAATGTCAAGATCGTTTACATCATCGGCTTCTTCAGATAAAGCAGGACATTGTTTTACGTATATTATATAAGTATTGATCTATTTCCTATAAGTACTCTTGTTTATCATGTTAACATTTTTGGTTTGTCACATTAATTCCCTCCTTCGAGTGGAGAAATAAGATAAACTAAAAGTAAAACTTTCCAACTGTGTTTTGGATTTCGGTTTTCACATACTATTGAAAGGTTTCTGAACTCTTATAGAATTAAGAAGCAACATATTTTCAACGTTATAATTATAGTTGAAGAGTTTTAATGCCAAACGAGCTAACCTCAATCCTGTTAAATTGAGATATTTGTGATTAAAGCTGCTAAAAGCAAAATAGAATATTAAGGTAATACCGGATATCTTTAATCATAAATTCTAGATATACCTCGTTATACTTCAAGTAAGGTATCACTGGAAAGGTTTGATTTTGCTTTATTTGATGATGGGCATACCTTGAAATGTTAAGAAATGGAGCTCAGGTCATTTTGCAATAATGCTATAGAATACACAAAAATGCACATGCCGACATTGATTAGAACTAACTGCATGTTTGTTTGGTTTTTTTTTTCTCCTGAAATAAACGTATTATTCTGCTTTCTTCTTTTTTTTAAAGGATGACTTCATAAAAAGCGCTGATCGTACAGGCTTTCTATCATTGGAACTTTCTACAACGGACGATCACTCAACTGTCACCGAGGATGTTGTAGATCAGGATGCTGATTTGAAAATTTCCCCTGAAAACCGTGAAACATATTTTTATACAGCTATTAGACTCGACGATGATGAATAAAGCTATGCTGAATTCTCACCAGGGAATAAAACACAAAAGAGAAAATATCCTAAGGCTTAATAAACGCACGACAAAAAGAGATAATACTTGGCTGTGGATAAAGCAAACATTAAGAAGTAAATAAAACATGTCGTGTGATATAATGTTGTTTCACGGATATTGTATTGTGTCATGCACAGATAACACGATATTATGATGCGAAGATTTTTTGTTAATACTTATTGATAACCACGAAAACAAAAGGGACCCGCTACAATAAAAGGATCCGAAAGTCGGGTGTGCCGATATACTGAATATGGCATGACATTATTTCCTTACTCTTCCCTTCAATTTCATATATATCACAACTCATAACAGAAGTCGGTTGCGGAGGTATCTATGGTTTTGTGAGAGCATGTCGAGTGGTCTAGGAAATCAGCGTTTCGAGAAAGCCACCTTCTAAGTTTTCCTTCCGACGACGCAACAATCGAGATGAAGGGGATACAACAGATTTTCCCTTGTGACAATAGGAAGTATGCTCTTAGCCTCTTCGGCGATTGTCATTGATGCTTAGCGCCAGCGGTCTACGCACAACAAATCAGTAACCAGGATGTCATCATGCACTGACCAAATAAGATTACTCACTTATTGCTCGGGGCGTAGTCTCTCTTCGGGCGCTAAATCCAAATCGTCTGACACGTTTATGTTATGTTGACAGTCGGAAAATAATGGCTCAGAAAAAGTTGTTTTTCTTTACCTTTGATCATTTAACTTCGAAATGTCAACATATAATAGACAAAAAACTCAACTACCATTTTTTTTTTCAAGAACAGAGAAATTAGTTTATCTTGACTGATGTTGGTGATCCTACTTCAAATTAATTTTTTTCGGTTTTGCCTTCAGCGACATTCGGATCCTTTTGTTGTTGCGGGTTAACAACATTTTAATCAAGTTGAACTGTGTTTTGTTCTAAAACTAGCAATTTCTAATGTGTGTCACTGAACATTAAGGAACGTGAGGGATGTCTCAGTGACATAAGTTGTTTCTTCTTTTTTTCTTTCTTAGAAAACCACCCCTCCAAAAAAGATGGAATTTTATTCCTCAAAAGGAATAAAATTCCATCGAATTTTATTCCGTCGAGATGCTTTCATTGCAACTGATTGACAAATTGCCCTGCATCGACGTAAATAAGCACTGAATTGATCAGTGTTTTCAATAGTAGTAGCCATGATAAAAAATCATGGGCGTACATCCCGCTCGAGTATGTACGCCAATGATTTGTTATCATGGCTACTACTAAAACACTGATAAATTCAGTGCTTATTTACGTCGATGCAGGGCAATTTGTCAATCAATTGCAATGAATTTATAGACTATAAATAACGATGAAGGAAATTTCACTAATGTATTTACTTAGAGCACGTCTGGTGTCAAATATTTGTTCTTTTATCTTTTTCTTTTAGATTCTTTGGAAATTGGTAAACGAGATGGGGGTTCCTTAGAGTGTCTAGGGGTCGGGCATTTGTTCAATATGAAAAATTAAATTCCATCGTATAATGATTGTTCTTGATATGTTTATTGACGAATTTCACGACGTGTTTTATAGACGAAGATGAAAAACGAAAGTAAGACCCAATTTAGTCACACTCCCCACTCCTCGGTAAATCCACTCACCAATCTACATAACCATCGCACTAAACTTTGCAATTACTTTGTTGGGGTCTTTTCTCTTGTTGTGACACTATTATTTAAAAAAAAAAGAAAGTGATCGTAATTTGGAGATACTCCCCTGCTCTCGGAACTCCCAAGTGGGAAAAGTTGTCCATTTGTATAAATGATATTGTTTCTATCGATAATGAATTTGGTGAAAATGTTGCCATGCACTGAAGAAGATAATAATGTCAACAATTGAGACACATTTTTCTTACCCGTAATACTAACAGGCATACGTCACTAGTTCAACACTCACGAATCATAAAGCCCGCGAGTTACAGAGCCCATGAATCATACTTCCCACTATTCATAAAACCCATGAGTTGGACCAAGTGAACAAGGTCCACCAACTCTTCACTAACGTTAAAGTTAACTAGGCTCAAGAGTTTTACAGTGGACCAGATTCAACAAGTAAGATAGGTAAGGCTCAATAAGTGTGCGTGTGTCATTTTCAGATAAATATTGTGCTTTTATCGCTGACTTACCTCATTAGGCCTTCTCACCTTGTTTGAAATATTGATCATTCAGGAAAGGACGGGAATAGAGAAACCAAAACGCCTTCAACTAGCGAGGGAATTGAATACTCGCTGGGCAGTCCGTGAAATTGCACGAGGAAGGGGTTGCTCGGTTTTTTTTTTTCTTCTGGTGGGGGGGGGGGGGGGATGCTCCCGCCCCTTATGAATCGACGCCCATGTCTAAATCCGTATTTTCTTTTTTTTTTTAATCAGACAATACGTCAATAATCATTATTTTTGTTTCTTTTATGGTTTATTATTTCTACATTTCTTTCCTTCTACATACCTTTAATTTGTTATTTTGTTGTGTATATAATGTGATGCTAAGATACAAATGTATTTCTACCGACTCTTCAAACTCTTTTAATCTTGGGAAGAATGATAATATATTTAAGACGATGATGACACTAGATGTTGCACGATGCTGGATGGTGTTAGGGGCATTCGACACTTGGTCTTCATTTGCTTTATTTTCTGCTTTTGATACAAGTGCCAAGCGTTTAATCAAACTTGTTTCGCATAACAAAGTAGAAGAAGTGAAAATGATAAGGTGAATGTAATTTCAGCAAGAGTTAAAAAATTTAGGAGCTACTTAGAAACATATTCGGCAATTACAAAACATTACGCAACATATTTCTGTTATAGCAAAATGAGCATTATGATATACGCCCATTTGCTGTAACATATTATTATACACTGCAATTATACAAGGAAATAAATTGTTTAAAAAAAGAACAAGTAGAATGAGCATTTGAATATGCTAATAGTGTAGTTTTTAAGTAGGTATACCCGTGTGTTTCTTTGGTTGTATCGCACAATAAGAAACTAAAATAAACATAATCATTGTAAATATTCGTTATTGTGCAGTTACCTGTTTAGCAGTCGCGTTTGTTTCTTGGGTTGTGTTGTGGCTGTCTATGGCTGGATGAAAGTAAGCATGTGATATATTGGGAAGGAAGGTGTGAGTGCGGTGGTGCACGTCAGTCAGTAGAGTCCGATGGTATGTTTGGAGTCCTTGCTTAGTTTTTCAGTTTTGTTTTCTTTTTCTTCGTATTCTTCTTCTCCTTCTTACTCTTCTCTTTCTTCTTTTTTTTTTCACTGAACCAATAGATCGAACACCAGTCTGTAATTCCCCTAAAGCTTTGATCGATCGATTGATTGAATGATTGATGGATTTAGTGATTGATTGATTGATTGACTGAACTTATTGTCACATCTTGGGGTGGAACACCCTGATTAGCAGAGCTGGGTTTCCATAATGGTCCGCATGCATAAATAAATAACAGCAAAATGTATCAAATGAATACATGTTGTATCACTCTGTACTGTTGTATATACGTGAGATTTCTTTTTTATTCAAGATGTATTCATACTAGGAACAAATAACAAATCTAAACTACTAGTTTAGTTTACATGGTTTACGGACTTGTGTGATGCACGTATGTAGTTCATGTTCGATCTATAAGTATCATATTACAACCAGAGGAGAATTATGCAGCTGTGCCTCGTAACAGAATACGTTACGACGAGCATTTAGTTCATTATTTGAATATTAATGGCTAACAACCTTCAAATATCACACGAATGCTATAGCTTTATAATTTTCCTGTAATTCTGGTGGAATACATTATGTACTTTGATAATTGGGTAGGAATGCAGAAGGGTTGACCATCTTTAAATTTTGCTTAGCAGTCCTAGCAGTGCAATGAAAGGGACAAAAAACTGGATGTAAACCACCGGACCAACATCAATGAAGGGATTATCCGATTAAGCTGAATTAAAGTGTGGTGAACGATACATTAAAATCTAGAACATCATATAAAAGAAGATGTCAAAGAAGAGGGAAATATCTCGCAAAACAGATTTTTTATGTGACTTATTAAAGATATTGGCGCCACTGAGCACTGAGAAATCGCAAGTTAAAACTTACTGATTTGCTTCACCGATATTCCCTCCGGAACAGCCGTATTTTTTAACCCTAAAATATGATGTCACGAAATGAACAAAACCCTTTACGAGTGCAGCAGGACATCAAGGCCGCCATTCATAAAGCACGTGTTTCTTGGTGAGCGGATGCAATATCTGGCCTGTCTTTAGACGCATCTGCTTTCTCGACTGAGACATTAAAACGTCCAATTTTACCTTATTATTGTACGGAAAGACTTTGAGTTTGACATCAAGAGTGAATTGAGTGATGACAGTGACAATGACACTGATGGTGACAGTGGCGAAGTTGGAGTGGTAGAAGGGAGAGGGGACGGATATAGAAGGCCGCAGCAGACACAACTCGTTTGGGGCACACATGGAAACGGGCACACTGCCTCTCCATACGTATGCCCAAAACGAACCACGTCTGCAACGGCCCTCCAACGTGTCCAATGCTTTTAGACGGAGCCCACTGTGTGGATGGAGTGGTAGCACAGCGCACATCTCGTGACGTCATAATTTTGGTCACCAAAATTTTGCCGTCAGATCGGGTTCTGGTGTTCTAAAAAAGGTCTCAAAACAACATCTCCCCGTCGTTCTGGATCGGGCTGACGCAGGTAGATGCCTTTAGCTTCACGTGGATGGATGGTACTAATCTTACGTTTACTGACTGGGATGGGGCCACGCCTCATGACGACGGGTCTGACTGTGTAAGGATGAGAGGTTGGGCTGGGTGGAGATGGAATAATCAGGTGTGTACCATGAACTACAATGCCTTCTGTGAGATTGACGCCGTAGGAGGAGGAGGTGAGAAAATCTTTCATTATAATCTTTATCATAGACTGTAGATGCAAAATACTGCTGGTTGTGTCGGTTTCTTTGATATAGATCTTCAATCTGTCTTTTTCTGTTTTTAATAATAAAAATAGTAACATCGAGGGGTTGTTGTGATGATAATATGTACTTTGTGCTTTGAGTTGTGTGTCAATCAGGAGTTATTTCGTGGGTATGCATATAATACCAGATTACATTCTAGAAAAAAAAAATTACAAACCAACACCCCCGCCCCCATCCTAAAAAAATAAACACACAAAAACACAAAACAAACAGACACAATCTCATGAATGCAATTCATGACAAAGCTGTTTGATTCGAACCCACGACGGAGTACTTGCTGGACAAGCGTCATATCAACTTAAGTACTGAACTTTCTCCTCAGAGACACTAATCATGGGCCGTGGTTCGAATCCCAACTGAGTATCCGATTGATTTGTTTTATCATGGCTAGAACATCCTGTGTTTATTGTACTTCTGTTGGGCAGTTGTCAATCACAACAAAAACAACTTAAAGGGGATGGCTAGTAACTGATCAGTTGGAATGCTGGGGATGATTGTTCCAATCCTTGTGGAATTCATTTAAGATAACATTATTATATCTATTGTTTTGTGGAAATTATTTGCGTCAGATTGGTCTCATATTCAAGTAATGTCCAGTTCAATGTTTCCAGGTTAGCATGACTGTACAGTGACGGGGCGATCGTTAACGGGCCGACACTGTACAGGCATGCTAACCTGGAAACATTGAACTGCACATTACTTGAATATGAGACCATTCTGAAGCAAATGATTTCCACAAAATAACAGATTATAATGTACTCTTAAATGAATCCCACAAGGATTGGAACAATCATCCCCCAGCATTCCCACTGATTCTCACAGATCAGTTACTAGCCATCCCCTTTAACGCAAGAATCATTAATTTGAACTTCACTTCAGAAAACTACCTGGGATAGTGTATGTAAAATTCCAAGTTTTGTTGGTAAGCTCTACATTGTGATTCTTTTTTCTTTAAAGCTAGTTACCCCAACATTGAATACTAACCCTAAAAACCAGTGGAAAGCAAAGTGAAGATTAAAAATACCTTGACAATAGACTCACATTTCAAAAGAAAAAAAAAAGAGAACATTACTGGAACCATACAAGTATCTCGCTCTGAATAAAGGTAGCTGGGGTCCTTCGCTCCAGTTTGAGACGTTTTTATGGTGTCTATGATGACGGTGTCATTTCATAAACTTCACAGCATGTCCAGCAGGTTTTAGCGATCTTTACGGAGACTCATGTTACATGACCAGCGGGACGGCGGCAGACCGTGACTCGGCTCGTGATCATTGTGACGGATTCACAAACAGTCATCTTATCTTTATTGAATCGAGTGGGGAGAGGGACCACGTGATTTCGCTTGCTAACAGTGCTGGTAGGTTGACTCCATTGTACAACAGAATAAACCACATAAACAGGTAATCAAAGTGATTCGAACAAAAAGAATGACAGTTATCATAACACACTAGTCAATCAGAATACGTGTTTGATGACCATAGCAATTGGCGCGGTTTGGTTTATTGTCTAATTATGACCTCCATTAAAAAGCTCATAATGAGCGAATTTAGAAACTCTTCTCCGCTAATTGTGTAATTCATTATTTCAACCGTTTATTTTTTTCCTAAGAAAGTTGTCTTGGCAACATGATGACAGCTGCATAGGAAAGGCAATTTTACATATGTATTTGTACGAGACAAAGAACCTGCTACACGCCATATTTTCTGAATCTCGTTAAAAAAAAAGTCTCCACGGATAAGATTTAATAATGTTTTCAATGGCGATGACATTTTCTGCCACCATGAACTACGTCGTGCTCGAAGGGATTTGTTTCTTGATTGTAAAGTGACGGGATATTATTTTTATAAAAAGCAGTGGTTCAGATTTTGTGTCGTGTTTAATGTTACTCGATCTGTGGCCAGGAATGTCATGACTTTTAGTCTTTGTTATAATTAACATTATACACGTAATTCTGCCTCAGTAGTCATGTGATTATAATTTGTTTGACAGGATACAATGGCGTGTGGCTTGGACTAACGCAACCAACCCGAGGCCAGTATCTGTGGATGGACGGCCGGACAGTGAATTATACTAACTATGGTTCAATGACCAAGGGTACAGACTGTCTCGTTATAGCGCCCTCTTCCTACCAGTGGGACAGTGACATCTGTAAAAGTAATTCTGCCTACATCTGTGAAACGGAAGGTGAGTTACACATTGGAGGTCCCTTCTATGGTAAAGGCCTGCTATGCCTAGCATTTATCTAATGCAAAAACTCAAGGGGCATGGTTTCACCTTGCGATTCTGCTCCAAAATGCCTTTGATTGATTGTGATAAACTCTTAACACTGATTCAAAGATATTTCATTAAAAAAAGAGGTACACACATGGGAAATATTTCACAGTTTCAGGCAAAAGAAGAAATACTGTCTTCTTAAAGAAGTCCTATAACTAATAACCTACGTGAATATAAAATTAAGTATGAAAACATTGACTCCTCACATAATTTTCAAACAGTGTTCATCGAGAACATAGAAATAAAAGAGAATACTTTTATCCCGATCATAAAGACAATTCTAATGTTTTACTGTAAGAAAGTATTGCATTTTAATCGACCAGTCGTCGGGAGTATTGATGATTGAATCACTAGATATGATTTACATATAGAATTACTTTACACTAAGTTTCTCTTTTTTTTTTTTACCTCCGCCACGAAGTGGTGCCGGGCGCATTATGTTTTCGGGTTGTCCGTCCGTCCGTCCTTCCGTCCGTCCGTAATGAATTTTGTGGAAAAGGTAACTATTGAAACCTGTTGAGGTATCCTACTGAAACTTGGCATGTATGTGTATTGGGGGGTAAAATTATGCCTATCAACTTTTGGGTGCACATGCTCAAGGTCAAAGGTCAAAAGGTCAAGGTTAAATACATAAAATTTCACTATTTCCACCATATCTATGAAATGCCAGAATATATTTTCTTGAAACTTAGTGTGTACATGTATTACCCAATTAAGATTCTCTGGTGAAAGTTTGGGTCATGAGGCAAAGGTCAAAGGTCAAAAAGTCAAGCGAATTTTTTTTTCTCCGTACCTTGGAAAAATCCCTCATGGAACATAACATGTACTGACTTGCCGTGATTATCTAGAGAATGTAGGATTCATGGGGTCAAAGGCCAGGGGTCAAAGGTCAAGTGTAACTCTTCAAAATTTTACTATTTCCCTCATATTTATGCAATGCCAGCAGGATTGTTTATTTTTTACACTTGGTGTATGCATGTGTAACCTAATAGAAATTCTCTGAAAAGTTTTTATTTTTCCTTTTCTTTTTTATTTGCCTCAAAGGTCAAAAGGTCAAATATCAAGTGAAAGTGCTTAACTAACTTTTTTCTCCATGTCTCTGAAGTGGCTCAAATTATATCGAAACTTACTACATATTTAAGCATGTGTTCTGCCTGACAGTGATTATCTTATGAATTTTAGGGTCATAGGCCAGATTAAGATGGTAACAATTTACTATTCAATACAGAAATTGCACTTTTTCTCCATACCTTGAAAATTACTCAATGCATGTATGAATGGGTCAAAATCAAGTTAAAGTCCTTAAATCCTCAAATACATGCTCTTCTATTCATCCAATTAAACCTAGGTCAGGGAAGGTGAACATTCAACACGCTTGTGACAAACTTGTCATTTTAATATTTTGCCAATTTTGTGAAAATGTAATCACACATTGTCCACATGTACTATCTAGACCTATTAGGACAATCATGCATTATGGCGGAGACATACCAGTCGCCATAACGACATTTCTAGTCTAGTATTCTGACACCTTCAAGCAGCTGTGATTAATCTCTAGGAGTAGTGTGCTGCTTTCATGAAGAATGAAGAAGCAGTAGTCATCTCAACAAATGACTGTGTCTAGAATAGTGACAAACCAAAATATGATTAATTTCTATGGCATTCGTACAAGGTCCTTTAAGTGGATCAATCTAAGGGAGAGTTGAGGACGTGATCTCTGTATTAATGAAGTTTACATAGGATATGGAATTACACATTAAGCTAACGTTGTTTTTCTTCTGTATTCTGATAATTCTCAAGGAATAGTTAACCATCCACTCACATTCTTTTCACTATATTGTCAGCTTAGTTGTTGCAACAAGAACATTTCAGGAATCAACCTTTGTAAAGGGATGTATATAATTTTGGTTGAGATGAAGCATTAAGATTTTAACTTTTTTGCAAAAATTATTAGATAAGACTTGGAAATACACTGTATTACAAAGCATAATTACATCTCCACGAGGAATTCAAAGCTTATTTGTTTGATGATCATCGTTTTTGAAAACGATGTAAAACAAAGACGTCGTAATCGTAAGCGGTGCCACCTTTTGTTGTGAACTCTTCTGTTTTGGTTTTATCAGTCATTCCAAATCCCCCCCCCCAAAAAAAAAAAAAAAAAATCGTCAACATTAAAACTTTGAATCCCTCTTAGAATTGTATGCTAATTAATGTTCTATGAGAATTTATCATCATTTCACCAAAAAAAAAAAAAAGAAGAAGAAGAAGAAGATGGAAATAAATAGATAAAACCTGAGGCCCCATGGTATTCTCAACCAAAACTAAGCCATCGCTTTAATAGATAACATGACATTGAAATGTTACTCCTCAAGCATTGTACATTTACCTGCGATTATATTTTTTACACACTTTTCTTCATCTGCCTAGCCAATTCCATTTGGTCAATGCCTATCCCACTCATTTGTTGTTTATATTGGTTATTTGCACTTTGTTCTAACTAGGAGACACGCCAGTAATCCAGAGACAATTGCAACAATATTTCACCTTGTCGAAATCAAACGTAGCGCCCTCACCGTCATCTATCACCACACAGTACACCTGTTCTTCTGGAATCCGCTGTGCTCAACGATGTCTCTCTACAGAAGACTGTCAATCATATTTCTATGAGGCCACTAGCGGGCGCTGTCTCCTTGTTTCTACCACTGCGAATCTTGTATCATCTGATGATATTGATCTATACATCGCTCTATTATAGAGTGATGTCATAATGGAATCACTGAAGACATGGTAGCGTGGGAATATCATGAAATGGGAAGGCTGGCCCAGCTCGGATATATTCGGAGATACCCGTAAGGAATTGTGTACAAGTTTACCACAGTCCTCTATGTAGATACACACATCCGAGGAATCTCGAGAGCAGTCGACCGTTACCGAAAAACGTACGGTTCGATACTCATAATTGTGACGAGCAGTATATTCTACCAGCCTGCTTTGTCGTCATCTGCTGGATTATGGCGTCGTGCGCATGGCAGATTGTCGTTAGCGCGCTTCCGTGCGCATGGCAGATTGTTGCTAGCGCACTTCCGTGCGCATGGCAGAATGTTGTTAACCCTATGCGCACTCCCACACTGTAACGACAATCTGCCAGGCGCAGGGAAGCGCGCTAACGACAATCTGCCATGCGCACGACGATGGATTGATTGCTAAGGAAACAGATATCTTGGCAAAATAAATAAATGCTCGTTTCGACCTGGCCAACCGACGGATCATGTTTTCAAGTTTCAAGTAATTGTTCTTCACGAAGGGCCTATTCTAGATAACTGTGTTTTTATCAAATTCTGATATCATTTCGTACACATCCTGGAAAAATGGAAATGGATTTTCTCCGACAATAAGTCAGTAATAAGCGTCTTATTAGCGAACATGAGTTGGAAGAACGTTTTTTAAAAGTTTCAATATTTCTTTCCCTTAATTGTAGGCAGATATTACTCGAATATCAAAGCTGCACGCGGCAGTCAATCATGTAAACAAGAACTGGTTTGACTTTTTCCTTCCTATCACAAGTGAGTTTTTGATTAGAATAATACGATGTACTTGCATATCATTTCGAAGAATTATGAACACAATAATATTTACAATTAACATACAATACATGATGTATGATATCGCTAGTCTTGTTGACTTTGTTCGAGGAATTTTCATTGAACATGATTTAATTCTTTTCAGACATACTTTCTTTTTGGCTGTGATTCTTGATCTAAACGGATGCGGACATATTCCTATTAAGGAATGCCATAAAAAATCTGAAACAAATTGTATAATGTGACACTTCAATGTAGTATGTGTTGCAAAACTATTTATGTGAACTTCCTTATATGTGTATACATATGTGTCTACAATATGCATATATTTTGCAGTATTATATCATATTGACAGCCTTTACTGTTTATGTGCCATAGAGGAAACCCTCTGTGTGCCACATTATTCTGAGACAACAGTGTAGTCATGCTTCGAGAAAACATTATTCTTTCTTTAAAATCAACATAATTTTTACAGATTTCTGTTAAATTGTACATGAAGTGAGCAAATTTGTCGAGAAATCTCAAGCTTCGCTTTGAAGTAAATCTGTCATAAATCTAGAATTGCTTTTCTTTCAAATCCCCTGTAGCTATATTACTGTAAAAGTATGACTTTTGTACACAAAGTAGTGACAGAAACTTAGAATTTGCACGCAAATCCAGCATGAAACACTGTTTGTTAGTCATTCACCACATAAAATGCAAGCTATTGACGAGAAGAACGGAAACGCGAGAAACGCTTTCAATGTACTGTAGCATTTGGCGAATTATCTATTGGTTTGGGCGGATTTTTAAGTTTGAGCCGAATATGCAAAGTTGGCACGCCGTCTCCTAGGACGAACGTGCGAACGTGGCACATAAAGAGTTATTTTTTGTTGCTCTGAGCATCGATATTTATCCTCTATTTTCATTTCTTTCCTCAGAGTTATATATGAATGTTCAATCACTGTGTAAAGTCATCCATAAAAAAGACACATGAATAATTGTACAGATCAGTTCACCAAGTTGATACATCATTTTGCAGCATTTCTTCATAGCCCTAGCTTTCTATGTTATGAATAAATTAATCACAATTGATCTACTTATTCTGCCATTAAAAGTCTATTTTTCTTTTTTACTAATTTCTGTTGTTAAATTAAAGACTTTCATACCGATAATTACTTATCTTATGAGAGAGCAATAATAAATCACGAGTCCTCTTAATTCCCACTTGCTGTTTAATCACCGACACGTCACCGTCGCTCATATTCTGTACAATAACTCACAAAAGTTTGCATTTAACACTGCAATATGGATGAAATTACTAAGTATCAGTTTTTCACATTCAATGTTGAAAGTAAATAGTCAGTAGCAGCCTCAAATGTGTATTCATGTCTCAAGCCATTCGCGGAACTATCATTCTATATCTTGGAAAACTTGGCTTTAAAAACAAAACAAAACAAAAAAATCTTTAAAAAAATGAACAGTCATCAAGACAACAGCTTAATTGTAATATCATTTCTTTTTAGCTCTTCCAAATACAAACTGCACAGTAAATGCAATTTCTATCGAAGGAGTGTGTTCTGAAAATGGTGCTGCCATTAAAAAAAAAATACAAAAGAAGAAGAAAGAGAATCTATTTGACTTTCCTCTCTATGTAAAGGTCAAAGGGATCCTGTAGTTTTGGTTGAGACCTAACTTGAGGTTTCTAACATTTACTGATAAGATAATGAGGAACCTCTTATGAAATATTGAAGAACGAATAGTTCAGTGAGGAATTCAGCATTAATTTGAGGAGATGGTTTTGACATGGCTGAGATATCCAAAACATACGGATGGGTCTCACAGCTCTGTTTAACTCCGTTTTTGTTTTTTGTTTGTTTGTTTTTTATGGCTGAGCCATTCAAAATCAAGAAACGATTTTTCATGAAATAAACTGTGAATTCTTCTTAGAATGGCATGCATTTTACTATTTCGAAATGAATAAATTGATTTCTTGGTATCTGGCAGAAAGTTAGAAATCCAATCCTCATCTCCATCCGTATACTTTACCATCCCTCTGAGAGAAGAAATGACGACACTTACTCTGTATTTCATGACGCGTGTGGTAAAATAGAAATCTAATGAGAGAACCTGACTTTGGCAATCGAGATCATGTATATATACATTTGGTGAATCATTTATGTGTCAATTAATTTAGTAGTTAACATGCCTATGCACAGTTGCACGGTGAGTGCACTATATGATAAGATAGGGATCCGGCGATTCCATAATCAGTTCACTTAGAGTAATTTCATGATATCTCTGCCAATTTGCAAGTAGACAGACCAATAGGAGTGTTAGATTGTGAGTTACACACAATCATTGTGTTTTATGCAAATGGTTGAGTCAGTAAGACTCATTCCAATTTACAAATTAATACTCGTATTTATTCATAAACCGGAGCATGTGTTACTGTGAGAACATTTGACAGCAATTAAATACAATGAGACTTGATGTAAGCGAAAAAGGGAATGCGTGTAATAATCATATACAATAGTCATGTGTCACCATAATGGACCTAAGTCTTTGCACACAGAATAAAAATAGTGTCAGGCACGTGGAGTCTCGAGAAGTGACCAGAGTTCTCATTACTTTCTTTGTTAAAACAGACTGTCATTGCATCTTGTCTGAATTAAAAAATGCAACATTTGGTTTGTTAGGGTATTATATTACATTAGGGTAACCAAAAACTGCCATTGGTAAACACACAAACACACAAGGAGTAAAAAAAAATACAGACACAATACCTTGATAGCTGCATGATTCACTATTTTGCTTAACACATTAGATCTGTTTGATGAAATTGTATCCGAATCAAATATCCAAAATTAAAACAGTAAAAGCGATTGACAATAAAAACATACGCATATGAAATAAAGATCAATAAATAGTGCATACCCTCTATCTATCTATTATGCTTTTTCAAGGCCGGCATAACACATGGCCTATTTACGTTCAAAAGTATGTTGGCATGCGACATCGCGATAAGATATGTTTTGCATTCTCGAAACCAAGATCCAAAAATTGATTTCTAAAATTATTTTTTTGTAGCATATACGGTAAGAATACCTGTATTCAAGAATATAAATGTCTGTCATGGCAGCTTGCCGAATGCTGCAATGAGCACTTCAGTAAAAATGAAGGTGTGCTTTACATGTAATTTGACAGACATTTGATTATACTAATAACATCACTTATAACACATCGTTAATGCGTGATAATTGTGGTTATCACGGTAATACATGTGAATGATCAGGTAATATACACAAGTATCACAGACTATTGCAGAGCTATGGGAAAAGTATGGCAAAACACAGCCACGAGGTTTAGAATACAGTAGTTGCACAATTCGTTCATGAAATTATATGAATACCGAGCCCTAACATATTATAACACCTAGATACAGTTTTGTCATATCACTTCATTGACAACTTTAGTAAACATTAGTCATTTGCCAAACTTTTTTTGTGACGAACCTTTTTTCGGATTTTTTACTGTTTTCAATTCATTTTTTACATCGGACTTCTAATAAAAGAGGGACCCACACTCTACAAGCTCTGTCTTTTTAGTGGGTCCCTCCGTTGTTTTCACACAGTGCATATATTGAAAACTATTTCACTTTCGTTATCTTAGCAACTATTGCAATGTATCGCTACTGTTTTTTTCCTGTTATTGTTGTTTTCTCTGTACAATTATATGCATTGATTTTGTCACTTAAGAAAGTGAGATGTATGTTTGTATTATATAATGTGGAAAAAACGAATAAATATGATCTCGAACTTGAACTTGAACTTGCCGAGCACTGACGGGGGACTTTTCTCTGTTAAACTATATGGATAGAAGACCTTCGATTTGGTCGTAAGTTTCGAGCAAATAAGCCTAAATATCAACTTGATTTGATTTCCTTTTTCATTTGTAGAAGTAGACACATGTTCATAAAATATGTCTGAGTAATAGTAATTGTTATCAACAAATGAATACATAATATATCGACATTATACTTAGTATACTAGTTAATAATTAAGCTATAAACTATATGGCTTAATCCTTGACTAATAATCGCGGCAATCATCCAATGAGCTACAACATTTCTCTGCAATCATTTTTGAACAATTGATATACACAATGTTGACTGTACACATACTGTAAAAATCAAAGTCCTCCAGACACCGGCGGAACTATTCTATATATTTACAAATACTTGTTTAACAAATGCATAGGTAGATTAGAAGTACAATGCATAATCATCGACCAGCATTCGTGGTGACTTTCTTAAAACACATTCCTTCATTTTAGCCCACAGAACTTGATTTTTACAGTTGGCTTCATGCTGAAGTTAAAAAGGAGCTACACGTATACCATTATCAAATAAGTAACAACAAGTGTGAAATGATGCCTACAATATGAAAGCCGTATATACCTACTCATATAGAATTTGCACCATTTCTTGTGGCTGATAGCATGATCTAAAAGAGTCATTCTTGCCATATATCATAAACATTAAGTCATTTATAAAGCACCTACTGATAGACTACATTAACGTATCTACTCAACGGAAAATTATGAGGATCAAAGTCCTTCAAATCTTGTTTAGGTCCTTACGTTTGATCAGAAACGTAAGCTCACACATCACTAATAGAACTAACTGGGCAACTCATTTTAATGCATTTGTACAGAGTTTTTATATACAAATACACTTCTTTTGAACCTTTGAAAGGATATACATATATCTACGATAATTTTGTATTCTTATCAACCATTAACACAATGAATACAATGCGACATGACATCGAACAGTACCAAAAGAACAAACACAAGTAATATGAAACGACCTACGTAAATGAAGCTTTTAGTCATTCATGCGCATTTTATAATACATATAAAGAAATGAAAAACTGTAACCAAACAGACCAACGAATGAATAACATCACAAGAATTAATCATATCAGAATGAGAACAAATGCAGCTGTTACATACTGTCACCATGGTTACAGCAGTGTTAAAGAATGAGCTCCCATATAACATTCACTTCTGTTGGAGACTTTAAAGATAATAAAAAGTTTTGGTACCTCAAAAGTGTCCTTGAATTTCCTTGTCTTAGTTTGTGTTTCAGGTTAAAGTACCTTTCATATAACTAACACTGTGAGACTTACTCGCCCCAAAGTGCTCTCATGTCTTAGTAATCATGCAATTAACTGCGATCAGGAGCCCCATACGCATAGCGACCAGCAGTCCCATACGCATAGCGTAATCGGGCTTCGCATTGTAGCATTCAGGATCATGACAGATTTAGTATCGCAGGGTAAATGTCAACTTAAAATCCCATAAATTCTTCAATTTGAAGACTTACCAATTAACTTGAAGTATTGAAAACAGGCTTCGGGCAAAGTTTGGTTCTGCCTATAGTCCCTTTCTGTTCGAATTGATGACTGAATGTGACTCGCGACAGGACCTTAGGAGAGCTACATACAATACACTGAATACTACAGCCAGTGCATGCGAACGCATCACATGCACACAAATTTCAAATCCATGAACGGATAAGATGTTTGTGTGCGCATGCGCTGGCCATGGTATCCAGTGTATGTAGCTCTCCCAAGGTCCTCTCGACCGAGTCACATTCAGTCATCAATTCGAACAGAAAGGGACTATTGGCAGAACCAAACGTTGTTCGAAGCCTGTTTTCAATACTTCAACTTAATTGGTAAGTCTTCAAATCGAAGAAATTTTTGGATTTTAAGTTGACATTTACCCGCGATACTAATTCTGTCATGATCCTGAATGCTACAATGCGAAGCCCCATTACGCTATGCGTATCGGACTGCTGGTCGCAGTTAGCTATGCGTACAATGGGCTGCACGCTGCTGGTCGCAGTCAGTGGTTTCGTACAATATTTATCGACGCTGGACAGCGTCGGCTCTGGTACGAAACCATTATTGCATGATTACTAAGACACGAGAGCTCTTTGGGGCGAGTAATTCTCACAGACAACGTACTTTAACCTGAAACACAAACCAAGACAAGGAAATTCAGGGAAGCTTTTGAGGCACCAAAACTTTTTATTATCTTTAATTGTTGAAAGCTGGCTTTTGGATACAAGCTTTTGAAAATAACCACAAAGAACATCGTTATATTCATAGTGGGCTAACATATAAAACACAATACATAACTGTACACAATACATACTGTAAAAACCAAAGTCCGCCGGACAAGGATGGCATCATGTAAAAACAGACTTATTCACTAGATGCATAAGTAGATGAGAAATACCATGCGTATCATCGACCAGTATTCATGACTTTAGTAAAACTCATTGCTGCATTTTTTTTCTCACATAGTTTGATTATTTGCAGTTGGTTTCATGCTTAAGGTAAAAAGGAGCTATATGCCATTATCAAACAAGCAAAAAACAGTTGTGAAACAATGCATATTATAATCTAAAGCGGTACATGGTCAGCTTCTTGCTTATGAAGACAGTGTACAACTTCTCGATTGCAATTCAGACACATCACACGTAAAGACGCAATATCATCATTCATTTGAGTATTCACGTCTGGTATCTTGACAATGATTTGGACAAATGAGAAATGTCTTTTTCCACATTAACCGTCCTCCGCTGTAACATTGACATCTGATCCCCTGTGAGTAAGTAATCGACATGAGATACTCATTGCGGCATGTAATATGCAGCAAATCATCACCCCGTAAATCACTGCATATCCACTATTTTCGTATCCTTCCATAGATGCAAGGATGAGAGTTTTGAATTTTTTTCATTAGCTGCATTTACGCCAGTTCCTTGTTCACCAAGATTTTGGGCGACTGCAAGATGCATTTTCGATCTAGCAATCTGTAGCGAGATACAATGCTCTTTCATGGCAGCATTTACATCTGCTCCCTTGTCAACAAGGCTTTTGACAACCGTGAGATGTCCAGGATGACACGCGATAAGCAAAACACTGGTATCGTTGATATATACTGAATTAACAGCAGTTCCATGTTATATTATGCTGAAAAATAGAGGTGATGGTGACGGAGCCTGTTCCGTCAGAATTATTTACTTCAACTCATTTTTCAACGGGATAGCGTACAATATCTACGTGTCCATTCCCACTGGCTTTTTGTAAGGTTGTAATGCTATCCTTACTGGAATAACACCCGTCTGCTCCCCTGTCTACAAGAATTTGTGCATTTACAAGATGTCTATTTTCACATTCTTCATCCAGTGACTTTCACCGCCAACGCTTGCTGTGTTCACATCAGCTCCATGGGTTGTTAAGTATGACACAACACGTGGTGTTCTTTCATTAAAACAAGAAATACGGAGTTGAAGCCTTCTTAATCAGCAGTATTTACCTCAGTTCCTTTTTCAACAAGATAACGTGCAATCCTGAAATGTCCATTCTCACGAGCTTTTTGTAAAGGTGTAACACCAAAGTTATTGGCGTAATTCACGTCTGCTCCCCTACCCAGTAGGATTTTGACTATTATAAGATGTCCATTTTCACATGCAAAATACAACGAACTTTTGCCTTCAATTGTTGCTGCATTTACGTCACCTCTATGGTGAATCATATGAGAAACAAGACTATTGTATCCTTTCATAGATGCAATGATAAGGGCATTAAAACCCTTTTCATCAGCCTCATTTGGGTCAGCTCCTTGTTCAAGGAGATAGTTTGCCCTTTCAATCTGTCCGTTTTTACATGCTCTTTGTAAAGGTGTAGTCCTGTCGTTTGTTGCAGAATTCATGCCGGTTCCCGAATTTACAAGGGTTTCAGCTTCATTGTCTAATATGTGTGAAACAATATCTTCGTTCCGTTCCTGAGATGTTACCATGGCTGGATCAAAACCCTTGTCATTACCTTTATCTCCGTAGGCTCCTTTTTCAACAAGATAACAGGCAATTTCCTTAGTTCCATTTCTACGTGCGATCTGTAGAGGAGTATCACCATTTTTCGCTGCAGAATTCACGTCTGCTCCATTGTTTACAAGGATTTTGATAATTGTGAAATGTCCCTTGTCACATGCGATATGCAGCGAAGTTGAGCCATTAATGGTTGCAACATTCACATCAGCTCCGTTGTCTAATAGATATGCAACAATACTTTCGTATGCTTTCTCAGATGCACGGATGAGGGCAGTGGATCTCTTTTCATCAGCTGCATGAACGTCAGCTCCTTTATCAACAAGATAATCAGCAACCTGTAGATGTTCCTTCGAGCTAGCATAAAATAGTGATGTAACGTCATCTTTCGCTTTAGCATTCACGTCTGCTTTCTTGTCAACGAGGATTTTGACAACTATTACATGTCCATTTAAACATGCAACGTGTAAAGGTCTGTGATCGTCAATGGCTACTGCATCCACATCAGCTCCGTGATTGATTAGGCATGAAACAACAGCTTCGTGCCCTTTTAGACATGCCAGAAATAAGGGCTTGAAACCTGCTTTATCTGTAGCATTCACGTCAGCTTTATTTTCAACAAGATAATGTGCAACGTCTGCATGTCCATTCTTACATGCCTTTTGTAAAGGTGTAACACCATGTCCTGTTGACGAATTCACTTTTGCGCCCCTGTCGACAAGGATTTTGGCAATTGCGTTATGCCCACTTTCGCATGCATTATGCAAGGAACTGTCCCCACTAATCGTTGCTGAATTCACGTCAGCTCCGAGGTCTACAAGATGAGAAACAAGACTTTGATGTCCTTTGACAGATGCAAGGATGAGAGGACTGAAACCTTCTTCATCGGCTGCATTTACGTCAGCTCCTCTCTCAAGAAGATATTTTGATACTTCACATTGCCCGTTTTTACATGCGTTTTGTAAAGGCGTAACACCAGCTTTAGTTGATGAGTTAACATCTGCCCCCCTGTCGACAAGGATTTTCGAAATTTTGAGATGACCATTGTCACACGCGACATGCAGCGAACTTGTGCCATTAGTGGTTACAGCATTTACATAAGCTCCGTGGTCCAGTAGGTGTGTAACAATTTTTTCGTATCCTTTCTTAGATGCACGAATGAGGGCATTGGAACCCTTTTTATCAGCTGCCTGAACGTCAGCATCTCGTTCAACAAGATAGCAAGCAACTTGTAAATGTCCTTTCGCGCTTGCATAATATAGGGGAGTAACATCATCTTTGGCTTGAGAATTCACATCTGCTCCCCTGTCAACAAGGATTTTGACAACTGCGAGATATCCATTGACACATGCAACATGCAAAGGCCTGTGATTGTCAATGGCTACTGCGTCCACATCAGCTCCATGATTTGTTAGGTATGAAACAACTCCTTGGTGTCCTTTCATACATGCAAGAAATAAAGGGTTGAAACCTGTTTTATCAGCAGTATTCACGTCAATTCCCTTTTCAACAAGATATCGTGCTATGTCTAAGTGTCCTTTCTCACAAACTCTTTGTAAAGGTGTAATGCCATCTTTACTGGAAGAATTCACGTCTGCTCCCCTGTCTACGAGAATTTTTCCAGTTGTAAGATGTCTATTTTCACATGCTTTATCCAAGGAACTTTCACCATCAATGGTTTTTGCATTCACATCAGCTCCATGGTTTAGAAGGTGTGTAACAAGAACATGGTATCCTTTCATAGATGCGAGGATGAGGGGATTGAAACCTCGTGCATCAGATGCATTGACGTCAGCTCCCTGTTCAATAAGATATTGTGCTATATCAAGTTTCCCGTTTTTACATGCGTTTTGTAAAGGTGTAACACCATCTTTGGTTGCTGAATTCACATCGGCTCCTTGATCTATAAGGATTTTGGCTACTCTGAGATGTCCATTTTAGCAGGCTAAATGCAAGGGACTATCACCCTCATAATTTACCGCATGTACATCAGCACCAAGGTCTATTAGGTGTAAAACAGTATTTTCGTATCCTTCCTTAGATGCAGCCATGAAGAGATTGACACCCTCTTCATCAGCTGTATTTACGTCAGCTCCATGTCCAAGAAGATATCGTGCAACTTGCAGATGCCCTTTCAAACTAGCAAGATATAGTGGTGTATTACCGTTTTTCGCGGTAGAATTCACATCTGCTCCCCTGTCAACAATGATTTTGGCTACTGTGAGATGTCCATTTTTGCATGCAAAATATAACGAACTATAACCTTCATGATTTACTGCATGTACATCAGCTCCATGGTCTATTAGGTATGAAACAACATTTTCATGTCCCTCCTTGGATGCTAAGATGAGTGGATTGAAACCCTTTTCATTAGCTGCATTTATGTCAGCTCCTTGTTCAAAAAGATATTTGACAACATTCAAATGTCCTTTCAAACAAGCATTTCTTAGCGGTGTAGCACCGTTTTTCGCTCTAATATTCACATCTGCTCCCCTGTCAACAAGGTTATTGGCTACTGTGAGATGTCCATTCATGCATGCAAAATATAATGAACCATAACCCTTATGGTTTACTGCATGTACATCAGCTCCATGGTCTATCAGGTATGAAACAACATTTTCGTGTCCTCCAGAAGATGCACAAATGAGGGCGTTGAAACCCTTTTCATCAGCTGCATTCATGTCAGCTCCTTGTTCAAGAAGATATTGTGCAACATTCAGATGTCCGTTCAAACAAGCATCTTTTAGCGGTGTACCACCGTCTTTCGCTGTATTATTCACATCTGCTCCCCTGTCAACCAACGGCGTAAATCCGTACTGAGGAGTGGGGGGGATGGTCACCATCACCACGCTTACAAGCCCATAACCGGACCGGCGCAACCTGGGGGGGGGGGGGGGGGGGGAGGCTTCTCCCCCCCCCCCCACACACACACACGCACACTTTACAGGGATCGGATGTCCCACTCTTTTGCATGAAATGTGAAGTGGGAGGAAAGTGGCAGCAAAATCATGAAGACTTTTTGTTCTTGTTGTTGCTTTTTTTTTGCTTGTCAGATGACTTGCGGCGGAAAATCAGACCTTAAAGGGGAAGGCTAGTAACTAATCAGTGGGAATCAGTGGAAATGCTGGGAGATGATTGTTCCAATCCTTATGGGATTCATTCAAGAGTTCATTGTATATCTATTGTTGTGTGAAAATGATTTGCTTCAGAACGGTCTCATATTCAAGTAATGTGCAGATTAATGCCCCGTCACTGACCAGGGACGCTAACCTGGAAACACTAAACTGCACATTACTTGAATATGAAACCATTCTGAAGCAAATAATTTTCACACAACAATAGATACATAGTGTACTCTTAAATGAATCCCACAAGAATTGGAACAATCATCCCCCAGCATTCCCACTGATTCCGACTGATCAGTTACTAGCCATCCCCTTTAAAAGCATGAAGACATTTTTTGTTTTTGAAATATCTGTGAGAGAGAGCGGAGCGACCGGGTTAACGGGGGGAGGGTGTGTATTGGGGGGGGGGGGGTGTCCCTCTCCCACACGAGGAAGATTTTGCATTTTAAGACCTGAAATTCAGCGATCTGGTGCACACTTTTGGTGAAATTTTTGTTTGTTATTTCTTAAAAAAGGCCTACTAAATAGTGGGGCCTATCACCGGCGTAGACAGGATTTGATCTTGGGGGAGCGGTTATGAGATCGTGAGGGAGCGAAGCAAGCGAGGGGGGGGGGGGTATGGTAGGGGGGTTTCTCCCTCCCACGGTGAAATCTTTTTACATTGAAAATTTTGACATTTTGCAGTCCAAAAACTGCCGTTTGTAGCTATAGTCTTCGGTTTTGGAAATTAAGGGGGGGGGGGCACACCGTGCGCAACTGCTGTCAATCACTGGCAGCATCATCAGGAGAATGGCATAGCGATTAAATGCGAGCGAGCGGAGCGAGCGAGCTTGAAAATTTTGACATAATGCTTTTACATGATAAAAACTGCCGTTTGTAGCTATACTTCTTCGCTTTAGAAATCAAGGGGGGCCGCACCGGGCGCAATTGTTGTCAATCACTATGGCAGCAACATCAGGAGAATGGTATAGCGATTAAATGCGAGTGAGCGAGCTTGAAAATTTTGACATTTTACAGTCCAAAAACTGCCGTTTGTGGCTGTATTTTTTTTTTTTTTTTTTTTTTTTGCTTTGGAAATTAAGGGGGGCGCACCGGGTGCAACTGCTGGCAATTACTGGCAGCAACATCAGGAGAATGGCATAACAAGTAAATGCGAGCGAGTGAAGCGAGCGAGCTTGAAAATTTTGACATTTTACAGTCCCAAAACTGCCGCTTTTGGCTGTATTTTGGCAATTACTAGCTGCAACATCAGAATGGCATAATGATTAAAAGCGAGCGAGCTTCAAAATTCTGACATTTTACAGTCCCAAAACTGTCGTTTGTAGCTATATTTTTCGCTTTGGAAATTAAAGGGGGGGGGGGGGGCGCACCGGGCACAACTGCTAGCAATTACTAGCAGCATGCAACATCAGGAGGATGGCATAACGATTAAATGAAAGCGAGCGAGTTTGAAAATTTTGACATTTTACAGTCCCCAAACTGTCGTTTGTGGCTGTATTTTTTCGCTTTGGAAATCAAGGGGGGGGGGGGGGGGACACACCGGGCGCAACTGCCGGCAATTACTGGCAGTAACATCAGGAGAATGGCATAACGATTAAATGCGAGCGAGCGAAGCGAGTGAGCTTGAAAATTTTGATATTTTACAGTCCCAAAAACTGTCCTTTGTGGCTGTATTTTTTCGCTTTGGAAATTAAGGGGGGCGCACCTGGCGAAAACTACTGGCAATTACTAGCAGCAACATCAGGAGAATGGCATAATGATTAAATGCGAGCGAGCGAAGCGAGCGACCTTGAAAATTTTGACATTTTACAGTCCCCCAAACTGTAGTTTGTGGCTGGTATTTTTTTCGCTTTGGAAATCAAGGGGGGGGGGGGGGGGGACACACCGGGCGCAACTGCCGGCAATCACTGGCAGTAACATCAGGAGAATGGCATAACGATTAAATGCGAGCGAGCGAAGCGAGTGAGCTTGAAAATTTTGATATTTTACAGTCCCAAAAACTGTCCTTTGTGGCTGTATTTTTTCGCTTTGGAAATTAAGGGGGGGCGCACCGGGCGAAAACTACTTGCAATTCCTAGCAGCAACATCAGGAGAATGGCATAATGATTAAATGCGAGCGAGCGAAGGGAGCGAGCTTGAAAATTTTGACATTTTACAGTCCCCAAACTGCCGTTTGTAGCTATATTTTTCGCTTTGGAAATTAAGGGGGGCGCATCGGGCAAAAACTGCTGGCAATTACTAGCTGCAACATCAGGAGAATGCATAATGATTAAAAGCGAGCGAGCGAAGCGAGCGAGCTTCAAAATTTTGACACTTGTTTACAGTCCAAAAACTGCCTTTTGTAGCTATATTTTTCGCTTTGGAAATTAAGGGGCCGGTCGCACGGGCGCAACTGCTGCCATTCACAGGCAGCAGCATTAGGAGAATGGCATAGCGATTAAATGCGAGCGAGCGGAGCGAGCGAGCTTTAAAATTTTGACATTTTACACTACAAACACTGCCGTTTGTAGCTATATTTTTCGCTTTTGTTTGTCCCACTTTTACGGGGGAACCATCCCCCCCCCCCCCCCATCGACGCCTCTGCATATGAGGGTGCTTTTGTTAAGTGAAAGATCTGCTGCACACTCTTTGATAAATTAGGGAAATATACGTCAATCTCAAAAGTGTACAAAGTCTATCGAAAGGGATCCTGTATAGCGGAGCTTTTGCATGTTTATGATTGCAATACAACGATCTGGTGCATAGTTCTGGCAATATTTGGACAATTTTCCATTAAGAAAGTTCGAGATTTGTCCTCATCTCGGGAATTGCTTGGGGGATAAATGATTTGTCTGCCTAAACACTTCCGTAGGGGCGGGGCAAATGCCCCTTTGCCCCCCCCCCCCCCCCCCCCCCCGAGATAGATTCGACGCCCCTGATCTTCCCTGGGTATGCTCATAGATGTATCCTGACTGAGTCACCAGTCACTGTCGTTTCTCAGGAATGATTCAGGAAATTGAGGGGGTTCAATTATGGCGATATAGTTTTTGTTATTGTTTGTTTGTTTGTTTGTTTGTTTGTTTTCCTACAAATCTTGCAGATGGTCCCCAGTTACTCGCGTCATAGCATGTTTACATTATATGCCTATATTATTTGACGTTGTCAACGTCTGAGCCATACCTTACAGTGTATGTCGATGTTACTTTCTTCGCGAGCGAGCGAAGCGAGCGAGCGCTTGAGAAAATTATGTATACATTTTCCTACAAGATAGAATACTGTTCAGCTCTGTTACCTGTCTGAAGGTCGGCGTACAAACGTCATGCAATATGCTTGACAAATTTAAAATGACAAATGACAAATAAAATTGATACAATCACATTTCTGCTTCCTCCATTTTTCCCCCAAAAATTCAGGGGGGGGGATGATTGTACAGGCCATCCCCCCCTCCTCCATTTCAGGGGGGGATATATCCCCCCATCCCCCCCGGGATTTACGCCCATGCTGTCAACAAGGATTTTCGCTACTGTGAGATGTCCCTTTTTGCACGCAAAATATAACGAACCATAACCCTTATGGTTTACTGTATGTACATCAGCTCCATGGTCTATTAGGTGTAAAACAATATTTTCATGTCCTTCCTGAGCGGCAGCGATGAGGGGAGTGAAACCCTTTTCATTAGCAGCATTCACGTCACCTTCTTTTTCAAGAAGATATTGGACAACATTCAGATGTCCGTTCAAACAAGCATCTTTTAGTGGTGTATTACCGTTTTTCGCTCTAGTATTCACATCTGCTCCCCTGTCAACAAGGATTTTGGCTACTGTGAGATGTCCATTTATGCATGCAAAATATAACGAACCACAACCCTCACGGTTTACTGCATGCACATCAGCTCCATGGTATATTAGGTATGAAACAACATTTTCATGTCCTTCCTGAGATGCAACGATGAGGGGAGTGAAACCTTCTCAGTAATTGTATTTGCGTCAGCTCTTTGTTCAAAAGATATTGGACAACATTCAGATGTCCGTTCAAACAAGCATCTTTTAGCGGTGTATTACCGTTTTTCGCTCTAGTATTCACATCTGCTCCCCTGTCAACAAGGATTTTGGCTACTGTGAGATGTCCATTTAGGCATGCAAAATATAATGAACCATAACCCTCACGGTTTACTGCATGTATATCAGCTCCATGGCCTATTAGGCGTAAAACAACATTTTCATGTCCTCCAGAAGATGCACAAATGAGGGCGTTGAAACATCTTCATCAGTTGCATTAACATCAGCTCCTTGTTCAAGAAGATATTGTGCAACATTCAGATGTCCGTTCAAACAAGCATCCTTTAGCGTTGTAGCACCGTTTTTCGGTCTAGTATTGACATCTGCTTTCCTGTCAACAAGGATTTCGGCTACTGTGAGATGTCCATTTAGGCATGCAAAATATAAAGAACCATAACCCTTATGGTTTACTGCATGTACATCAGCTCCATGGTCTATTAGGTGTGAAACAATATTTCCATGTCCTTTCTGAGATGCTAAGATGAGTGGAGTGAAATCCTTTTCATCAGTTGCATTTATGTCAGCTCCTTGTTCAATAAGATATTTGACAACATTCAAATGTCCTTTCAAACTAGCGTCTTTTAGCGGTGTAACACCGCTTTTCGCTCTGATATTCACATCTGCTCCCCTGTCAACAAGGATTTTGGCTACTGTGAGATGTCCATTTTGGCATGCAAAATGTAACGAACCATAACCCTCATGGTTTACTGCATGTACATCAGCTTTATGGTCTATTAGGTATAAAACAACATTTTCATGCCCTTCCTGAGATGCTAAGATGAGTGGATTGAAACCCTTTTCATTAGCTGCATTTATGTCAGCTCCTTGTTCAACAAGATATCGTGCAACATTCAGATGTCCGTTCAAACACGCATCTTTTACCGGTGTATTACCGTTTATATCTCTAGTATTCACAACTGCTCCACCTTCAACAAGAAATTTGACTATTTTGATTCTATTTCCATTCTTGCATGCAAGATGCAACGAACTGTGACCTTTCGTGGTTACAGTATTCTTATTAGCCCCGTGGTCTATCAGATCTTTGACAACTGTGAGGTGTCCATTTTTACATGCATTATGTAACGAACTATCGCCATCATTGGTAACTGCATTAACGTCAGCTCCATGATCTAAAAGATAGGAAACAACTCTTTTTTGTCCTGTGGTAGATGCAAGGATGAGGGGAGTTACACCTTCGTTATCAGCAATATTAACATCAGCTTGATGTTCAACAAGACAGCGTACAGTATGTAGATGTCCTTTGATACTTGCATTCTGTAATGGTGTAATATTATTATAGTTAACCACTACTGCATTGACACTAGCTCCATGATCTACAAGATTAGAAACAATTTTGTATATCCTTTCATAGATGCAAGGATGATGGGGTTGAAACCATTTTTATCAGATGCATTTACGTCAGCTCCTTGCTCAAGAAGAAAGTTCGCAACTCCTTCATGTCCATTCTCACATGCCCGATGTAAAGGTTTAATGCCATCTTTCGTGGCAGAATTCACATCTGCTCCCCTGTCTACGAGGAATTTGGTAACTGCGAGATGTCCATTTCTACATGCAATATACAAGGAACTTTCACCATCAGTTGTCTCCGCGTTGACATCAACTCCTTGGCTTAAAAGGTCGGAAACAATAGCCTGATGTCCTTCCCTGGATGCAAGGAAGAGAGGGTTGACGCCGTGTTGGTCAGGTGCATTTACGTCAGCTCCTTGTTGTAGAAGATAACGTGCGACTTCTACATGCCCGTTCGCACATGCCCGTTGCAAAGGTGTAGAACCATCTCTTCTGGCAACATTCACGTCTGCTCCCTTCTCAACAAAGGATTTGACAGCCGAAAGATTTCCATTTTCACATGCACGAAACAGCGAATTGTTACAGTCAGTGATTACTGTATTTACATCATCTCCATGTTCCAAATTTGAAGAATCAGTGCACTGTAGTTCCTTCTTACTTGTCAATTCTCTATTCTCCATTGTGGTTAAGTTCCTCCTCTTTAATTGTCATAGTCCATAAACGTCGTTATTTAGGAGAGTTGTGACAACGTGATATTCCCACAGCAGTAGTCTTGAATCATCAATGCGTTTAGTATTCACATCCTGTGAAGTCCTATGATGCATAAAATATGAAAACACAATATGTGTAGGTCAATGTGTAGGTACAAACAAGCAAAGAATGTACTCCTTGTCATTATTATGGATTTCCCGCCCAATTTCATCAGACTTGCATTCGAATTAATAAGAATGCGTTTAAATTCAAGCCGATATCCTCAAAGCTATGCTCTTATTATTCATTTTGATTCTGTGATCATGGAAATGCTTCTCTTGCCATTCCTTTTAAGTTATATTGCATTCACTTTAAAGAGAAATGCCTTTCATTCACTTCATTTAATTTCTTTATTGTCCAAATTATGTATAAAGACATGACATTTCAATTTGATTTTGTCACACATTCATAAACACATATTGACATCGGATAAATAATAAATTACATTACATATAACACATCAAATAAATGCTCAAAAAATACAGGGAACTATTTTCAAAGCAATAAATGATAGTGGCCCTAATAAGCTTCCTTGTGGAACGCCAAAATTTACTTCTCTTATTACTGAATAATTGTCTTATATTGTAACAAATTGTCTTCTATTTCCTAAATAACTCTTGAACCACTCAAAGGCCTTCCCACGTATTCCGTAGTGTGATAAATTGTGGAGTAGAATATCGTGATCAACTGTGTCGAAGGCCTTGGAGAAGTCCAAGAAAATAGTAATTAGATGAGAGTGATTATCAATTGCGTGATCTATTTTATCAACAAAATACAAAAGAGCATGAGTTGTATTATGCTTTTCTCGAAAACCTATTTGAATGACCAGTTGTTACATTGCTGTAAAGGCATGACTTTTGCACATAAAACCGTAACAAAAACTTAAAGTGTACACGCAAATCTAGTTGTGAACACCGCTTGATAGTCAATCACCACATAGAATGCAAGCCGTATGTGAGAGGAACAAAAGCGCGAGAAACGCTTTCATTGTACCGCGGGATTAGCAAGATTCTGGAGCTAGAAAACAAAATGGTCGCCGCTGAAATCTACCAACGCAAATCAAACCTTCTCTTCTACGGAGTAAAGTCTACGCCCAACGAGAATGTCGACAAAGTGGTGAGAGATGTCTTCTTATACCTGGGCCTGAGCACGGAAGAGGCTAAGGCTGTCTGCCTCGTCAATGTACATCGCCTACAACAGCGTGCCGATGATGACAGACCCCCGCCAATTATCGCGAAGTTTGTCTACATGGCTGAACGCAACCGCATTCTAGCAGCATTTGACTCCAATATATACCCCTCGCAAGCAGAACGCCAACACTACAAGCGACATGGCTCGGATGACGGTGAGAACCGACCTTCCACCTGCCCTGAAAGTCAAGCGCAGTCAGCTAGCGAAAGTGGCGTACAAGATGAGGAGGGAGAAGAATCTGTCGACAAAAATATCTGTCACAGGTACGGAAGTAGTGCTCTTTTTCAAAGAGAAAGGTTCAAAGAAGTGGGAATTGTACGAAGATTAATCCATCGAAATTGGTATTATGTATGTCTTGCACAGCTACTCAAAAGAGTAAGTCTGAACTCATCAGAAATTGTCATTAATCTGTAGCCTGAAATTGTCTGAAAATTGCAGATCTTTGCGATTTTAGGCTAATGTACTACCGATTATAAAAACTGTCACATTTTGATACCTTTAATATTACACCGCACATTTTTGAGTAAGTTATATACGTGTTTAATGTAGTTATATCATATATGGATTATGTGGAGTGTAAACGATGCATGAGCATTAGATTTACAGAACCTATCTGACAATTCATGTAAACCGTATGTTTGTAGACTCCGGATTTTTTAATTGTACCGTATGGACGTACAAATAGGCCGATAATGTTCAGTTGTTATAATAATGATGATGTACAAAGGATGCAGGTACTCCACACTTTGTAATATGTATCACAAATACTATCTTTTACTGTATGTATGGTTACATTTCGTACAGCATTTTTTTTCTTCGTCGAAGGTTACTCATATAGCATTTCTCTATGTACTAAATTTGACTGTACGCCCTAAGGTTCAAGCTTAGTCAAGTCGACATTTTTTTTTTTTTTTTTAAAGAGGTATGTCTGCTTGTATTTTGCTTGCTTACGATAACACAAAAATCAAAAGTACAGGTGGTGGCAGTGTTCGTTCAGGCGCAACCTCCGGTTCACTCAGTAATGTCGTTGAATAATTTTTTTTTTCAATGTACTAGGTGTTTCAAAAAACATTTTCCACTTTTGATCATAAATATTTCTAAAACTATTCATTCGATAAAACTGTCATTGATATGAGTAATAGCTGGATAGTGTATAATTTGGTTGAAGGTAATATGCACGTGAAAGCATAAATCAGTTTCATTAAATCTAAGATTGATTTTGAAGTAAGGTTTCAGATTTTGGTCAAATTTTAACCCTCTGTACAAAAATTGAACTTCGCACAGGAACCAATGATGTGTATGTGAGTGTGTGCTGACAATGGCCCTGAACAATGGACATGCCTGGACCACCTGTTGACTAGGCGTCAGTCTGGCGCTCCCTGCCACATGAATGCTTAATCAATAATTCATGTGGATTGCCCTGGGCACTGCTAGTCTGAATTCATGCAGGTTAAAGTGCTTGCAAACACCACAGTCCATTCCAGCTGGCAATCATTTTCAAATTTTGCTTCTCACATATCACTAAATTTGGGATATAAATAAGCATAAATGATCTAAAGTTCCTCATTTTAATGTAACTGTCTTCTAATTAAATAGTCTGACAAATTTTTCGCTTTTTCGATAAAAAGAGATTTTTGGTAAAGAGTTCAGCAGCATTTATCATTGGGGCGATTTGTTTCAGAGTAGATTTATTTAAGGCTCCATATACACAAGTGTATACTGTAATTGATTTTCTTTACTTCCTGTCACGACGTTTACAATAGAACAGAAGGTATTCATTGTAATTTTGTTTTTCAGAAGTAGGGAGAGCACTGACGCGACTCAACGACAGTATCGACAGGCGTTATTTATGCTTTCATATCTAAACCACTTTCAACCAAATTGTACACTATTCAGCTATCAGTCATATTAATGACAGTGTTGAATTATTAAGAATCAAAAGTGGGAAATGTTTTTTGAAACACCTAGTACAATGCATACATATGTATGCACTTACTGTTGTGTTTCATAGCCGTTTTTGAAACGATGTTCAAGTTCACATTCCTATCAATGCTTCAGTTCCTGTCAAAACATGTCCGTGAATTCAGCTATGTCATTTACCCTTTTGACACAGTTTGAATGCATATAGTGCTATGCATATACAAGGTCAATCAACCCTAGCGGTATGCGTGAGTCACCCGAGCGAGTTATTCCATGTACGCCATTTGTTATGTAATTACACACACACGTTTTTCTTTCATCTGGCGAGGTACTTTATTCAGCTCTGTTTCCCTGATTCACCTATCATGAATGTCTTTCAAATCCGAAGGTTTACTCCTCCATTATGGTAACTAATGGAGAAAGCAGTGATTTAGTGACCAGTCGTATGGGCATGCATTATTATGGTGATGATAATGAGACGTCTGATTCCGATGTTATAAAAAGGTTAAACAAACAAACTCCAGAATTTGACTTGTCTTATGATGAAAATGATACATTACTGCGAGGTAGAGGTTCCGACTATATTTCCCCTCAGGACATGTACACGTGATTTTTTCAAGATGGAGAACAACTTTTCTATTCTTCATTTCAATATACGAAGTTTGTATAAGAAACTTGATCAACTGAAGACATTTTTGAATTTATACAATGTGGATTTTTCTGTTATAGGTTTGTGCGAAACGTGGCTGTCTGACGTGTCATCTCCCCTAGTTCATTTGGATGGATATTCTCTTGTGTTTAATAATAGAGTAAATAAACATGGAGGGGGTGTGGCTCTTTATGTTCAGAAAGGATTCAATTTTGATTTGATTCAGAATTTATGCCACATGACTGAAGATTTTGAAACCATATTTATTGAAATCGACATACCAGCTGGAAAGAATATTTTGATTGGTGAGATTTATAGACCACCAAACTGTAATCATACTGCTTTTTTTGATGTACTGAATTCCGTATTGAATTCTGAGTCTTTGCATAATAAACATTGTTTTTTAATGGGGGATTTCAATCTTGATTTACTGCAGTGTCACGAAAAGCCCTGTTGCCAGGATTTTGTGGACACTATGTTTTCATATGCTTTTACACCGTGTATAACTAAACCTACCAGAATATTCGATTCAGCGTATACAATTATTGATAATATATTCACTAATATTCATTATCCAACTGATCAAGGTATAATAGTTTCGGATATGTCTGATCATTTCCCAGTGTTTGCTTCCAGTCCATTTATACTAAATCGCTTTAAGCCTGCAACTTGGGAAATGAATTCTACAGCTCGTGTTATGTCTGAACAAAATATTATAAGATTTAAGGAAAGCCTGTTAAATATTGATTGGTCAGTGGTTCTCAATGCGAATGAGCCTAATGATGCATATGATAAATTTGTTGATCTGATCGCTCCTCTTTTCTCTTTTCATTTTTCGATAAGATCACAATCTAGATCAAATTATAAAAAGATACCACGATCCCCCTGGATATCGAAATCTTTGTTGAGGTCTGTCAATAGGAAAAATAAGCTCTTTTATATATTCAAGTCTAAAAAAACTGATGTTGCTAAAAGCAAATACCTATACTAGTTATCGTAATGTTCTTACTTCTGTGTTGCGTGAGGCAAAGAAAGAAATATTTTTCTTTATTGTTTCTTCTCCATGAGAAGGACATTAAATCCACGTGGAAAATTATTAATAATGTTCTTCAGAAGAAAGGAAATAAATCGGATATCCATAAGATTTGTGTAAATGACATCGAGTTAAGAGATGATAATGAAATCTCTGAAGCGTTTAATTCATATTTTGTGAAGGTTGGATCTAATTTAGCTGATGTTATTCCGGAAACGGAAATACCTTTTTCTACGTATTTAAGTCATCGCAATAACCAATCTTTGTTTTTTTTTTATGCCTGTATTAGAATCCGAAATTGTTGACATTGTAAGTAATCTTAAAGCCAAAAAAAGTACTGGTTATGATGGAATTTCTAATTATCTTCTGAAATATGTTATACACGAGATTGTTGTACCTCTCGCCCATATATTTAATTTGTCATTGCTGAACGGTATAGTGCCTACTAGGATGAAAATCACTAAAGTTATGCCGATATATAAAAAGGGCCGAGAGGACGAACTGGGAAATTATCGACCAATATCGTTATTAACCTCTTTTTCTAAATTACTTGAAAAGATTGTGTACACACGTCTATTCCGATTCTTAAATGACTGTAATGTAATAGATGAAAATCAATTTGGATTTCGTAAAAAGCATTCCACAATTCATGCTATTTTACTCATGATGGAGAAAATTATCAAAGCGATCGATGCCAAGTGTCATACAGTAGGTATCTTTCTTGACTACTCCAAGGCCTTTGACACAATCAACCATGAAATATTATTATACAAATTACAACACTATGGGATTCGTGGGAGGGCCTTGGAGTGGTTTAGAAGTTACCTTACTGGAAGAACTCAATTTGTTAGTTTGAATGGCCATGTGTCCAGTTCACAGCCTATAACTTGTGGGGTACCGCAAGGATCCCTTTTAGGTCCTTTATTGTTTATTCTTTCATGAATGACTTTCGCAGTTCGTCCTCTCTGCTCTATTTTCTACTTTTTGCCGATGACACCAGTATTTTTTATTCAAATCGAAACCCTCATGTTTTACTGAATACCATAAATACTGAATTAAAATCAGTATCTAAGTGGATTCAGGCTAATAAATTGTCATTGAATTTGACCAATACAAAATTTTTAGCAATATAATCAATATTTTACCGGGTGAGTTGGTTGTAAACGACGTAGAATTGAACCAGGTGGAATATATAAAATTCCTTGGTCTTTATATTGATTGTAAGTTGACATGGAAAGTTCATGTTGATTCTTTGCGTAAATTATTATCAAAAATGTAGGTGTTATGTATAAGTTAAAACAGTTTTTTTCCTAAACATGTTCTGCATTCATTGTATTCTACTCTATTTTTGCCTTATATAGGTTATGGAATCCTGGCTTGGGGAAACTGCTGTACAACTAGACTTAATTCTTTATTATTGATACAGAAAAGAGCTATACGGATAATTAACTTCGCCACATTTTTCAAACACACTAATGTCTTATTCTTTTCCAGTAGAACACTTAAGATCCAGGATTTATATCATTTTAATATCGGGTCATTTATGTATCAATTAAACTCAGGTGGTCTCCCTGATGTGTTTTCTTCGATGTTTGTCAAAAATACTGAAGTTCATTCTTACCCTACTAGACAAAGAAATTCTTTTCATCTTTATCCTGTACGAACCGTATCTGCTTTAAAAACAATAACCACTACAGGACTTAAATTTTGGAATGAGTTGGATAGAGAAATAATCCAATCTCAGTCTCTTTATTCATTTAAACATAAACTTAAACTAGTTTTTCTGAATTCATATCTATAGCTATTCTTCAATCCTCCTCAATATTCTCTGTTCATACTTCACATTAATGACATTATCGATTATGTAACATGTGCCTCGCTCGTGATTTCTGTATTATCTCCTGAACTTCCTTTGTACACATTTGGTATCTCTGCTATTGTACACTGCATCTGACTTGTACCTCGCTCGGGTGATCACGCAACTCTCAAGAAGTCTGTGCCGCGGACATTGTTTTCTTTGTTTTTTTCTTTTTCTTTTTACTTTTTGGCGTTTATATTTCTCCAATTCACAAATTGTCATTCCTTTAGGGCGGACGTCCACTTGGGCGCGGACAAGCCCCGGAAAGGTTGCGGAAGCAAATTTTGTTATTTCGGCATCCTGTCCGCGACAGACGCCGAATAACTTTGTGAATCGGCTTGTCCTGGGACATTCCTAGGACTGTCCGCGGACTGTCCGCGGACTGTCCGCGGACTGACTGCGGACATCCCTAGGAATCACTCCGGAAGAGCGCGAAATACCTCGGAATATGTTAATCGTAGCCGGGCAGCGCGGAAACATCTAGGATTACACCCGGAATGAACGCGGACAATCAGGATGCCTTCCGGACAACACAAGTTAAGCATGCGGACAAACTGCGGACAATACCAGGAAAATGGAAAGGTATAAATTTGGCGCTGACTTTGACTTTTCCTCATTTGACTGCTAACCGTCATTGATGCTCCTTGTTGTGCTTCCGCAGTAGCGGCTGATATTATATTGATATGATTGGTCAATATTATTTGATGAATGTGACCACCAACAGTCGAAGAATAGGATTGTCTGCATGTCGGCTGACGAGTCATTTTTTTTTTATTTGTCTCATCTGGGAGAACAATTTTTTCTCTACCTACAGTCACATGGATGATATTCGCAAACTTTTTGAACCATATATATATATACACAATATACATAAAAATGTAAATGTATATACATATATATCTATTCATATATAATCATGTTGATAAGGTAGTCCACGTGTGGACAAGATAAAAAGATAAGTAACAAAACTGCAACAAAGTTCATGCTGTATTCACCAACGATTTATTTCTTCACAAGAAATAAACCGTTGGTGAATACAGCATGAACTTTGTTGCAGTTTTGTTACTTATATATATATATATATATAAATATATATATATATATATATATACATATATATTCTTTATTCCCTTTTTTTTTAGACCTGTGCTTTATCCATCGTGAAGTATATACATGTTTTGTCTGATACTTCTGTAGAGCATGCCAAAATGATCCTAATCATTAAATTTGTTTTTCTTTCTCTCATTTTTACCCTTGTGCATCTCTAACCCTCTCTTACTTTGATCACTTTTGAACATTTTCAAGTCCGAGATTTTTTTTTTTCATGCTTAGAGCTTACCAGCCTATTGTCAATGAAGTGTAAAAATGGGGAAATATTTTTAACCTACTTTAATTTACTTTTTTTTTGGGGGGGGGGGGGTTCAGCTGGGCTGTCAAATTGGACAATCGAGTTTATTTGCAACTAAAACAAAAAGAGAAGAAAAAATTATTAGGTAATAACAACTACGAAAATCATTCAGGTAAAGAATATTTCTGAAATGATTTGTGATGCTTAATGTGTACTTTAATATATACGCTCAGCAAAAAACAAAAAACAAAACAAAAGAAAGACAGAAATTTAACACTTGTTCGAGTTCATGATTTATTGCTTTTTCTCTCATTTCACTTGAATTTTGAAGTGACAGAAAATTCTTCATTTTCCTCCATCATCTTTAGCTTTCATTGTTATTTTGGGCTTCAAAGATATTACATTGTAATGAGACCACAGGTATATCTTTGCAATTGAATTCATGCTTTTTAGTGTGATGAATTTGTCTTTTGTTCTAATATGTTGTATCATTAGAAAGCATTTACGTATGAATAACAACTTGTTCATGTTTATTATAATACATTAACATTTAGCCAAAAATTCTATGCTTTTTTTTTCTGAGTGTACTTCCACTTACTTTTGTGATTTTTCAGCTGGGCTGTCACATGGGACAACCTAGTTTGTTTGCAAATAGAATACGAAAACAACATAAAGGAAAATGTACTATAGTAAGTAATAGGAACCAGGAAAGTCACTCAGATGAAAAATAATTTCTGAAAAGATCAAATCAAAACAAACTTACTAGGAAGTTAGGGGGCTGATTTGACTTCACGTTTGGCACAGTCTCTACTACCTTATTCTTTGCCTTCTGGGACCGGAAATTCCTTAGATTTACCTGTTCTTCATCACAAGACGAAAGGTGTGCCTGTGATGGGGATATTTGCATGGGGGCCTCGCCTCCCTTCTTGCTCATTTTGCGTTTCATTGGCATGACGCTCGCGGAAAGTGTCGACATTTTCGTGTCTGGATCACAAAATTTCCGCATCGGTTCCGGACACTTGCATATATAGATCCGCATCGGCTCCGCGCTGTCCTAAAACATTCCTGGTGTCTTCCGCTTTCATTCGGGAAGCTTCCCCACACCGCGAGATTCTTTCCGGAGCGTGTGCGGAAGGAGCGGAAGGGTTCCGGACAAGCGGGACATCCTCAGGACATCGTCAGGACAAGTCGCCGAAGGTGTCAGGAAGTTCATTTCCGCGTCCAAATTTTGGTCTCGATCAAAATTTGGACGCGGAATTTTTTCTCTCTCCCGAAGGTGCGGAAACGCCCGGACATGTTTAGGACAGTGAGCGGACACGTTCAGGAACGTGCGGACAGGTTCCCGAAGGAGTGCGGAATACCAAATTTGCATTCCGGGTCTTGTCCGCGTCTTGTCCGCGCCCTAGTGGACGCCTGGTCTTAATTACATAACCAAGTAAGAAATAATCTCACATCCGCATCTGGGAATCTACACCCTACAAGCAATGCTTCTATGTAGATTCCTCATATTTCACGTTTTATTGTCTTATCAGCTGTACTTGACAATTCATCCAGGCTTTTGTATTGTGATGTTTATGTTTTATGTATTTGTTGAAATGTGGAATATGGAACAATATAAAACAAACAAACAAAACAAATTTATCGATCGGTTTAAGCGGCTTTGTGTGTTGAGCGGAATATGCGAAGTTGGCACGACATTGACTGAGTCGGAGATGCGAATGTGTCACACAAAGAGTTAATATGTTAAGATTATAATGTTACAATTCTCTGCCATTTTTGTAAATTAATTTTTCAAATATCAATTTTGGGGGCAAACATGACGTCATTGACGAAATCAAATGTGACTGTGCACCTCAAAACGAACATAGAGTCGCACACACTGATTTTGCGTGAGGACTGAAAATAAGTGAAATGGGTCAACCTAGCCGAACTTGATTTTTTCATATTTTCTGAAAGAGCGGGTCTTCTTTTACATTATGCTAAAATTTGGTATCATAAAACGGGCAGGAAAGTGTTTTTCTTTAGCAGTTTATCTCGAACATTTTTGGTAGAATAGTGTGATTAGGTGTGTCTTTAGAATCCCTTTTTCATTTCTGAAAAACCTTGTCCACACTCTTCACTTTCAACTCTAATAACTTTTGACAGGATAGTGCTATTGCTTTGAAAGTTAGCATTAATTATGAACAGAAAATGTTAATGAGGCATATTTAATTTCAGTTTAATCTGATAATCCCTTCGTTGTTGTTACTCTGGTGGTTTACTTCCTGTTTTTTGTCCCATTCATCGCACAGCCAGCACGGTTTGGTAAAGATTAAGCGCTTGAATAGACACTGTACTTCAGACATGGGCGTAAATCCCGGGGGGGATGGGGGGGATATATCCCCCCCTGAAATGGAGGAGGGGGGGATGGCCTGTACAATCATCCCCCCTGAATTTTTGGGGGAAAAATGGAGGAAGCAGAAATGTGATTGTATCAATTTTATTTGTCATTTGTCATTTTAAATTTGTCAAGCATATTGCATGACGTTTGTACGCCGACCTTCAGACAGGTAACAGAGCTGAACAGTATTCTATCTTGTAGGAAAATGTATACATAATTTTCTCAAGCGCTCGCTCGCTTCGCTCGCTCGCGAAGAAAGTAACATCGACATACACTGTAAGGTATGGCTCAGACGTTGACAACGTCAAATAATATAGGCATATAATGTAAACATGCTATGACGCGAGTAACTGGGGACCATCTGCAAGATTTGTAGGAAAACAAACAAACAAACAAACAAACAAACAATAACAAAAACTATATCGCCATAATTGAACCCCCTCAATTTCCTGAATCATTCCTGAGAAACGACAGTGACTGGTGACTCAGTCAGGATACATCTATGAGCATACCCAGGGAAGATCAGGGGCGTCGAATCTATCTCGGGGGGGGGGGGGGGGGCAAAGGGGCATTTGCCCCGCCCCTACGGAAGTGTTTAGGCAGACAAATCATTTATCCCCCAAGCAATTCCCGAGATGAGGACAAATCTCGAACTTTCTTAATGGAAAATTGTCCAAATATTGCCAGAACTATGCACCAGATCGTTGTATTGCAATCATAAACATGCAAAAGCTCCGCTATACAGGATCCCTTTCGATAGACTTTGTACACTTTTGAGATTGACGTATATTTCCCTAATTTATCAAAGAGTGTGCAGCAGATCTTTCACTTAACAAAAGCACCCTCATATGCAGAGGCGTCGATGGGGGGGGGGGGATGGTTCCCCCGTAAAAGTGGGACAAACAAAAGCGAAAAATATAGCTACAAACGGCAGTGTTTGTAGTGTAAAATGTCAAAATTTTAAAGCTAGCTCGCTCCGCTCGCTCGCATTTAATCGCTATGCCATTCTCCTAATGCTGCTGCCTGTGAATGGCAGCAGTTGCGCCCGGTGCGACCGGCCCCTTAATTTCCAAAGCGAAAAATATAGCTACAAAAGGCAGTTTTTGGACTGTAAACAAGTGTCAAAATTTTGAAGCTCGCTCGCTTCGCTCGCTCGCTTTTAATCATTATGCCATTCTCCTGATGTTGCAGCTAGTAATTGCCAGCAGTTTTTGCCCGATGCGCCCCCCTTAATTTCCAAAGCGAAAAATATAGCTACAAACGGCAGTTTGGGGACTGTAAAATGTCAAAATTTTCAAGCTCGCTCCCTTCGCTCGCTCGCATTTAATCATTATGCCATTCTCCTGATGTTGCTGCTAGGAATTGCAAGTAGTTTTCGCCCGGTGCGCCCCCCTTAATTTCCAAAGCGAAAAAATACAGCCACAAAGGACAGTTTTTGGGACTGTAAAATATCAAAATTTTCAAGCTCACTCGCTTCGCTCGCTCGCATTTAATCGTTATGCCATTCTCCTGATGTTACTGCCAGTAATTGCCGGCAGTTGCGCCCGGTGTGTCCCCCCCCCCCCCCCCCCCTTGATTTCCAAAGCGAAAAAATACCAGCCACAAACTACAGTTTGGGGGACTGTAAAATGTCAAAATTTTCAAGGTCGCTCGCTTCGCTCGCTCGCATTTAATCATTATGCCATTCTCCTGATGTTGCTGCTAGTAATTGCCAGTAGTTTTCGCCAGGTGCGCCCCCCTTAATTTCCAAAGCGAAAAAATACAGCCACAAAGGACAGTTTTTGGGACTGTAAAATATCAAAATTTTCAAGCTCACTCGCTTCGCTCGCTCGCATTTAATCGTTATGCCATTCTCCTGATGTTACTGCCAGTAATTGCCGGCAGTTGCGCCCGGTGTGTCCCCCCCCCCCCTTGATTTCCAAAGCGAAAAAATACAGCCACAAACGACAGTTTGGGGACTGTAAAATGTCAAAATTTTCAAACTCGCTCGCTTTCATTTAATCGTTATGCCATCCTCCTGATGTTGCATGCTGCTAGTAATTGCTAGCAGTTGTGCCCGGTGCGCCCCCCCCCCCCTTTAATTTCCAAAGCGAAAAATATAGCTACAAACGACAGTTTTGGGACTGTAAAATGTCAGAATTTTGAAGCTCGCTCGCTTTTAATCATTATGCCATTCTGATGTTGCAGCTAGTAATTGCCAAAATACAGCCAAAAGCGGCAGTTTTGGGACTGTAAAATGTCAAAATTTTCAAGCTCGCTCGCTTCACTCGCTCGCATTTACTTGTTATGCCATTCTCCTGATGTTGCTGCCAGTAATTGCCAGCAGTTGCACCCGGTGCGCCCCCCTTAATTTCCAAAGCAAAAAAAAAAAAAAAAAAAAAAAAAAAATACAGCCACAAACGGCAGTTTTTGGACTGTAAAATGTCAAAATTTTCAAGCTCGCTCACTCGCATTTAATCGCTATACCATTCTCCTGATGTTGCTGCCATAGTGATTGACAACAATTGCGCCCGGTGCGGCCCCCCTTGATTTCTAAAGCGAAGAAGTATAGCTACAAACGGCAGTTTTTATCATGTAAAAGCATTATGTCAAAATTTTCAAGCTCGCTCGCTCCGCTCGCTCGCATTTAATCGCTATGCCATTCTCCTGATGATGCTGCCAGTGATTGACAGCAGTTGCGCACGGTGTGCCCCCCCCCCCCCCCCCTTAATTTCCAAAACCGAAGACTATAGCTACAAACGGCAGTTTTTGGACTGCAAAATGTCAAAATTTTCAATGTAAAAAGATTTCACCGTGGGAGGGAGAAACCCCCCTACCATACCCCCCCCCCTCGCTTGCTTCGCTCCCTCACGATCTCATAACCGCTCCCCCAAGATCAAATCCTGTCTACGCCGGTGATAGGCCCCACTATTTAGTAGGCCTTTTTTAAGAAATAACAAACAAAAATTTCACCAAAAGTGTGCACCAGATCGCTGAATTTCAGGTCTTAAAATGCAAAATCTTCCTCGTGTGGGAGAGGGACACCCCCCCCCCCCAATACACACCCTCCCCCCGTTAACCCGGTCGCTCCGCTCTCTCTCACAGATATTTCAAAAACAAAAAATGTCTTCATGCTTTTAAAGGGGATGGCTAGTAACTGATCAGTCGGAATCAGTGGGAATGCTGGGGGATGATTGTTCCAATTCTTGTGGGATTCATTTAAGAGTACACTATGTATCTATTGTTGTGTGAAAATTATTTGCTTCAGAATGGTTTCATATTCAAGTAATGTGCAGTTTAGTGTTTCCAGGTTAGCGTCCCTGGTCAGTGACGGGGCATTAATCTGCACATTACTTGAATATGAGACCGTTCTGAAGCAAATCATTTTCACACAACAATAGATATACAATGAACTCTTGAATGAATCCCATAAGGATTGGAACAATCATCTCCCAGCATTTCCACTGATTCCCACTGATTAGTTACTAGCCTTCCCCTTTAAGGTCTGATTTTCCGCCGCAAGTCATCTGACAAGCAAAAAAAAAGCAACAACAAGAACAAAAAGTCTTCATGATTTTGCTGCCACTTTCCTCCCACTTCACATCTCATGCAAAAGAGTGGGACATCCGATCCCTGTAAAGTGTGCGTGTGTGTGTGTGTGGGGGGGGGGGGGGGGGAGAAGCCTTCCCCCCCCCCCCAGGTTGCGCCGGTCCGGTTATGGGCTTGTAAGCGTGGTGATGGTGACCATCCCCCCCACTCCTCAGTACGGATTTACGCCGTTGACTTCAGAGCCTCTTTTCTCAGTTCAAACTTTTCCTGAGTTTGTGCTTTCTTCCCAATATTTAGATAAGTTAGGAGAGTCCATTTGATTTGAGTTATACATCATTTTGAAGCTTAAAGTCTGCTCTTTCAGAATATGGTCTCAACTAAAAATTCATGTCTGGCGACTTTTTGTTTGTTTTGAGGTGCAGAGTCACAAATAGTATAGAAGCGTCGCTTCCTTCATTAAGGGAGATTGAGCAGCTGGCACAACTACGTATTGTTGAGTTCTGTAGAAATGGAGATAAGAATAATAATCCACCCAGACATCGGGTTATCTCCAACAACATTTATTCAGGTCTTTTCTTCAGGACAGTCAAGCTCAATCTCCCATTTCCAAGAGGTCAGAATACAGTCTCCCTTCATCAAGGCATCTACCTTGGTCTTGTACGGGTGCTTTTTGCTCAATCAAGTAGTGGGCTACAATGCCCTCCATAGAATGAAAAGACTAGTGCAATGTTAAGACACCGAAAGGTTACCCTACACAACAATGGAACAAAGGAACATATCACAGGATGACTACTGAGAATGCCAGCAGCTTCGTTAACTCCCAGTTTACATTAGGCAGTGTGCCGGTCAATTACTGATTAATAGGACGTTGAACTTGGCCATAAGCTAGCTGCAGCAGGACAGGACGTCTGGTCCTAGACCTTAACACCACTCCAGCTTTTGAAAAGAGGTATTGTCCTCGATACAAAACCTACCAGAGGGTGAAATTAGCAGTACGGATACATGACATGGAAAGACAGAATGAGAGAAGACACTTGACAGAAAGAGAAGAGGGAAACAGAATCAATAGGTGTAACAGAATGATAATGAAACTTTAAAGAAGGGGTTCAGAGCGGTTGTCACATTTTATCCAAACAATGTCTAATAAATAATCAAAATGCTTTATAAATGTCAAATAGCAAACCCATACAACAAATATAACAAGACAAAGCAATGAATATGTACATATTTTTATTCAAATGACATGGACAAGCAGCATGTAACAGAGGGCGCTGTGGCATAGTGGATAAGACTCCCGACTCCTGATCGAAGGACCCGAGTGCGAATCCCGCCCAGTGCTGACTTCCTTGGACAAGATGTTTTACCCACAATGTCCCTCTCGATCCAGGTGTATAAATGGGTACCTGGCAACGCTGGGGGTAATAATAATGGTAGGGCCCTGTTGTAGAGCAGTGGCGACACTGAAGAGGTTACCCTGGGTAATAATAAGACCTTATTATTATTATTATTATTATCATCATTACTATTATAACTGCAATCGAAATCACTGACGGTAAAAATCGGTTATCTTCAAGAAAGACCTTTTTGTCTCTGACGGTGGGAGGGATCATCGCAGTCCCATTGGACAGCTACCCCTGGTGGGGGAAGTAATTACTGACAAAAGAAAACAGATGGAGAGATGGGTTGAGCACTGCTCAGAGCTCTACTCCATAGGAAACGTTGTTGTCTCTTCCGTCCTCGACACTATTGTACCTCTGCCTGTAATGGAGGAGCTCGATGTAGATCCAATACAGGACGAGCTCTGCAAGGTTAACTTGTGGCAAGGCACCTGTCAACGACACACACACACACACAAACATACTACTTTGTTTTTCTCCTCTCTTTCCCGGCATGACAGCGACTTAGTGTAGGGATTTGTTCAGGGTTTTTGTTTCGGATAAGTTAGGTTATAAGTCTCTTTGTCTTAACTTCTTTGTTTCATCCATTTTCAATGCTTATCAGTCTATCGATCATATAATTTCTTGTATTACGTGTGGGGGGAATGCACCCTACAAGCTCAGCTTTTTAGCATTCCTCCCCATTTCCTACATTTTCCTATACCTACAAGTTTTCTGTAAATTTATCCTTTACTTTGTATAATGAAATTTATGCACTGTATTCAATTTTTGTAATATATTTATATGTTTTTGTTGGAAATGAAAAATGAATGAATGAATGAATGAATGAATGAATGAATGAACGAACGATGGCATCCCGTCAGACCTGATCAAGTGTTGCAAAAATACCATCCTTCTGCCCCTTCTTGACATCCTCTGCCAATGTTGGAGAGAGGGAACCCTACCACAAGACATGAGGGATGCCCAGATTGTCACCCTGTACAAAAACAAGGGTGACAAATGTGACTGCAACAACTACAGAGGCATCTACCTCCTGAGTGTTGCCGGCAAACTCTCTGCCCGTGTCGTGCTCATACGCCTGCAGAAGCTAGCAGAGCGCGTCTACACAGAGTCCCAATGTGGCTTCCGTGCAGAACGCTCAACAGTGGACATGATCTTCTCCCTCCGTCAGCTGCAGGAGAAATGCAGAGAACAGCAAAAGTCCTTGTATGTCGCATTCGTCGATCTGACTAAAGCATTTGACCAGGTGAGCAGGGAAGGGCTCTTCAACATTCTGCTGATAACTGGATGTCCTCCAAAAGCGTGCTGAGCGTGCTGGCCTCCCCACAATGTACACGCTGCTAAGAAAACGCAGATTGCGTTGGCTCGAGCATGTGCGCCGAATGGACGATGGCCGCATACCAGAGACATCCTCTACGGTGAGCTCGCCTCTGGCAAAAGATCCATAGGCAGCCCCCAGTTGAGGTATAAGGATGTCTGCAAGCATGACCTGAAAGCCCTGGACATTGATACCAACAGATGGGAGGACATATCAGTAGACCGCCAACGATTTTGCAGTGCTTTTCAGAGGCAACTCAAAGCAGGTGAAGCGAGGATCCTAAGCCTTGCAGATGAAAAGAGAGCCAGACGGAAAACACAAGCACGTGGAGAAAACCCTGCGACTACCCACACTTGTCACAGATATGGTAGAGACTGTCATTCGCGAATTGGACTTGTGAGCCACAGCCGAGGCTGTGGCACCAGTGGAAGGATTATCACCCAAACTTGACAACTCCTAGAGCGCATTACCCATGGTCAACACTGACCGACGGAGGCGTACTTTTCATTTTACTTGTCCAGCACAAGCAATTCCCATCACCAGCTCTGCTTGTGATATAGAAGCCCGGATCTGCCAGGTCGCACGAGTAAAGACGTCTCCTTGCTCTCCTCCGAAGTCAGACATCGCCCCTGTTCCCAATTACTACCCGCTAAAACAAAAGGATCCGACACTCAAACATGCACACACAGACTCTCTCTCTCTCTCTCTCACACACACACACACACACACATGCAGATACACACACGTACTATCTCGTTGCACGTGTATAAAGATGTTGTCTATCACAGAGGCTGACTGAGGTGTTGTTCTTGTCGGTTTATCTAATGTATCATAAAGTGAATGTGATAATAAGATATCAGGAAAGAATGAAGTCAACTGGTATATGAAATGTACATTTCGAACAGTTTAAAACTATTTTTGTGTGTGTGAATACCTAGCATAATTTTCTTCAATCTCATATTTTTGTAGTGTCATGATGACATGGCAACTGTAAGTTCATTGTAGAAGTAAGACTTCTTTGAAGTTATTGTTATTAACAACCACAAATTCTGATCAGCAGAAGTCCTAAATTTATTACAACTTAAAGTGACTCCATGATGGAACTCTTAAATACAGCAAATTATACATTTATACATGAAAACTAAGAGATTAGCCAATTCCGAGTATGATATAAAGTAGTAGAGTTTATTGTTTTGAATTTGTGAGAAAAGAGCAAACTAAGACCTCTTTCCAAAAAAAAAAACAAAAAACAAACAAACAAACGAGAAAGAGGATGAAAGATTTCTTAATCAACTAAATGGCAAGGGAACTTCGTTTTAGCTTTTGGACAGACACACAGTTATTATTATGCTTCTCTTATAAGAAATGCTATGATAAAGACCATCATTTTCTCTTGCATTTTCTTTCTTTTGAATAAATCGATGGATAACTATATTTAGCACAGACTTATAGTATATCGTATCCAAATAAAAAGGGACCTTTAGTCTGTGAAATGCAAAAATTTCAAACTGTATTCTACGTGTATCGTTAAAGCGGTGTCTGTCTTGCACAAAAGTGGAACGCCGTTTTTACGAAAATATCATTCGTGTTTCTAGCATTGAACTCTGCTACTATACCTATTCATTTGTACATTCAGCATTGTCATGCCCGCTGAACAATCTTTATTAAGCTTTGATATCGTCTCCAGACTGTGTGGAATATCGACTATAAAAGCCTAATGCAGACAAGATAAAAGATTGCAGTATTATGCTTCATATAAAAACTCATGACATTTTATGGAAAAATTCAGAATATTTTACAAGAGGTTATCACAGCATGTTAAAGGGATTGTGCAATATTGGGGAGGATGAAAATTGGGCTTGAACTTATTTTGCAAGATACCAAGAAAACACTTATGAAATAGTAGAGAGCATACTGTAGCTTATTTGATAAAAATCGGGTTTGCAATAACTCATCCCAAAGCAATGTAAAACAAAATGATCGTTGTAAAATGTGGGTCCCACACTTTATCAGGATTGCACTGTTTTGGATATTTCGGTCACATCAAAACCAATTTTCATCAAATAAATATTGAATACCTCTTGAAATTACATTCTCTTTCATATTTCATAAGAAGTTTCTCACTATCTCACCCATCCCCCCCCCCAAAAAAAAAAATGATAAACACCTGTTAAGTCTCAACCAAACAATACGATCTCTTTAAGATGCTGTGATTCTTGGAAGTTAATTTCACATGACCTAGTAATTCGTTCTCGCACAGCCAAGTTCGTTTGCATATACACTTGTATCTTCTATTAGTTCTGCCCCCCCACGGAAAAAAGCAGTAACTGACATTTTTATGAATGTTTACTTTTTTGCAAAAATGAATAGTTTACCCAATGCTCTCCAATGTTAATAGGTCAGTTTTGCAAAAAGAAAAATGAAAGTGACCAAAAATACAATTTTTCACTTTTGCAAAAAGCAGTAACTGCATCCAGTTGATTCAACTTTGCAAGTTTCCCCACGGAAAAAAGCAGTAACTAACAAAGCCCACGGAAGAAAGCAGTAACTAACAATTTAGTCTTTATCATTCAGACTCTGTATAGTCCTTCCTGTATATTTTTTTCCCACCATTTATTTTTTCTACTAATTTTTTTTAAACAATGTAAACAGCAGTTTCTCCCATAATTTAGGAGAGTAGATATAAAAAGATTGTTTCACCAGTAACTTGACTCTGCCCGCAGGGAATCATATGACAAGTTGTAGAAAAAAGCTTCTTTCTGGAGACTAGCAAACCTGGCAGACTCGGCGCGCTCAGAGTGCAGAATACGCGTGCAGCAGCTGCATGCGCTTCTGCAGCATACAGTAACTAGCTAAACATTGCATCACATCACACTCATCACTTGCATGCACAGTATTGCAGGTCTGGTACAGTCCGAGTGATCATGCCAGTGCTAACCATGCTGTCACACAGTTTCTGCGGTCCAGGCATGCCTGTAAATCTATCATGAATTGCAGAGGAAAAGTCATGGTAGCCATGGCTTTGGCCAGAACCAGAAAATCTAGGTGAGCTTGAAATATATTGAAGGGAGATGAGCACTAGTATTAATGCACTAACGTTAGTCTAATGTTAGATGTAGGCCCTAAAGTTTAAAATAGGTCTACCAGATCTAACGTTAGAGAGTAGATCTACTAACTGTTTAGTGTTAGACAAAATGTCAGTAGGCCTAATCTAACGTAATAGATCTAGGTCTAGCAGTAGCACTAACATTGGGCATAGATCTGTAGTCTAGCTTCAGTGTAACGTCAGAGTTCGACTAGGATCTAAGACGAAGAGACTTGACTTTATTGTCTAGTCCAGGGTCATGTGTCAGGGGCCAGGCCGGGCACTCCAAAGTTCAATTAGGGCACATAGGTGTCTACCTTATTTTTACAAAGAATGCCATTCAATCGACAAGACCTAGTCTAGGTCTAGCGATAGGTCCTAGATCTTATAGATCTAGACTAACCAGAAAGTAGAAGAACTTTATAACCTGGTGGTGGTAACAATTCTCCTCCTATGGTCATGCGACATGTGCAGTTACTGCTTTTTTCCATGGGGAAAACAGCAGACTCCTGGCCGTCTGCAGTTACTGCTTTTTTCCGTGGGGAAACTACCCAGAATCAAGGGTGAGCCACCGCAGTAACTGCATTTTCCTAAATAACATTTAAAAAATAACGGAAACATATTTTTTTCCTAGGTATTGTTAGACAACTAGGTATGGTGCAAAATCATACCACAAAATTATTTTTGAATGTTTCTGTGTTTTTAAAGAATCTGCAAAAAACACAAAATCGCATTTATCTCAGCTCAGCAGCTATGCAGTTACTGCTTTCTTCCGTGGGGGGGGGGGGGCAGAGTTGTCGTACCTTGTGTCTCTGAATGTGGAATTTCTTTTCGGTATCGAACGCAAGGTGTTGCCTTTTGTATTTGTTACGCAGATGTGAATTTCGAAAGTAATTATAGCACTAGCTCGCACTCTTTCTTCATTCTCGGTTGAGCATTATCAGCTCTACTTCCGGCCCCTCCCCCCTCTGTTGGTTCTTCACGAATCCCCCCCCCCCCCTTGCACTTATTTTTTTTCGAAATCAGGAGCAAGGAGCATGGGAGTGCGCCCTCGCTCAGTATCCTTGGACGCAACCACGTTTCCTCCATGAATAAATATGGGGTTTTTTCGTGGCCTCCGAGTACTAGTGTCTCGCACATTAGTCTGGTACTGGGCGCCTTGCATCCTTACCTTTCACTCACTTCTCAGTTTTCCTTCACTTTCCTACCCCATTGATATTCTTTTGATTAAATTATTATATCGATGTTAAGAGCAATGCGCTATTTACATTGTTTTATTAAACATAATCAATTTTGTTAATTAAAAATCTCTACTTGATTATCCTGACCTTTCACATATTTTGTCAGTCTTTCGACTGTCTTTTTCTCCTTATTGTTTTTTCCCATTCTTTGCTCTCACGAGCTAACTTATAGAAACATGGTCCACCAAGAAAGAGTCGGTCACCGATCCCCGCCTACGCAACCTGGCTTCTGACGTGTTTCCGTCTCTCCTCATGTCCGCTAAAGCTTCTTCTACCACATCTAAATATAAATCCTGTTGGGCCAGATGGGTCCAATGGGCCATCTCTAAACCTGAAGTTCCAACCTTTCCAGTCCAAGCTTACCATCTCTGCCTGTCTTCAGTCAACGGAGCCAAGACCGCAGCAGATTCGCTCGTCGCACAATCAAATGGGCTCTCAATCTTGGCGGGCCTTCCTTCTCCTGCAGACGATCCTATGGTAAAAACAGCAGTCCAGGGTTATTATCGCATCCACTCGTTCCCCGTTTGTCGCAAAGAACCTGTCACTCCAAAGATCCTGTCAAATCTTCTCGCTTCTCATGGTCACCTCAATGCATCCTTAGACGACCTCCGCATTTTATTCGTATGTTTCGTTTCTTACGCCGGATTTTCGCGCTTCGATGATCTCAGCAGGCCGAGGAGGAAGGATTGCACCATCCATCGCGATCGGCTAGTTCTACACTTATCGTCCTCAAAAACCGACCAGTTTCGTCAAGGCAGAGATGTAACCATCGCCAGGACATCTTAACCGACCTGCCCCGTCGTTATAGCCGAGCGATACTTTGCAGCACTTGGCGATTCTCCTCATTCTCCCCTTCCAGTGATTCGCAGGCTTACTCTTTCCAAGGGTGGCCTTATCGCGACTTCCCACGGCCTTAGTTACACTAGAACCCACGAGGTAGTCCTAGAGGCTTTGAAGCCCTTTGTTCCGGATGTTTCTATGTTTGGCTTGCATAGCCTCCGGTCAGGTGGAGCATCCTCAGCTAGCAACAATCGCGTACCTTCATTCCTGATTTCTCAGCATGGCCGTTGGAAGTCGGACAAAGCTAGGGACTCTTACATCAAGTCAGACGCCCTTTCTAACCTCCTCCCTTCTCAGTCTCTATAGGCATTTAATATTATAGCATTAATACTTTTTCTTGTCATACCGCCTAACGTTTCTCTTGCTATATAAATTATGTTTGTGTTATGTCCACCTTCGCAACGCTCATGCCCGAATTACAACGGTGAATAAGTAAACAGCAAGCTAATAATCATGCTCAGCTCTGTCCAACACGTTCAATCTTTAGTCAGTGTTTGTCATTTTTCTGTGCCTGTTCTAACCTGAGGTAGATAAAGAAAAGAAATTAACTTTCTGACGTTGCATCACATAGGAAGAAAGTTCTTTTTTTTTTAATTCCCTCCTTCATTTTACGGCTTTTTGTTTGTTTGTTTGTTTGTTTGGTTTTTGTTTGTTTTTATTTTACGATGATCGTCTTCCTTTTGCTGTTTCATTCCATTGTCATTATCGGGAAGTCGATGGCGATAGAGACTGTTTTAATCGGCTTGTGCCGAAAGGGTGGGTTGGGTGGTGGCGCGTCGCGTTAATGGGAACACCACCCTTCGTCCAAAGCCCCCCCGCCCCCCAGTTTTGACGAAAGGGTGCGTTGGGAACGTTGGGTCGCGTCGCGTTGACTGGAACCCCACCCTTCGTCCAAAGCCCCCCCTGTTTTTCTCATGTAATATTAAAAGACGAGTTTTGAATTTATATTTAACCTTCAAACAACCATTTCAGAGAGGCTATCCTCTCCACTATCCGGTTTCCACTCTATTACCACTTGGTCTACAGCCAGTTGGTCTAATAGACTGTTTAAAGATAATAAAAAGTTTTGGTACCTCAAAAGTTTCCCTGAATTTCCTTGTCTTGGTTTGTGTTTCACATTAAAGTACGTTGTCTGTGAGAATTACTCTCCCCAAAGTGCTCTCATGTCTTAATAATCATGCAATAATGGTTTCGCACCAGAGCCGTCACCGTACGGCGTCGATAAATATTGTACGAAACCACTGACTGCGACCAGCAGCGTGCAGCCCATTGTACGCATAGCTAACTGCGACCAGCAGCCTCATACGCATAGCGTAATGGGGCTTCGCATTGTAGCATTCAGGATCATGACAGAATTAGTATCGCGGGTAAATGTCAACTTAAAATCCAAAAATTTCTTCGATTTGAAGACTTACCAATTAATATGAAGTATTGAAAACAGGCTTCGAACAACGTTTGGTTCTGCCAATAGTCCCTTTCTTTTCGAATTGATGACTGAATGTGACTCGGTCGAGAGGACCTTGGGAGAGCTACATACACTGCTACTACGGCCAGCGCATGCGCACACAAACATCTTATCCGTTGATGGATTTGAAATTTGTGCGCATGTGATGTGTTTCAAATGTGTTTCGAACCCGAGTCTGGACTGAGCAATGTTGTGTGTAAGCATACCGTCCCCTCTAACAAGAGGCAAAACACTGCACCTCAAAACAAACAAAAAGTCGCCAGACATGAATTTTTAGTTAAGAGCATATTCTGAAAAAGCAGACTTTAAGCTTTAAAATGATGTATAACTCAAATCAAATGGACTCTCCTAACCTATCTAAATATTGGAAAGAAAGCACAAACCCAGGAAAAGTGTGAACTGAGAAAAGAGGCTCTGAAGTACAGTGTCTATTCAAGCGCTTAATCTTTACCAAACCGCGCTGGCTGTGCGATGAATGGGACAAAAAACAGGAAGTAAACCACCAGAGTAACAACAATGAAGGGATTATCAGATTAAATTGAAATTAAGGATGCCTCTTTAACAAATTCTGTCCACAATTAATGCCAACTTTCAAAGCAGTAGCGCTATCCTTTCAAAAGTTATTAGAGATGAAAGTGAAGAATGTGGACAAGGTTTTTCAAAAATGAAATAAGGACTCCAAAGACACACGTAATCACACTATTCTACCAAAAATGTTCGAGATAAACTGCTAAAAAAAAAACACTTTCCCGCTCTTTTTATGACCCCAAAGTTTAGCATAATGTAAAAGAAGACTTGCTCTTTCAGAAAATATGAAAAAGTCAAGTTCGGCTAGGTTGACCATTTCACTTATTTTCAGTCATCACGCAAAATCAGTGTGTGCGACTTTATGTTCGTTTTGAGGTGCACTGTCACAATTGGTCCAATCATCGTTTCGTCTATAATGACCAACTGAGTTTTTGTTTTTTTTTAAGGTTAAATATAAATTCGAAACTCGTATTTTAATAGTACATGAGAAAAAGTACCAACGCACCCTTTCGGCAAAACCAGGGGGGGGGGGGGGGGGGGCTTTGGACGAAGGGTGGGGTTCCAGTCAACGCGACGCGACCCAACGCTCCCAACGCACCCTTTCGGCAAAACCGGAAGGGGGGGGGGGGGCTTTGGACGAAGGGTGGTGTTCCCATTGACGCGACGCGCCACCACCCAACCCACCCTTTCGGCACAAGCCGTTTTAATCTAATATTGTTGATGGTAAACTGAATAGACCCAGTATAACTAGGGAGGTGGTAGAGCTCCATTTTCCTATACTCCAACAGGAGCGTTACCAGATAGACGCCATAATTCATCGTTGGCTGCAGAATACCTACAGTATCGTCAACTTGCGTATTGACGCCATTATGTTTTACTAGTCCACTGTGGTGTGCGGCTGGCACTATTGTGTCTGTTCTCCAGAGCAGTGCAATGCGGCAGACGGTTTGAATAGTGGGTGTGAATCTGACAAAGCTGTTTTTCGGTCAACCTTGCCTTGCATAACTCGATGTCAGGTTTGCCACATATCCACAGTTTATCACCAAGTCGGTTATCTTGATGATATATCCCCTGTCCCATCTTGATTTAATGCATTGTTTTCGCACACGTTACTCGAGCGAAATTCCAACATCTCTCAGCTTTTCCCACACAAATACATACACTGAACAAGCACGCGTTAGCGTAATCAAAACGTCATAAGTGTGTTCACATTTATCATAAATCTTTACACAACAAAACGATAATTCGTCTGACGTACAATATCGTGTTATAGACATACAACGGTCTTTGCAACTGATTGACAAATTGCCCTACATCGACGTAAATAAGCACCGAATTGATCAGTGTTTTAGAAGTAGCCATGATAAAAAATCATGGGCGTACATACTCGAGCAGTTATGTACGCCCATGATTTTTGTATCATGGCTACTTCTAAAACACTGATCAATTCAGTGCTTATTTACGTCGATGTAGGGCAATTTATCAATCAGTTGCAATTAAAACACCTCAACGCAAGAATTTTCATGAATTTGAATAACAAAAGCAGTACCCGCTGTATGCTATAAGGATTAGAACCAACACTTGCTGTCGGGCGAAAGCTCGGTGGTCTAGTGGAGATGACACCTGTCCGGTGATCAGGAGGTCGTAGGTTCGAATCCTGCTCGAGTATGTACGCCCATGATTTTTGTATCATGGCTACTTCTAAAACACTGTTCAATTCAGTGCTTATTTACGTCGATGTAGGGCAATTTGTCAATCAGTTGCAAAGAAAACATCTCGACGGAAGAATTTCATGAATTTGAATATACAACGGTCTTTATATCGCCATGTGCACATAGAAACTCACTTCAGTTCTTATATCTTGCAATGCATTCATACCTTTTCTTCTTTTAAAAAAAAAAAAATCAGAATTCAAGTTGCTTTTCTACAGACAGAATAGACGTATGTACAAGGACGTACATATAACCTATTCCACTCTTCTCTTGACCCTTTAACCAAAACGTGTGTGTACGGCACGATATTTTCTTCAACATCAAATTTCCTTTAGCCTACATATACAAAATTCATTAAACACAACTACCTGACCACCCACTCTGTCAAAATTGTGACCCTGCACCACAAAACCAACAAAAAGTCGCCAGACATGGATTTTTTTTTTTTACATAAGGGCGGATTCTGAAAAAAAACAGACTCTAAGCTTTAAAATAATAATAATGATAATAATAATAATAATAATAATAATAATAATAATTGCATTTATATGGCGCTTCATACTGACGTTTCTAAGCGCATTGTTGCTTCTCATACAAATGAACTAGAAAACACAATAACATTAACAAAATCAGCGTTAACAGTAACAAAAGAAGAAGAAAGAAGAGAAAAGAAAGAAAAATACATGTGATACAATGGTACAATCATTGATAACTGTATGCGCCTCCAGAAAAAGACAGAAAAAGATCTATAACTCAATTCACATGGACTCGGGAAGAGTTTGGCTGGAAAGTCTACCATCACGCACCCATGCTATAAAGGAGCTAATCTAAGAGACCGACACTCACGAGTCATACAGCCCTCGAGTTCAACACAGTTATGAGTTATAGAGTTATACAATTATATGAGTATTACAGCCCGTGAGATCGACACGGCAAGTAAGGTCAATGAGTCCGACACTAGGCATCAAATCCCACGAGTTCGACACTAAAGTGAAAAAGGCCTAAGTTTACGACATTACATCACGGAGTGTCGAACTCATGGGCCTTGTTTGCCTAGCGTTTGTACTCATGGACCTAATTTGCCTAGTGTCGAACTCAAGGGCTCTAGGACTCGTTGGTTGTATGATTTGTAGATGTCGAACTTCTGACGTGCACCTGCTCTATCTGCGTCATGGCGTGAACTGTTGTAGTGTATACAACGTACTAAACTTTTTACATGATTGAAACCAATGAGAATGAAGTCAAAAAACTCTAGGTCCATACCTTTTCTAACAGTGCTGCTATGGCTTAGTTTTGCTGTGCGATTTCATTCCACTTATGTCACGTGGCAATGGAACTTGTTCTTGTATAGAAGGTCAGCAAACTTGTAGATTGAGGAACGAGTAAAGTAATGGAAGTATTATCCTGCCACTCACAGGTTCAAGGTAGGCAGTAAAACATACTTACAAACTGATGCTGGACGAAACTGGTTGCTTCGTGAAAACGAAATGTTCACTACTAGAATGCTCGCATCATTAATCCCAAAGATAGATGCCCGTGTCCTCTCGTCATGCACAGCACCGCGCAAAAAAAAAGGAGACTTTCAGATATTGAGAGAGAGAAAAAAAAAATGTATGAATTGTGCGGTATTTGAATAATGTGCCCTTTTTGAATAGCATGCATGCATCAAAAACCGTGTAGAAACATTTGTATTATCAAATTTCAATAGATTCTAGCCTACAGCAGCCAGTGAAGCAACAATGCGGTATTACATTCAAAGTATGCCTGTGCGAGACTGTTCGTCTCTGCTATAGTAATGCGTGGCAGTCGCCATGACGAGAAACCAAAGCAGTGTTTCTATATGTGATCCTGCACCAAACAAAACAAGCAATAAGACGCCAGACATGGATATTTTTTAATTAAGGTCAGATTCTGAAGGAGCAGACTCTAAGCTTTAAAAAGATGTATAACTTAAGGGATTCTCCTAACCTAAATAAATACTGGAAAGAATACATACACTCTGGAAAGTGTGAACTGAGAGAAGAGGCTCTGAAATACAGGATCTATTCAAGTGCTAAATCTTGATAAGTCCGTGCTACCTGTGCTGTGAATGGGACAAAAACATGATGTTAACCACTGTAGCAGCAACAATTAAGGGATTATTAAATTAAATTGAAATTGAGTATGGTCTATTACCACATTCTGACCATGATAAATGTCAACTGTTAGAGCAGCATCATCATAATTTCCAAAGTTTTCGGAGTTTAACGTTAAGAGGGTGCAAGGATTTTCAAGAAATGGAAGAGGCTTCTAAAAAAAAAACCTGATCACAATACTCTAACTAAGAAAAAAAAAGAGATTGTAGAAAAACTGCAGAAAACCCACTTTCCATTCAATTTATGATCCCAAACTTGTAAGAATAATGAAGAAGAAGAATAGCTCTTTCAGAAAATACGGAAAATTCAAAATTGACTCGGTTCACCAATTTCATCTTTCTCGAGTCCTCACGTTAAATCAAAGGGTGCGACTTTTTGTTTCAGAACAAGACCAGCTGTGACCTCGCCTTCATTTTCTTTCAGAATTAATTTTGATTACTATTTTTTTAGCATGCATAACACGTTTGCAGGTAAACACAGAGACACACACACCAAGCTTTAGTGTATGGAAGGTGCAATCATTGCGCTGTCGAGTGGCCTGTCAGGCACCAGTAGAGTTATCGGTACAAAGAAAATAAAAAAAAAACAACTGCAGTATTGCCCATAAAATTCCGTACTATTGTCCAGGCTTGGTATGGAGCTAGAACTTGTTATATGTGGCTGTAAATATCATCATTCAAACGTGAATTAATAGATGTCAGTTCCTATGAATGCATCTACTAAAACTCGTCAGTATTTAGGGTTTGTGATGCTCGATGTTCCAACTAAATGAAATGATTTTGCATTTGGTTGATATCGGGTAAAGTAGTTTTCTTTTGATTATTTACCATTGTGGCCTAAAAAATGAAGTTGTCTCTCCCCAAATGACAGCACATGATAAAGCAATCTTTTCACATCGCTTCAATAAATGTGTATATTACTTGAGAATCTGAGTTGTGGGTTGATTGTTGTTGTTTTTTTTTTTCTCTCTCTCACTGTAGACATATAGTTCTGCTGATATAATAAAATTAATACGGGTAAAGTGCTATCATAGTTCCAGTTTCTCATCACTTTCTTAATGTATACACTATTCTTTTGCGTGTATACGATATTGCAAGACTTCGAAACAAGAAATCATGAATGAGTTCTGTGAATCTAAGGGTGCGTTTATAAGATTTTTTCTTTTGGCCAGAAACAGTGTTTTGAAACACTGTTTCTGGCCAAACAGTGATTCTAGCTCGAAAAAAAATCTTATAAACGCTCGCCGTGATTCGAAACAGTGTTTCTGTAGAAGGGTGCGTTTATAAGATTTTGCGTGCCTAGAATCACTGTTTTGAAACACTGTTTTGAAACACTGATTCAAATCACACTTTCGTCAGGAGAGCGTTTATAAGATTTTTTCTCCGAGCGTGTTGGGTCTCTCGCTCAGACTGTGCCATTGCGCAACTCACTCTGCGCAGTTTTTCCTCGGCAAAAGGTCAAACAGGGTGCGCGCAAGGCATTGTGACGTCACATAAACAGTGTTTGCGATCGCGGTTGCGTTTATAAGATTTTTGAAACACTAAGGGTGCGTTTATAAGATTTTTCTTTTGGCCAGAAACAGGCTCGGAGAAAAAATCTTATAAACGCTCTCCTGACAAAGTGTGATTTGAAACAGTGTTTCAAAACAGTGTTTCAAAACAGTGATTGTAGGCCCGCAAAATCTTATAAACGCACCCTAAGTCGACGACAAATGATTTGTACACATTTAAACTGTTGTATCACGTGTCTTTATAAACGGGAAAAAAGTTGTAATTCTTCATGGCTTTGTTACTAAATTAAGCCACAATATTGTGAGAGGCCCGGTAACATATGAAAATATGTATCCATAACACAAGATTGGATTAATGTGAATAAGATAAGAATAAATGTACAATTTCTAACATATCTAGAACCCCAGTCTACAATGACCTTGTACATACCAACTTCTCCAGGTCATATCAGTACACGGCATATGACACTATTTGGTGGACTATTGTTCAATGTACATACGTAACATACAACTTGTAATATGCTAATTATGAAATCATGCTAATTATGATATTTAAGACAGTTTCATAGAGTTTGGAAGTAAAGACCAGTGTTACAAAAACAAATAGCCTTCAAAATCGTATTACACGTGTGTTTTCGGGCTTTCTGCAGTTAAAATTAAGAACAAATGACATATTGCGCTAATTAGCTGAATGTTGCCAAGGTTGCCAAGATACTAACCAAGCTCAGATAACTTCAGTACCCATCTTAGGAATGAATCAACCACAACACCAACAAAACCTCGGGCTTAACAGCATTTTCAGGTTGGACTTGGGTCGTTGCTATATTCAGATACTCAGTTGCTTTTAGAGTTGATAAATTTGATAGATCGAGTTAAAGATTATCATTGGCATGATATCATTTACCTCATTACGGAAAAAACATCTGGATCTCAGGTCACGAAAACAGAATTATTGACACATACCCCCCCCCCCCCAAAAAAAAAAAAACACCTGTAGTAATAATGAAATATAAAAAAAAGTTATAAAAAGAATTATAATGATTACAACAACAATAAAAATAATGGTAATGATAATGACAGTTATTATAATGATATTTATGACGAAATAATAACATCAGTGTTTATAATAATAATTATGATAATAATAACATCAGTGTTTATAATAATAATTATGATAATAATAATTATAAGAATAATAATAAACATCTTGTTCAAGATCGTAAGCATGCACTGTTCGGGAATTGAACTCCGGTCCTCTGATTGATGAGAGTCCGAAGTCTTGTCCCCTAATCACAGTGTACACGACAGTCCATTTATTTCCTTTTATTCCCTTTATTTCTGTTCTTGCCTTTATCATTGCTTCTCAATTTACATGATTTACTTCGGTTTGCAGTAAAAAGAAATGAGGTGGTAAAAGAATGTTTTATTTTTTTCCGCCATTACATGTTTGCTCCTGCAGGTTCAACGAGGGTTAAAAGTGTTTTTTTTTTCTTTTTTTTTCTTGAACGTCGAATGTTGCTTGTTTGGGCGATATCCAAGTCCGTATTGCTATTACTTCGTTCGATGAAACCTATGCATAGAGTATGCATGCCGTATTAGAAAAATGAAATAACAGAAAGTCAGAAAAACGTCAACCTTTTGTTTTTAATTTCCCACCAATACAAAATTATGGATAAGCTACAATTTCCCGTATCAAACTTAATTTGGCCAAAAGTTGGACTTGGGTCGTTCTTATATTCAGGTCTTCAATTTAATCGCAGAGTGATGTGATATACTCAACTCCCCTATATCAAAATCGTCTCTATCTTTTGCCACAAAGTATGTCCATCAAACTTCAGCAATGTGGGTTCGTCTTGCTACAACCTCAGCACCAGTTCGGTGAAAAGAGATGAAGCGAAAAACAGCCTGCGATGCTTTAGGATCCAACCTCGTGTCCATAACATCAGCGAAGGAACAGGCACTGTTAGCAAGTCACCTCAGCACCGTAGCGTTTAGCGCAGAGCTTTGGATCGGTTTGACTCAGGTAGATGCCTTTAGCTTCACATGGATGGATGGAACCAACCTGACGTTTACTGACTGGGATGGAGCCACGCCCCATGACGAAGGGTCTGACTGTGTAAGGATGAGGGATGGGGCTGGGTGGAGATGGAATGATCAGGTGTGTACCATGAACTACCATGTCTTCTGTGAGATTGAAGCAGTAGGAGGAGGAGGTGAGAAAAACTTCCATTGTAATCTTTATCATGGACTGTGGATGCAAAATATTGCTGGTGATGTACTTTTCTTTGATATAGATCTTCAATCTGTCTTTTTCTGTTTTTAATAAAAAAAATAGTAACATCGAGGGATTGTTGTGATGATAATAAAAAAAAATATTTACTTTGTGCTTTTAGTTGTGTGTCAATCAGGAGTTATTTCGTGGGTAGGCCTATGTATATAATGCCAGATTACATTCTAGACAAAAAATTACAAACCAACACCCCCGCCCCCCATCCTAAAAAAATAAACACACAAAAACACAAAACAAACAGACACAATCTCATGATTGTTTTCATGACAATGCTGTTTGATTCGAACCCACGACGGAGTACTTGCTGGACAAGCGTCATATCAACTTAAGTAGTGAACTTTCTCCTCAGACACACTAATCATGGGCCGTGGTTCGAATCCCAACTGAGTATGCGATTGATTTGTTTTATCATGGCTAGAACTCAAAACACTGAACATCCTGTGTTTATTGTACTTTTGTAGGGCAGTTGTCAATCAATTACAACAAAAACAACTTTAAGGGGATGGCTAGTAACAAAACTTTCTTTCATTATCATCCTTTAAAGCGTAAACTCAGACAGAATGTATTGAATAGCTACAACACACAAGTGCACTAAAATTCCTTTTTATTATGCTGATGGCTGCTCTGTTATACTACTTGGTTGTTGCCATGTGAACAGACTCATGCATATACATTTTAGTAGCATGCTCTCTCAAATTCCTTCCCATCTGTATTTTTCCTACCACTTCTAGTAAGACCTTGGTCGTGTCGCATAGTTTCCCCTCCTTTCTTTCTTTCCTTTCTTTTATGCATCATTGCAGCTGGCTGGTATATCACATATATAGGAATTGCAATTGATTCATGTTATCCATTTTTCAAATCTTTCCCCGTGTCTATGGAAGCCGGAATGTTTAAACCCTGATAGTACTTAAGTATTTACGTCATTATCACTCCCATGTCTAAATTGCTATTAGAGCAACTGCTATAGTGTGCGGCATGTGGTTACTTGTTCTCATTTTATCACACACATAAATGCATGTGAGAAGAATCTTCTGAGCCCCGAGTAATAGTCATTCTCTTTTGTTTATCCTTACTTTTGGTCTTAATTGTACCCATGCTCCCCATCCTGTTCCCCTTACTAGGCTTTTGTTGGGACCTACACTCAACAAGCTTTGCTTTTTAGTAGGTTCCATCGTATTTCTCTTCGCATCCTTTACTTTGATTGTTTGTACCGTTATGTATTACTTTTGTATTCCTATTTCTTCATGTATATATCCAAGCTGGACATTCTGTATTATATTTTGTTATATACCATGTATTTTCCATCGAGAAATACGAAAAATGAATTGAAATTGAAATTGATCAGTGGGAATGCTGGGGGATGATTGTTCCAATCCTTGTCGGATTCATTTAAGATTACAATATTATATCTATTGTTTTGTGGCAATTATTTGCTTCAGATTGGTCTCATATTCAAGTAATGTCCAGTTCAATGTTTCCAGGTAAGCATGCCTAAACCACAGTGACGGGGTGATCGTTAAACGGGCCGACACTGTACAGGCATGCTAACCTGGAAACATTGAATTGCACATTACATGAATATGAGACCATTCTGAAGCAAATAATTTCCACAAAACAATAGATTATAATGTACTCTTAAATGAATCCCACAAGGATTGGAACAATCATCCCCCAGCATTCCCACTGATTCTCACAGATCAGTTACTAGCCATTCCCTTTAACGCAAGAATCATTAATTTGAACTTCACCTCAGAAAACTACCTGGGATAGTGTATGTAAAATTCCAAGATTTGTTGGTAAGCTCTACATTGTGATTTTTTTTTTTCTTTAAAGCTAGTTATCCCAACATTGAATACTAACCCTCAGTGAAAAGCAAAGTGAAGATTAAAATTACCTTGACAATAGACTCACATTTCAAAAGAAAAAAAAAAGAACATTACTGGAACCATACAAGTATCTCGCTCTGAATAAAGGTAGCTGGGGTCCTTCGCTCCAGTTTGAGACGTTTTTATGGTGTCTATGATGACGGTGTCATTTCATAAATTTCACAGCATGTCCAGCTGGTTTCAGCGATCTTTACGGAGGCTCATGACCAGCGGGACGGCGACAGACCGTGACTCGGCTCGTGATCATTGTGACGGATTCAACAACAGTCATCTTATCTTTATTGAATCGAGTGGGGAGAGGGACCACGTGACTTCGCTAGCTAACAGTGCTGGTAAGTTGACTCCATTGTACAACAGAATATGCCACATAAACAGGTAATCAAATGAATTCGAACAAAAGAATGACAGTTATCATAACACACTAGTCAATCAGAATACGTGTTTGATGATCATAGCAATTGGCGCGGTTTGGTTTATTTTATTATTATGACCTCAATTAAAAAGCTCATAATGAGCGAATTTAGAAACTCTTCTCCGCTAATTGTGTAATTCATTATTTCAACCGTTTATTTTTTCCTAAGAAAGTTGTCTTGACAACATGATGACAGCTGTATAAGAAAGGCAATTTTACATAGGCTTATGTATTTTGTACGAGACACAGAACCTGCTACACGCTATATTTCCTGATTCTCGTTAAAAAAAAAGTCTCCACGGATTAGATTTGATAATGTTTTCAATGGCGATGAGATTTTCTGCCACCATGAACTACGTCGTGCTCGAAGGGATTTGTTTCTTGATTGTAAAGTGACGGGATATTATTTTCATAAAAAGCAGTGGTTCAGATTTTGTGTCGTGTTTAATGTTACTCTGTGGCCAGGAATGTCATGACTTTTAGCCTTTGTTGTAATTAACATTATACACGTAATTCTGCCTCAGTAGTCACGTGATGATAATTTGTTTGACAGGATACAGTGACGTGTGGCTTGGACTAACGCAACCAACCCGAGGCCAGTATCAGTGGATGAACGAGCAGACAGTGAATTATACTAACTATGGTTCGATGACCAAGGGTACAGACTGTCTCGTTATAGCGCCCTCTTCCTACCAGTGGGACAGTGTGGTCTGTAAAAGTAGTTCTGCCTACATCTGTGAAACGGAAGGTGAGTTACACATTGGAGGTCCCTTCTATGGTAAAGGCCTGCTATGCCTAGCATTTATCTAATGCAAAAACTCAAGGGGCATGGTTTCACCTTGCGATTCTGCTCCAAAATGCCTTTGATTGATTGTGATAAACTCTTAACGCTGATTTAAAGTTATTCATTAAAAAAGAGGTACACACATGGAAAATTTTTCACAGTTTCAGACAAAAGAAGAAATACTGTCTTCTTAAAGAAGTCCTATAACTGATAACCTACGTGAATATAAAATTAAGTACGAAAACATTGACTCCTCACATAATTTTTAAACAGTGTACATCGAGAACATGGAAATAAAAGAGAATACTTTTATCCCGATCGTAAAGACAATTTTGATGTTTTACCGAAGAAAGTAATTGCATTTTAATGGACCAGTCGTTTGGAGAATTGATGATTGAATCACTAGATATGATTTACATATAGCATTACTTTAAACTGAGTTTCTGTTTTTATACCTCCTCCACGAAGTGGTGCAGGAGGCATTATGTTTTCGGGTTGTCCGTCCGTCCGTCCGTCCTTCCGTCCGTCCGTCCTTCCGTCCGTCCGTAATGAATTTTGTGGACAAGGTAACTATCAAAACCTATTGAGGTATCCTAATGAAACTTGGCATGAATGTGTAGTGGGGGGGTGAAGTTGTGCCTATCAACGTTTGGGTGCACATGCTCAAGGTCATGTATTACCCAATTAAGATTCTCTGGTGAAAGTTTGGGACATGAGGTCAAAGGTCAAAAGGTCAAGTGAAAATATCATTTTTTTTTTTTCTTTTTTACCTTGGAAATTGTTCAAGGTATCTTCATGGAACATAGCATGTACTGACTGGCAGTGATTATCTAGAGAATGTAGGATTCATGGGGTCGAAGGTCAAGTGTAACACTTCAAAATTTTACTATTTTCCTCATGTTTATGCAATGCCAGCAGGATTATTTTTTTTCACACTTGGTGTATGCATGTGTAAGCTAATAGAAATTCTCTGGAAAGTTTTTCTTTTTCTTTTTTTTTTTCTTTTTGCCTCAAATGTCAAAGATCAAGTGAAAGTGCTGAACTAACTTTTTCCTCCATATCTCGGAAGTGGCTCAAGTTATCTTGAAACTTACTACATATTTATGCATGTTCTGCCTGACAGTGATTATCTTATGAATTTTAGGGTCAAAGGCCAGATGAAAATGGTTTCAATTTACTATACAATACAGAAATTGCACTTTTTCTCCATACCTTGAAAATTACTCAATACATGTATGAATGGGTCAAAATCAAGTTAAAGTCCTTAAATCCCCAAATACATGCTCTCCTATTCATCCAATAAAACATAGGTCAGGGAAGGTGAACATTCAACACATTTGTGACAAACTTGTCATTTTAATATTTTGCCAATTTTGTGAAAATGAAATCACACATTGTCCACATGTACAATCTAGACCTATTAATAATAATAATAATAACAATTGCATTTATATGGCGCTTCATACTGACGTTTCTAAGCGCACTTTGCTACTCATACAAATAGACTAGAAAACACAATAACATTAACCAAATTAACGTTAGCAGTAACAAAAGAAGAAGAAAGAAAAGAAAAGAAAAGAAAAATACATGTGATACAATGGTACAATAATTGATAACTGTGTGCGCCTCCAGAAAAAAAAATACAGCTGATTAAACAGGTGAGTTTTAAGAAGAATTTTAAATGATTCGACAGATGAGGCATTCTGAAATCTGAATTATGCATTATGGCGGAGGCATACCAGTCGCCATAGCGATATTTCTAGTTAAGTATTCTGACACCTTCAAGCAGCTGTGATTAATCTCTAGGAATAGTGTGCTGCTTTCATGAAGAATGAAGAAGCAGTAGTCATCTCAACAGACAAATGACTGTGTCTAGAATAGTGACAAACCAAAATATGATTAATTTCTATGGCATTCATACTCAGTCCTTTAAGTGGATCAATCTAAGGGAGAGTTGAGGACGTGATATCTATATTAACGAAGTTTACATAGGATATGGAATTACACATTAAGCTGACGTTGTTTTTCTTTAAGTATTGTCATAATTCTCAAGGAATAGTTAACCATCCACTCACATTGTTTTCACTATATTGTCAGCTTAGTTGTTGCAGAAAGAACATTTCTCGAATCAACCTTTATAAAGGGATGTATATAATTTTGGTTGAGATGAGGCATTAGGATTTTAACTTTTTGCAAAAATAATTAGATAAGACTTGGAAATACACTGTATTACAAAGCATAATTACATCTCCACGAGGATTTCAAAGCTTATTTGTTTGATGATCATTGTTTTAGAAAACGATGTAAAACAAAGAGGTCGTAATCGTAAGCGGTGTCACCTTTTGTTGTGAACGCTTTTGTTTTGGTTTTATCAGTCATTCCAAATCCATCAAAATCGTTAACATTAAAACTTTGAATCCCTCTTAGAATCGTAAGCTATTTAATATTCTATGAAAATTTATCATCATTTCAAAAAAAGAAAAAGAAAAAAGAAGATGGACATAAATAGATAAAGCCTTAGGCCCCATCTCAACCAAAACTAAGCCATCCCTTTAATAGATATCATGGCATTAAGATGTTGCTCCTCAAGCATAGTACATTTACCAGCCATTTTTTACATACTTTTCTTCTCCTGCTTAGCCAATTCCATTTTGGTCAATGCCTATCCCACTCATTTGTTGTTCATATTGTTCTAACCAGGAGACACGCCAGTAATCCAGAGACAATTGCAACAATATTTCACCTTGACGAAATCAAACACAGCGCCCTCACCGTCATCTTTCACCACACAGTACGCCTGTCCTTCTGGAATCCGCTGTACTCAACGATGTCTCTCTACCGAAGACTGTCAATCATATTTCTATGAGGCCTCCAGCGGGCGCTGTTTCCTTGTTTCTACCACTGTGAATCTTGCATCATCTGAGGATATCAATCTATACATCGCTCTATCGTAGAGTGATGTCATAATGAAATAATTAAAGACAAGGTAACGTGTCAATATTATAAAATGGATAGGTTGGCCCAGCTCGGATATTCGGTGATGCCCGGAAGGAATTGTATACAGCTCTAATTCAGATATCTATGTGAGTAAACACACAGCCGAAGAATCTCGAGCGCCTTCAACCATCACGAATTTTGACCGTAGGCTTCGATACATTTAATGGTGATGGGAAGTTCTATTCTAGCAGCCTGCTTTGTCATGGTTGCTGGATTATGGATTGATTGATAAGGAAACATGTATTAGTCCAGGCTAGAAGGCACCCAACCTTGTTTTTTGATATATACAATGTTTTTTGATGGTTTCTTGTCAATTCGAGGGTGCTGATTCCAAATCCGATTGATGCCACTCGCGTAACCTTGAGCATTTTCGGCAAAATGCAAAAATCCAAAATGGCCGCCAGATATGCTAATTCGGCCGTGATAAACACAATAATGTGCATTATATGACCAATTATTCCACCAAACTTTGTACATTTCTGTTCCTAGAGTTACTCAATCTGCATTTGCAAGCGAATTTTCATTTCATATAGGTTCATTTAACATTTAAAGCTCATTCTTTTATTCAAAATGGCCGCCATTCCTATGCTTATGTACTATATGAATGGCAAAACATATGCATGGAAATATAGAACAAATTTACTGTATTTCCAGTCCCGTATAACCTACGATATCATGAAGTGTTGCATGTGCAATATGTTGGGTGTCACAATATACAGGGGGCCTACATATATGAGCATTTGATATTCATAAACCTTACGATGTTGAACACAATTTCTTATATATTTCATTTTGTCTCAACAAAAGTCTTAACAATATAAGTTCAGTAAACGTCTCGCAAGGAATCAATATACCATCATATTCTACATGCCGGTTGAGTAAAAAAATGTAATACTAACACAATATATTAAGGAGCCTAGATACATGGTATTTATCAAATAATGTTGAAAATGGAGGGGAAGCTAGAAAGCGTGTAATATATGCATTCCCCTAAAATCATACAGAAAAATCCTATACAGTAAGTGCAGAGATACATGGTTGCAGACAAAAACACGTCGGACATTAATGACACAACTAAAAACCCTTTACATTGTAGATTTTTTTTTTTTTCCAGCAAGGAGTTGGGGGGGGGGGGGCAGTCCTGAGGCGAGTTCGAAATGGATCATAACCTCCATCATTTTGATATGATTTAATTTAGAAGTGCCGGCTTGATATTATCGAGCAAACCTGATTTTCTTCTTGAATTAAAACAATAAAAAATGTTGAAGGCATAAACGGAACTGTCCTAATGCAATACCGTACAAACTGTTCATTAAACATCAACCAAGGAGCAATGTGAGATACCTCTTTTAGTTCTCTCACAGTTCCCAAGTGTTGATAATATAAACTTTGAAATCATGATCTCATTCAGTCTTGTCTTAAAACTAAAACTGTTATTTTTATTGTCTTTAAAGAACCCTTCAATTGTATGTTTAGCAGCAGGCAACATTAGCCCCAAATTTGCAGAATTCTCAGGCTATTAAAGATGCGTATTAGTCCTGCAATTGTTTTAATTGCAACCACATCTGGTGGTGTTCAGCACTTCCTCAGGGGTCAGAGGGCGATTACTTTTCATTGAAACAGGATGAAAACATGAAGACTTGCTTGATCACCACCCGTTGAGGCTTTGTTGCCAGGCCAGAGACAGTGTTGTAGGTAACTTGGGTGGTATCAGAGATGACATCAGACCAGCATCTGCCCCAATCTGTTTTGGGGTCAAAGCTTTCAAGTTACAGTAGGGAAATCTAGGGTTGTGGGATTTCAGGCGCATTGATGGCAGGTTGTTCAAGGGGGCATTTCATGAAGTGTTTTGTCAGATCTTTTCTTTTTGACAAACTGTTACAAGCTATTAAATCCTTGCATCTGATTGGCTGAGAGCAAATTTGTCAGACAAATTTGTCAGACAAAACGCTTCATGAAATGCCCCCCCCCCCCCCATGATATCGTGTTTGGAAGGTCAGGGTATGCATTGATGGCACTGGTGACACTGGCCATCCTTTCCTTCCAGTGTGAGGGAGAGTGATCGAGTGCCAGTGAAGGAGGATGGACTTCCTCAGCCTATGCTTCGAAGGCTTGCCAGAGAGGGCTACCTTGAACATAGCGTTGGCAAGATGGTTACTAAGATGGAAGGCATGGGTCTGATGATAATCTAATAAAGGTTGGGGCAAAGTCTCCAGAAGATGAAGTACTCCACTATTGTCTTGAGATGGGTCAGTACTCGGCTCATGTCATCCAAGGACTTTCTATGAGACGTATAGGCAAGATCATCTGCAAACTTCCTACGTGAAGTGAATGTAATGTCACCACATACGTTAAAAAGACCTCTAGTGGAGTTAGTTTGCAGCCACCATTAAGGAGGCCATCATTCAGAGTCCTAACACAGCTGGTCTGGTTACCGAGAGCAATCCTGAATCTGCAAATGCTGAAGATTAAAGACAAGCAGTGTGAAGTTGTTAGAACACTGCTTTCAGAATGAGGAAGCACTGTACAGATCTCAGAGTCTCCCTCGACATCATAGGCCTATACTCAAACACATTCACTCCGAAAAAAAAAAAAAAAAAACGTGGTAAAATTCATCGACCATATATAATTCATCTGGGTTAACATCAAAAATTTGGGGGCATTGTTTTCATTTCAGAGATTTGACAACAGGAAGTTAGGTGGTCCCTTTTTCCACTTTCCCCTGCCTCATGTTCTTTCTCGGATGAGGGGACTGAAAAATGTGTATAATATCGCTTTTAGATAATGTAGAACAGGGCAGTTAATTGGAAATTTCATTTTTGTCATCATCTAGGATTCAGCCTTTTAATTCAGTAAATCAGAATGAATATTTTGATGTTGAACATCTCAAGGCAAGTAAGTATCAAATGTTCATGTCTAATAATTCCTGATAAACGATCGTGATCTTGGCGTCAATTCAAGTTTTGGTGGATTTTTCCAAATACCTATAGGGAAAAATTCAGATTGAGGTAGAAAATTTGGATGTTTGCATCAAAAAAATAAAACAGCCTTTGTTAGTAAAAACCTTCTGATTTATAATCAGCACACAAATTGGTAAACAGAGTACCTGAGTGACAGAAAAAAAAAAATTATTTCACACGCTCTGCCGTTCATATTGTGCAGGGGTATATGAGTGGCACCCATTTTGAAATTTTGTATTAAAAAGAATATAATAAGCCTAAAGACAATAAACTTTCAGTTTGTTTCCTTGTTTGCTTGCTTGTTTTGCTAGTGGCACTCATCAAATTTGTATTGCACATGCAAAACTTGATAAAAGCGTAGGTATGTGACTGAAAATTCGTCTTCTGTTTCTATGCATACTTTTTGCCATTCATATAGTACATGAGTATAGGAGTGGCGGCCATTTTGAATTGAAAATAAGCTTAAAATACTAAATGTACCCCTTCAAATGAAAAATTTCTTGTATGTGCAAGTAGAATTACTCAAGGAACAAGAATTTAAAAAAATTTGATGGAATAATTTGTCATAAAATTGACATAACTGGGATTATCATGGCCAAATTAGTATATCTGGCGGCCATTTTGGATTTTTGCGTTTTGCCGAAAATGCTCAAGGTTACGCGAGTGGCATCAATCGGATTTGGAATCAGCACCCTCGAATTGACAAGAAACCATCAAAAAACATTGTATATATCAAAAAACAAGGTTAGGTGCACTTTCTATGGAGCCTAGCCTGGACTATATCTTGGCAAAATAAAGATCGTTTTGATCTGGCCAACCGTCGGATAGTGTTTTCAAGATTCAAATATGTTATTGTTCTTCGCGTAGATCCTATGCTATAAAAATGTGTTTTTATCAAATTCAGATATCATTCGCACACATCCTGGAAAGGTGAAAATGGATTTTCTCCACCAGCATGATCTAGAAGAACGCTTTTAGGAAGTTTTGATATTTATTTCCCTCAATTGTACGTAAATATTACTCGAATAAGCTGCAAGCGGCAGTCGATCAAAGAACTGGCTTGATCTTTTCCTGCCTTTTGCAAGTGAGGTTTTGATTAAAATTTGTACACACTGTACTTCGAAAGATTATGGAAACAATAATGTTCATAACTAACATGCAATACATGGTGTATGATAGCACAAGCCTTGCTGATATTATTCAAGGAATTTTCAGCGAATTATTATAATTATTTTCAGACCTACTTTTTGCAGTGAATCTTGATCTTAATTAATGCAGGCATATTCCTGTTAAGGAAATCTAGGAAAAAACCAAAACGGATATTATTTCCTAAATTGTATTATGTGACACTTCAATGAAGTATGTGTTTGCAAAACTATTATGTGGACTTCCTTTTATGTGCATACAGTAATGTCTTCAATGCAAGTATTTATTTGTTGTATGTTGACGGCCTTATTCTTTTCTTGTTGCTCTGAGCCTCGATATCTGTTTTCTGTTGTATGAGAGCGCTATACTAAATCACGAGTCCTGTTACTTCCCACTGGCTGTTCAATCACTGACACGTCGCCGTCGCTCATATTCTGTACAATAACTCACAACAGATTGCATGACCACTGCAATCTTGATCAGATAACTAAGCATCGTTTTTCAAAGTTTATATTGAAAAGTATAATATCCGTAGCAGCCTCAAATTTGTATTCTTGTCTCAAGTCATTAGCTGATTTATTGGAAAACTCTGCTTTAAAAAACAAAACAAAAAAGAAACGGAAAAAGAATGAACTGTCATCAAAACAACGGGTGCTGTTCGATATTCTGAAAGTTTGTTATTCCGAAGGTACGTTATTCCGAAGGTTCGTTCATCCGAAAATTAAATATGGTTCGCTATTCGGAAGGCTCGTTCATTCGAAAATAATGAAGGGTTCGTTATTCTTAAGGTTCGTTGATTCGAAAATAAAACATGGTTCGTTATTCCGTAGGTTCGTTGATCCAAAGTGATATGGGGTCCGTAGCAAACCTTCGGAATGGTATGGTATGGTATGGTATTTGTTTCCTTATAAAAAAACAATAAAAACGGGTGGATTGCCCATATTCAGCGTTGCCAACATGGCATCGCTGTTCTTCCATGGGGTCCATATACAATGAATACAATATCAGTTTAAGGGACACGTACAAAATGAAACCAACGTTTGTACAAACATGCAGGTGGAAACACATACATTAAAATGAGAGAGAGAGAGAAAACAACAAGAACAAAAATGGAAACAGATAATGGAAAAATCTTAAAGGCAATTAGATATAACAATGAACAAATCAAAATAAGTTTAAATATAAAGTGGAGTGTTTGGAAATAGAGATCCTCAATCATCTATGCAGTGAAAGGAAAAATTGTTATAGAATAGGTGCTTTGATAAATTCATATAAAAATACGTCGTAAACGAATTAAAATGAAACTGGAGACTTGTGCAAAATGCTTGGATTGATCTATGACAAAGGCAACGCCACGGTCGTCATGGACAAAACACAATACGAACAAAAGATACAAGACATCCTTCACACCCCCACATACACCGAACTGAAACGTGACCCGACATCCAGCCACCGAGAGAAAACTCAACGCCAAGCTCCTCGAACTCCATTGATCCAATGGTCTTCCTCAACAGCTTTATTTCAGACTCCGTGCTTCTTCCAACAGATGTCCCATCCTCTTCGGGCAACCCAAAATTCACAAGCCATCAGTGCCTCTCCGCCCCATCATTTCTACACGAGGTTCCCCCTGCTACGAAACAGCCAAACACCTGTCAGACATTCTACAGCCACTCGTTGGTACCACAAAACACCACATCAACAATTCCAAACATTTCATTGACATTCTCTCTCAAACCTCTTTCAACTCCACAGACACCCTCGTCAGCTTTGATGTAGAATCACTCTTCACCAGCGTTCCTGTCAACGAAGCCTGTGACATCATCAAACAACGTCTCACCGATGACCCTTCTCTTTCTTCCAGAACACAACTCATACCACAACAGATACACGACCTCCTCCTCACTTGTCTCAATTCTACCTCCTTCCGATGGAGAGACACACACTACAAACAGCAACAAGGCGCAGCTATGGGCTCCCCCCTCTCACCGATCATTGCCAACATTTACATGGAACATTTCGAAAGCCAAGCACTAGCCACGGCACAACACAAACCTTCACTCTGGCTCCGGTATGTCGACGACATCTTCATCATCTGGCCACATCAAGCAGATCAACTAGACGACTTCCTCACACAACTCAACGAACAACATTCCAGCATCTCATTCACAATGGAAACAGAACACAACCATTCTCTCCCCTTTCTCGATGTTCTCGTCACTAAACCCAACTCTGGCACTTTCTCTCACCAGGTCTATCGCAAACCCACTCACACTGACAGATATCTCCACTACCGCACCTTCCATCATCCAGCAGTCCGCCAGTCAGTACCGAACGCTCTCGTCCGACGTGCGCATCAAATCAGCGACAAAGAACATCTTCAACAAGAACTCTAACATATCACAGATACACTCACCACTGTCAACCAATACCCCAAGCACAAAATCAACACTCAAGCACCTTCTCATCCCAGCCAAGCAGCCAAAGAACAGCCCATCACAACTGTAAATCTTCCCTACCTCGGCGCCACCTCGCACAAACTACAACGCATCTTCAAGTCCGCCAACATCCAGGTCCGTCATACATCTTCTAACGAACTGCACAATCCATTGCACTCACACAAAAACAAGCACCCCAAACACAAACAACCAGGTGCCTACCGTATCCCATGGGAATGCGGCAAAGTGTACATAGGTGAAACAGGGAGATCGCTAGAAACCAGACTGAAAGAACACAAAACATGCTACAAACGTTCGGAATGGGAAAAGTCAGCCATCGTGAAACACGCTCAACAGTCGGAACATCGCATCAACTGGGAAGACAGCAAACTCATCACATCCATCAAAAACTGGAACATACGTCGCATCAGAGAAACCATCGAAATTCACACACACGACACTGTTACACAGGATACTGGACTCCACATCAACAACATCTGGCTTCCTCTCATCAATAAACCACCAAGTAGCAACAACAACAACAACAACAACAACAACAACAACACACTCTCTCCTCAGCACATTCCCTCCTCTACTTCTTCCCATCATATCTCTTCCTCCACCTCTTCACAACAGCACCCACAACGTCAACCACGCCTCCCACTCACGACCACACCTATCGCTGGTTCCAGAAGACGCCCTCAACGACACACGCCATCCACACATCCGGCGTCCACCCGGCCTTCTATTATTAAAACCCACACCCCAATATCCGGCCACAACCTACTAACAACCACGTTACCCCTCACAGATGTACTCCACCATCAACACACTCCTAGAACAATAGAACGCATCAACGACCGCAACACTCCACAATAGCTGACGTTCAACCCGCCTACGAGGCCGCCTCAACCGACCACTTCCATCCAGGTCCGCATTCTCCACATATAGCCCGCCACTACTCGGATCACGCTTCACGCTTCTCTCGATGCAGTAGTAGGCAGATGACATCATTTCCGGAACCCTCTCCCTTTTCCTTCCGATGTACATATATCACTTGTAAATATAAAATAAATGTAACTGATTTTTTTTTGTAAATAATTAGAAGTAACTTAGGTTTTTATAATTAAATTTAAGGGTATTTTTGAATAATTATATTTTTTGGAGCAAATTGCTCACCCGGCAGAGAGCTCCACAATTCCAAAGAACAACAACATCACGCTTCACTTCTGACGAAGGACAGTCAACCTGCCCGAACGTCAAGTTCCTCGGTTCTCCTAGTTATTCTTATTAATAGACTTCTTGCTCTACCTTCATTAGCATCTTTGCTCAGTATTTCATTTTTCTCTCCTCTCTCTCCTGTTTATCTCCCTTTTTTGTCTGTTTCTACGCTACTTATTTTATCTTATCTTTTCTATTCTTTCGTTTCTTTCTTTCTCCTTTCTTTTCCCCCCCCCCCCTCTTTTTCATTTTTTTCCTTTCTACATTTTATACAACCCAACGGTTCTTTTCAGGACCACTTGTATTAATTCATACATTTCTTTACAGGTTATTTTTCTTATCTTCTCTCCTCAGGTCTACCTTATTTTCATTTCTCTTTTTCTCTTTGCATTTCTCCCACAGGAATCTTTTCAGGATTTAACTGTCTTCAATGTTCTTCTCCACTTTGGTTCTCCTCCACACCATTTATTTCTAGGATTCAGCACATAGCTCCCTCTCCTTACTTCTCCAATTGCATTTTTGTTTCTCCTCTCTCTCTCTCCCTTCTCTCAACATATTCCCATTTCTCCTCTACATATCTTTCCTTCCAGGGATCATTCGTCCTTTCTCCATTAATTCCGCTTTCCACAGCCACACTGTTCTCTGACATCGTTCTTCTGCTCTTGGTTTCATGAATCTTCACTTCTCTCCCTTATCTCCATGATTCGGCAACATTCAACAACTTCCTCCTCCTCTTCCCTTCTATTTCATCTGTCCCCTTCTAACGATGTCCGAACATCCTACTTGATTCTCACACTTTTCTTCCTTATCACTCTCTCTGTTCCTTTCTCTACCGTCTCCACTAGTGCAACTTCAACTTCTAGCCCATTATTGTCCGCCACTCTTCACTCTTTGTCCTCCTCACAAACCCCATGGCCCGTATTCTACTGTAGACCAAGGTTTAAACCCATTTTAGACTCACCTATGGTTTAGCTAGACCCGAGGTTTAATTTTGTATTCTGCTAGCGAGGTTTAGTTAAACCCAAGTCTATTTCGGGTTTAAATTAAACCCGAAATAGTCTTGGGTCAAGCCACCATGGTGCCCTCTATGGAAGAAGAAATTCTCCCTCTCTGAGTACTTTTCTCTCCACAAATCCACTTAAATTTATTATTGGCAGTGTATCAGTCACATGAGCGTGACTTTCTTGGATATTGAATCGTTTTTACGGGTATTTATGTCGAATAAGGGCATGCTGTATTTTTGCTTGCGACGACTCGTGAAGCACTGTACATTACTGTACAGTTTGTGTACGTGTGCGACGCACATCACAGGATACATGGTACAACGGTATTATATTTCTGGCTAGCTAGTTAGCTTTGAATGCTCAGTACCAGCAGAGCCGGCCATCGCGCCGCGCCGGCCGGCGGCATGGTTGCTGTGTGCGCTGGATGGGACATGGCTTTTTATGTCGATTGAATCGTGAATTCGGAATGGATAGGCGATTGATCAAACCAGGACTTTGAGGTAGGAAATTGAATAAAAGCTTTTCTCTAAAGATTGTCGGTTAATAAAAATGGAAACTATTATAAAAAATTTAGAAATAGACATCTAGATCTCTAGAGGCCTATATCAACCCTGTCTCGATATTACTATTAGAAGTAGATTTTACCTACCGTACCACACTAACCTAACTTTTAACAGATCTAACGTTAGTCCTAACGTTACAATAATGTACTCTAGCTATTCGAATAGGTTCTACTAACGCTAGTAGGACCCTACTCCTAGTCCTAACGTTAGTCCTACGATCTAGGTTCTCGATCTAGTAACAGTTAGTCTATCTATGCGAAATCGACCTCAGGCTCAACCTACCCTCTAGTCCTACATTGAGTTCTTGGTCTAGTCTTCAGGTTATTTTCATCGTAAAGTCTAGACTAACTACAGGTAGTAGTAGGTAGTAGTATTTCTAACATTTAGATCTCGAGTCTCTTCTAAGTGTACAAGTACTAGCTAGACCTAGTACGTAGTAGGCGTATCTCGTGTGTACACGCGTGTGGCCGGCAAGCTAGCTGCTGTATAATGAGTACTTATCCAGGCAGCCACTCGTTTGTGCCATTGCATTGACATTGATCTGTGTGCTGGTACCCTTATCAGTTATCGTTAGACTCGATTTAAACTCGAAATAAACCTCCTCCTGGGTAGGTTTAATTTAAACCCATTTTAGACCACAGCTGGACTTAGTAGAATGCAAATTAAACCTGGGTTTAAACCTGGGTCTAAACTGGTGGTTTAAACCCAGGTTTAAACCCCCAAAACCCACTTTAGACCCAGGCGTGGGTTTAAACTCGGGTCTAAGTTTTTAGCAGAAAACGGGCCCATATGTTGCTTCCCTCTTCATTTCTCCTCTTTCTAGGCTCTTCTGCCAAACGATCCGGTTAAGGACTACACACTGAAAATATCTTTTAGTCAATTGACAAATTAAAGTTAGTCATACAGGTGGTCTTTTTTTTTGACAAACTAATAACTTGTTAAGTAATTTGTCATGCATGTGGCTTTACTTGACAAATTTGTAAGACAACTTTTAATTCGTAGTGTAATGGGTCTTATTTGACAAATTTTCTTCTAGTCATGACAAATATTTATTTGTCATTTGTCATGCAAGATATTTAATTTGTAGTGCACCAAAATTAATTTGTAGAGCCCCAAAATTAATTTGTCATGCATAAAAATTCATTTGTCATGCAAAGAATGAATGTGTAATACAATTTATTTGTCGTGCAGTAGTTTGTCGAGTATGATTATGCGTTTGCCATGCATAAACAAATAGCTACAGTAATTCTACTTTATCTTTATCTTTATCTGCTGAAGAAGGAACAGATTTTGTCACGGGGAAATAAGGAATAACAACATCCTAATGTCCAATTATTAATTTGAACAGTTTATATCATTTCATACACATTCAATTACTTGAATTTTAATAACATTGTGGAATACAAATTGTGGAAAAAATCTAGTATACATTATTTTTTGGAATGTCTAGCGATTTCTACGGTTTTTATTAAAAATTGTGTAACCATGGCAACACAATGTTGGGCATTAAGAAAAAAAAATGAAGTTTGCACAACAATACCGGTACATAGCCATCACATGTGCCAAATTTCAAGCCAAATGCTAAAAGGATGAGGGGCTTTGTTGAATTCACCATATTAGTGTATCAATTTCATTCAAAATATACTGTTACCATGGCAACACCTTTTCCACACTGACAAAAGATTTTTTTTTTTGCAAATCTAGGTAATGTAGAGGTAACATGTGCCGAACTTGCAGAAAAAAATGCTAGAAACAGAGAGAGTTAGGATGAAATCGAAATGTTTGTATGATTTTCATTCAAAATGCACTGTTACCATGGCAACACATTTTTCAACAATGATGAAATATGAAGTTTGCATATCTCTGTACTACAATGGTTGCATGTGCCGAATTTCAAACCAAATGCTCAAAGATTGAGAGAGTTACCTGAATCCACAATATTTTTATATAATTTTCATTCAATCCTCCTCGATATTCTCTGTTCATACTTCGACATTTTCGATTATGTAACATGCGCCTCGCTCGTGATTTCTGTATTATCTCCTGAACTTCCTTTGTACACATTTGGTATCTCTGCTATTGTACACTGCATCTGACTTGTACCTCGCTCGGGTGATCACGCAACTCTCAAGAAGTCTGTGCCGCGAACAATTTTTCTTTGTTTGTTTTTTTTTTCTTTTTCTTTTTACTTTTTGGCGTTTATAGTTCTCCAATTCACAAATTGTCATTCCTTTAATTACATAACCAAGTAAGAAATAATCTCACATCCGCATCTGGGAATCTACACCCTACAAGCAATGCTTCTATGTAGATTCCTCATATTTCACATGTTTTATTGTCTTATAAGCTGTACTTGACAATTCATCCAGGCTTTTGTATTGTGATGTTTATGTTTTATGTATTTGTTGAAATGTGGAATATGGAACAATAAAAAACAAACAAACAAAACAAATTCAAACTTTGCTTTACCATGGCAACACAATAATCAACAATGACGAAAGGTTAAGTTTGCACATATACGTACCACAGTGGTCAAGTGTGCCGAATTTCAAGCTAAATGCTCAAAGACTGAGGGAGTTGGCTGAGTCCACATGCCTTTTGGTGAAAAAATGTTGTTACCATGGCAACGCACTGTTCAACAATAATGACAGATTAGGTTTGAACATCTATTATTCTATAGTGGTCACATGTGCCGGATTTCAAGCCAAATGCTCAAAAACTGAGGGAGTTAACTGAATCCACAATATTTTTGGATGATTTTTATTCAAAATATATCCGCTGTGACCATGGCAACACACTGATCAACAATGACGAAAGACTATGTATGCTCATCTACGTACTATAGTGGTCGCACTTTTCAAGCTAAATGCTCAAAGACCGAAGTAGTTACCTGAATCCACAATATTTTTGTATGCATTTTAGTGAAAAGATGCTGTTACCATGGTAACGCATTGTTCACCACTGACGAAAGATTAAGTTTGCACATCTTTATGCTACACGTATAGTGGTTGCATGTGCCAAATTTCAAGCCAAATGCTCAAAGAGTGAGGGAGTTACATGAATCCATATTTTTGTATGATTTTCATTCAAAATATGTCGTTACCATGATCACCAATAAAATATTACGTTTACACATCTACGTACCACATTGGTCATATGTGCCAAATTTCTAGCTAAATGCTCAAAGACTAAAGGAAGTTAGCTGAATCCACAATATTTTTGTATGTTTTTGGTAAACAGAACCTTGTTACCATGGCAACGCATTGCTCACCACTGACTAAGATTAAGTTTGTACATCTATATATTAAAGTGGTCATGTTTGCCAAATTCCAAGTCAAATGCTCTAAGACTGAGGGAATTAACTGAATCCACAATATTTTCGTATGATTTTCATTCAAACTATGCTGATACCATGGCAACACATTGATCAACAATGACAAAAGAGTAAATATGCACATCTACGTACCATAGTGGTCACGTGTGCCAATTTCAAAGCAAAATTCTTGAAAACTGAAGGAGTTAGGCTAATCCACACATTTTTGTATTCGATTGTTAAAAAAAACTGTTGCCATGGCAACAGATTTATCAACACACACATCAAAGGTGTTTTGCACAAATATACATTACGTTGATCGCATATCCCAAATTCAAACTGAATTGCTACAAAACTAAGAGAGTAGTGCAATCAACAACATTTTGTAAGATTTTTATGAAAATTTTCCGTTGCCATGGCAATGCATTACGAAATACTCATGAAAAAGCTGTCTTGCACATCGGCCTGTGATACCGGTCACACATGCCAAATTTGAAGTTAATTGCTCAAAAAATGAGAAAGTACTTCGAGCCACAAGTTTTTATGAAAATATGCCGTTGCCATGGCAACGCATTATGCGATACTAACGAAAAAGGTGTCTTGTATATTTACCTTTGATAGCGATCACACATGCCAAATTTGGGGTCAATTGCTCAAAAAATGAGAGAAGAGTTCGATCCACAACATTTTGTAAGATTTTTTGAAAATATGCTATTGCCATGGCGACTCATTGTGCAATACTAACAAAAAAAGGTGTCTTGCACATCTCCCTTTGATAGCAGTCACACATGCTAAATTTGGGGTCAATTGCTCAAAATATGAGAGAGGAGTTTGATCCACAAGATTTTGCAACGGACCGGCCGACCGACCGGCCACCCAACCTCAGAGTGATTCCTATAACCCCCCCCCCCCCTTACACACTATGTGTGGGTGGGGGTACAAAAACTCGAGTATCTTCTTCCATGGAATTTTTTTTTTTTTTTTTTGATTGGCTGTTGGGTATAGTAGAGCAGATAAGCCGAAAAAATTGTGCAAAATTTGACTAAAGCATGAAACTTTCACCAGTGTTAGTACATGTCATAAGATTCATTTTAAGATCGGGAGGTAAGTCTGAATTGACCTCTGATGGCCTCCAAAGATCAATGACCTCAGAATTTGATGAAAATTGATATTTTGCGTCATTGATTAATGTTAAATATGTGACCACTTCAAAGCCTCACTCAAGACTCACATTTTTCACCAGACATTTAATTGCTAACTGTCTTGGAGGAGTCTGCGCCTTTGAATGTTTCTGTGACAGATATATGGCGCCATACAAATGCTGTGGATCATCATCATCATCACCCTGCACCTCAAAACAAACAAAAAGTCGCCAGACATGAATTTTTAGGTAAGACCTGAAAGAACAGACTTTAAGCTTTAAAATGATATATAACTCAAATCAAATGGTCTCTCCTAACCTATCTAAATATTGGAAAGAATGCACAAACTCGGGAAAGGTGTGAACTGAGAAAAGAGGCTCTGAAGTACAGTGTCTATTCAAGCGCTTAATCTTTACCAAACCGTGCTGGCTGTGCCATGAATGGGACAAAAAACAGGAAGTAAACCACCAGAGTAACAACAATGAAGGGATTATTAAATTGAACTGAAATTAAGCATGCCTCATCATCACATTCTTTCCATAATTAATGCCAACTTTCAAAGCAGTGCACTATCCTTTCAAAAGTTATTAGAGTAGAAAGTGAAGAGTGTGGACAAGGTTTTTCAGAAATGAAAAAGGGATTCTAAAGACACACCTCATCACACTATTCTACCAAAAGTGTTCGAGATAAACTGCTAAAAAACCACAATTTCCTGCCCGTTTTATGATACCAAATTCTCGCATAATGTAAAAGAAGACCCGCTCTTTCAGAAAATATGAAAAAGTCAAATTCGGCCAGGTTGACCCATTTCACTTATTTTCAGTCCTCACGCAAAATCAGCGTGTGCGACTTTATGTTCGTTTTGAGGTGCACGGTCACATATGATAATGATGTACTAAAAACTCATTTTTGTTACAGTGGAATTGTCTTCATGTTCCAGAGAACCCCGACAGGTTTCTACCTTTGACCTGTGATGACCTCCGGAGGTCAATGGCCTAAAAATATCAGAATATTGATATTTTGTCATTGATTAATGATAAACACGGCAATGATGTACTAAAACCATTTTTTAAACAATAGAATTGCCTCAATGTTCCGCAGATCCTTGACAGGTTTCTACCTTTGACCTCCAGAGGTCAAATTATCAGAATTTTGATATTTGGTGCAATTGGTTGATGATAAACTTGATAACGATGTCCTGAAAATTCATTTGTGTTACAACTGAATCGTTTTTTTATTCCTCAGATCAAGGGAAATTATTTACACGTCTCTGCCTTTGACCTCTGGGGCCTGTGACAGGTCTATGACCTCAAAATATCAAAGTGTTGATATTTGATGTATATTCAATGGTTAACTGTATACCTGGTGTGCAATCATGCATTATGCTATTAGCATTTATGCTAGAAGAAGTGTCTTCTCATTCCACAGAACATTGGTCATTACCCTGTGTATATCCAACTTTGACCTCTAAGGACTATGTGAGGTCAGACTTTTAGAATATCAAAATTCGTGAATTACAAATATTGACGTTTGGCTTCATTGGTTTAATCCTAAATGTTTAATCATGTTTAATAATGTACAAATCACGCCTTGACGTTATAATCAAAGTATGTATGCACATTCCACAAAGCATTGGTTCATAGTAACAGGTCTCAGGAATGTGAGCGGTCAATAATTACTTCAGAAATGAAGCTTACGTGTCTTCAGTGATGACAGTAACCTCAAATATAATATTTATGTTTTGGTTAGTTATCCAGACTAGCTTGCATGAAATTAAGTGCAACATTATCCAATTTGCACTGGACAAAATTTGTGCGCTTAAACATGCAAGGTGGGGAGAGGAGTACCATATTTTGGGTTGATGCTTAGTAGTATGTGAACAGGCATATGGCAAAGTCCCTTGAACTGGATGAAAGGGTGAAAGATACTAACCAAAAAATAACAGGCCCACCTCATCAGGTGTACGTCACAAGTCAAACAACTCAAGAGTCGTACAGCCCATGAGTTACGCAGCTCACTAGTCATACATCCTGTGACCTAAACACTAGATGAACAAGGTCAATGAGCTCGACATCAACTATAATAGGCCCACAAGCTGTGCGGTCCGCGAGCTCGACACTCGAGGAAAGCAAGGCCCACGAAATTAATACATGTATTACACCAGAAAGCTTAATCTATTCAGTGTAGGTCTTGTGGACCTCCCCCTCCCTCCTCCCCCCCCCCCCCCCCATGTGTCGGACTCTTAAGGGCCAGGTTTGCCTAAGTGTCAAGCTCATGGGCAATGCTACCTAGTCTCGAGCTTGCGGGCCTGTGTTGGTCAGTGTCAAGCTCGTGGCCTGTATGGTTCCGATGAATGACTCATGGTCCTGGAGCATGCAGTGACGTCATGGACCATCTGGAAAGCGACATACTGTGAGGCATAACATGCATTCCACATGAAGCAACCCTGTGTCTTGCAACTTGCTGTTGTCATCCAATTAAGTTTGGGTCATTACGTCAGGCAATTTGGGGCATTTTTTCAATGACCTCTTTAGGTACCTCACTTCCAAATAGGAGTAGAACTACTATTTACTCCAATTGTCTTCTTTATGCTCGATACTCCTTAACACTCGGGCCTGGCCAAGAGTTGTGCCCCCATGCCCAAATATTGGTTGTTTCCAATATGGCCGCCATCCGGTTTGCATCCAATGTGTGAATCAGTTACGCTGGCAGCGGGTAATATCACCTGCATGATCCGGTTAAAACTCTCTGCCAGCAAGTGATGATTCAGTGTAACCTGCTGAAATTGGTCTAGATCTATACCCTCGATCTCTTTCAAGACAGGGCAGCATCTGCGTCTTCAGTGAAGCACGCGATTGAGCCTACGTACATTGCACGGATCGGTACACAGATCTCCTCGCCTCCACGACTAAACTGGATAGACATCCTGAGGTCAGACCAGCGTTCTTATAGGTGCACAGCCACTGTATTAATGCGATCACCAGAGTCTTCCAATGGCAATATCTAAACAGTTTGGGTGAAGGCAAGCTTGTCTCTATGATGAGTGCATTGCGTATAGAGTAAAGGATGCACGAGGTGATAAGAAAGCTTCTTAATCCTTTCTCAGTCCTTTCTCAATTATCGGGTCGTGCTCATCAGTCAGCACACAGTGAGCTGAACACCATATCAAGTATACGTGTGCAATGATTGTGTGTAATGATATGGGAAAATGCATGGAAAAGTCAAAATACATGTTTATGTATTTTACGTGGGATCAGTTCTTGTCTGTTGTCTTGGCAGAAATGCATCAATCTCGCAATGTTGTTGTTTACTATTTTCCCTCTCCATAACGAGTATAATAATTATAATGGAACGTGTTGATCAAAGTTTTTGTGATGTCGGAAAATGCGAGGCTGTATTGCAGGTGGTCTATTGCAGGTGGCCTTCAATTTGTTTTTCACAGTATATTAGAATGTTTAACAGACTGTAACTCACCAAGATGCCTCTTGAAATGTTTTGAAAAAACTTCTTCTTGATGTCACATGAGCGGATGATTATCAGCTGTCTTTCTGCTATCATCTTGTGTGAAACAAACTATTGTTGTCCCCGCCGAACGAGTTCGAGCAGGGGACTATGAAACGGGCTCCGTACGTGTGTGTGTGTCCGTGTGTCCGTCCGTCTGTCTGTCTGTCTGTCTGTGCGTCCGTGTGTGATCAAAATGTTCAATTTGCTACTTCTCTGTCATTTATGAGCCAATTTTGATTCTGTTTGTTTTATATGATAGCACTACATGGGAGCTTTGAAACTTCTACACAGGATTTCAGATGTGACCTTTGACCTTGACATTTGACCTATATTGTACATTTTGCTTCAAAATACTACTCCTTCGCCATTTCTAACACGATTTCGATTCCGTTTGCATTATGTGATGGCACTAGGTGAGGGCTTCAAAACTTCTACACAGAATTTTTACCTTTGACTTCTTTGACCTTTGACCTTGATTTTTTACCTATACTGTACATTGGCTACAAAATGCTACTCCTTCGCAATTTCTAACCCGATTTCCATTGTTTGCTTAATGTGATGGCACTAGGTGAGGGCTTCAAAAGTTCTACACAGAATTTTGACCTTTGACTTCTTTGACCTTTGACATTGATTTTTGACCAATATTGTACATTTTGCTACAAAATGCTACTCCTTCGCCATTTCTAACCCAATTTCCATTCCGTTTGCTTTATGTGATGGCGCTAGGTGAGGGCTTCAAAACTTCTACACAGAATTTTGACCTTTGACTTCTTTGACCTTTGACCATGATTTTTGACCTATATTGTACATTTTGCTACTAAATGCTACTTCCGGCGGTGACATATATTACGCACCGAGTAATTTCTACTTTTCCTTGTTTCTCTTCAAAAGATAGCGTGCCAATTAATCTGCACTTACTGTTGGTGCTCTATTGGCCCTTTAAGGCATTCAAACCCACCTTCAGCCTAGACATCTGTAGGCGTTGTGGTGTAGAGCGGGATTTGAACATCTCTCATGAAGCAAGACTTCTCTTTTCTTTTCTTTTTCCCCACTAACAATGTGAAACAAAGATATCCGTAGGCGTTGTGGTATGTAGACGTGGTAGAGCGAGACTTCTGTTCTGTTCTCTTTTTTCTTTTCCCCACTAACAAACAAGTTTAGCAGGAAACATAGAATTATTCGCACATACTGTTTACATTTCCCATCACATGCTTTTAACATCGGAATTTTCATGTACACATTTTGCCTGGAAAAGAATTACCAAGGACGTTTCAACACAATACATGTTGAAAAGGTTCATATATAATCCACTCGACGGAGTGATTTGGGCCTGCTTGTATCACTGTCCACGTACTCGAACAGTTTTCGCTAAAGATACATGTTCACAAGACTGCAAACAGTAGAATGATTTGCCCCTTAACATATCACACAACTACATCTCTTGAAATGTCTTCAAACGTAAATTAAAGTCATTCCTCTTAAATGATTACTCTCGGTCGACGAATTAGGTCCTCGTCTGCATGTCATTGTCGATCTCGTCAGTGTGACTGCATGGGTCGTCCGTTGAGCGGTCTGCCGTCACGCTGTCATTAGACTCTTCGTCACCATCTCTGTCCACTTTGTATCAGTCTGACAGGGCGCTTCAACATCTCCGATGACACCAGTTGACTATTTGTGACCGTGAACCTTAAAACGAACATAAAGTCGCACACACTGATTTTGCGTGAGGACTGAAAATAAGTGAAATGGGTCACCCTAGCTGAACTTGACTTTTTCATATTTTCTGAAAGAGCGGGTCTTCTTTTACATTATGCTAAAATTTGGCATCATAAAACGGGCAGGAAAATGTGTTTTTTAAGCAATTTATCTCGAACATTTTTGGTAGAATAGTGTGATTAGGTGTGTCTTTAGAATCCCTTTTTCATTTCTGAAAATCCTTGTACTCACTCTTCACTTTCAACTCTAATAACTTTTGAAAGGATGGTGCTACTGCTTTGAAAGTTGGCATTAATTATGGGCAGAAAGTGTTAATGAGGCATACTTAATTTCACTTTAATTATGATAATCCCTTCATTGTTGTTACTCTGGTGGTTTACTTCCTGTTTTTTTGTCCCATTCATCGCACAGGCAGCACGGTTTGGTAAAGATTAAGCGCTTGAAAAGAAACTGTACTTCAGAGCCTCTTTTCTCAGTTCCCACTTTTCCTGAGTTTGTGCTTTCTTTCCAATATTTAGATAGGTTAGGAGAGTCCATTTGATTTGAGTTATACATCATTTTAAAGTCTGTTCTTTCAGAATATGGACTTAACTAAAAATTCATGTCTGGCGACTTTTTGTTTGTTTTGAGGTGCAGGGTCACATTTGGAGTTTGTAATTGCACTCCAATTTGGCGTAAAGCAAAGTTTTGTCTTATCGTGACTCACAGTTTTTCCTAATGTCCTCCTGCTCGACGGTTCAGTCATGACAGTCAGATCCTCATCGCATTCACAGCGTAGGTCGATGGTGCATTCAGCGTCGATAAAGATTAGTTGGTTGGCTTGAAGGGGGGAGGGGGCATGATGTACCAAGGAAGGGGAACTCCTGACTTTATCTGTGTGGTCTCCAACTATTGTCAAAGTTCCTCAAAATTCCAAAATACTCTGCAGCCTTTGCTTCACTACATAGTGTGAAGCCGCTCCCACTGTGCTTGCCACTCTAACTGATTTCTCGGCTAAGGCATGTTTTTTTTTTCTAATTTAGTAACAAACTTCCTTTCCCTAAAGCATTCCATTGGCTCAATCTTATATTGGGGTGTGGTGCTCACTAGAAATTAAGTCCTTACTGGTCAAATGTTCAATTTGCTCCTCCTATTCGTTTCTGTGAAAACTCAATTTTCTATGATTCATCTCAAATTCTGATTAACTCGCCCACTGTCTTTTAGTTCCTTCATTCACTTGTTCTCTGTAACCACTGGTAAAGACTTTATTGTTTCTTGGATATCAAAATGATAAACCAAATGAATATTAGTGTCCTTATGGCAACCAACGTCATCGTTGTTCTGGGTCATCATCCCTGAATTTGTCTTTGGAGTTCCTGTTTGACCCACTTCACTATACAATAAATGATAAAATAGAGGGATAAATTCTGGCAGGAGGGCCACCTTTCAGCTCAGAGGGTCATTTATGTTTCGGGATCAGAGGGCAAAAACACGTCATCACGTCATTCCCCGTAATTTGGCGCGGGGCTTTGGGGATGGAGAGTGCTGACCACTAGCGGGGAAAGTAGCCAACATCAAACTCATAAATTCCAATGACCATAGACTTTTCTTGGAAGAGGTGGTTTTGACCAAAAAAAAAAAAGAAAGAAAGGAAATAGCTGGAAGGAAGATAAACGGTTTCATAAACTCCAAGAAGGGGAGTGGCTGAGCATATTGACTTCACAGGTGTCTAGGAAAACGACTGCAGTGTTCTGATTTCTTTTACTCTCTGTCCTATTCTATTCTATTCTATTCTATTTCATTCTTTATTATAAACATGTGCTAGTAGCCATGTGGGCTACAATTGTGTTTGTTTTGTACATCCTCTAAAGGTCACCAGAGGTCAAAGGTAGAGCCCTATCTGTGCTCTTTGGAATGTGAAGACAATTTCTTGTAAAACAGGTTTGCTTGTTTTGTACATCTTAACCATGTTAATCATTAACTAATGACACAACAGATCAATATCATGACATTTTGAGGTCATTGACCATTAAAAGGTCACCAGAGGTCAGAGTTAGAAACCTGTCTTTGCTCTTTGGAATATGAAGACAGTTTCATTGCAAAACAGATATGCTTGTTTTGCACATCTTTACCATGTTTATCATTAACTAATAACATCACAGATCAATATTATGGTATTTTGAGGTCATTGACCTCTAAAGGTCATCAGAGGTCAAACGTAGAAACCTGTCAATGTCCTGTGGAATCAGAAGATTTGTAGTACAAATGCATATTTAGTGCAGCGTAACCAAGATCTTAGCCTATCATTCACAAATGCCTCCAAACATCAATAATCTGATATTTAAAGTTCATTGACCTCTGGAGGTCATCAGAGGTCAAATCAGACTTACCTCTCGATCTTAATATGAATCTTATGGTATATACTAACACTGGTGAAAGTTTCATACTTTAGTCAAATTTTGCACAATTCTCATGATTTTGAGGGCTTAACCGCTCTACTAGTATAGTTGTCATGCTAGTTACCACTGGATGGTAAAGTAACCATAATTGTAACTTTTATGCAACGGGCCCCTGAACATTCCTAGTGTAATGTAAATGAAATACATAGAAACAAGCCAAGGACGACGCGGTTGCTGCGAGGATGTCACCAACTGTACAGTTTTCAACTTTTTAACTTCTACACAGGATTTCAGATGTGACCTTTGACCTTGACCATTGACCTATAATGTACATTTTGCTTCAAAATGCTACTCCTTCGCCATTTCTAACCCGATTTCGATTTCGTTTGCTTTATGTGATGGCATTAGGTGAGGGCTTCAAAACTTCTACACAGAATTTTACCTTTGACTTCTTTGACCTTTGACCTTGATTTTTAACCTACACCGGGTGTCTCCAAAAAAGCGGAACGGTGGATTTTCAGTACCTTGCGGTCTAAAAGTTATATAGGCCTATCTTTTGACATCATTAGAAAGAGCATCTTCCGCAAAAGACTATGATACCAAAGTCATTTAATTTGGTTTAGTACTTTTTATTCTACGCCAATTTCTGAAAATACAGTCATTGTCAAATTTCGCCGGATTTTGCGACTTATGAGATAATAATTTGAGTGCGACACGCGATCCATACGGTGAATATTGTGTAAGCTCGGTGATCCATGTCAACAAAAGATACAGCTTTCACATTGGGCACGGGCCAGGAAAAAACAGTGTGTGTGTGTGTGTGTGTGTGCACGCGCGCTCCCAATATGAAAGCGTTATCTTTTGTTGACATGGATCAACGAGCTTCCACAATTCACCGTATGGAACGCGTGTCGCACCCAAATTATTATCTCATAAGTCACAAAAAATTGAAAATGACTGCATTTACAGAAATTAGCGTAGAATAAAAAGTGCTCAACCAAATTTAATGATTTTGGTATCATGGTCTTCTGCGGAGGATGTTCTTTCTAATGATGTCAAAAAATATATCATTTTTAGAACGCAAGGTACTGAAAATCCACCGTTCCGTGTTTTTTTTTTTTTTTTTGACACCCGGTATTGTACATTTTGCTACAAAATGCTACTCCTTCGCCATTTCTAACCCGATTTCGATTCCGTTTGCTTTATGTGATGGCACTAGGTGAGGGCTTCAAAACTTCTACACAGAATTTTGACCTTTGACTTCTTTGACCTTTGACCTTGATTTTTGACCTGTATCGTACATTTTGCTACAAAATACTACTCCTTCGCCATATCTAACCCAATTTCACTTCCGTTTGCTTTATGTGATGGCACTAGGTAAGGGCTTCAAAACTTCTCCACAGAATTTTGACCTTTGACTTCTTTGACCTTTGACCTTGATTTTTGACCTATATTGTACATTGGCTACAAAATGCTACTCATTCGCCATTTCTAACCCGATTTCGATTCCGTTGTCTTTATGTGATGGCACTAGGTGAGGGCTTCAAAACTTCTACGCAGAATTTTGACCTTTGACTTCTTTGATCTTTGACCATGATTTTTCACATATATTGTACATTTTGCTACTAAATGCTACTTCCAGCGGGGACATATATTACGCACCGCGTAATTTCTACTTTTCCCTGTTTCTCTTCAAAAGATAGCGTGCCAATTAATCTGCACTTACTGTTGGTGCTCTATCGGCCCTTTAAGGCATTCAAACCCACCTTCAGCCTAGACATCTGTAGGCGTTGTGGTGTAGAGCGGGATTTGAACATCTCTCATGAAGCAAGACTTCTCTTTTCTTTTCTTTTCCCCACTAACAATGTGAAACAAAGATATCCGTAGGCGTTGTGGTATGTAGACGTGGTAGAGCGAGACTTCTGTTCTGTTCTCTTTTTTCTTTTCCCCACTAACAAACAAGTTTAGCAGGAAGCATAGAATCATTCGCACATACTGTTTACATTTCCCATCACATGCTTTTAACATCGGAATTTTCATGTACATATTTTGCCTGGAAAAGAATTACCAAGAACTTTTCAACACAATACATGTTGAAAAGAAGCCATTTGGTTCATATACAATCTACTCGACGGAGTGATTTGGGCCTGCTTATATCACTGTCCACGTACTCGAACAGTTTTCGCTAAAGATACATGTTCACAAGACTGCAAACAGTAGAATGATTTGCCCCTTAACATATCAGACTACTACATCTCTTGAAATGTCTTCAAACGTAAATTAAAGTCATTCCTCTTAAATGATTACTCTCGGTCGACGAATTAGGTCCTCGTTTGCATGTCATTGTCGATCTCGTCAGTGTGACTGCATGGGCCGTCCGTTGAGCGGTCTGCCGTCACGCTGTCATTAGACTCTTCGTCACCATCACTGTCCACTTTGTATCGGTCTGACAGGGCGCTTCAACATCTCCGATAACACCAGTTGACTATTTGGAGTTTGTAATTGCACTCCAATTTGGCGTAAAGCAAAGTTTTGTCTTATTGTGACTCACAGTTTTTCCTAATGTCCTGCTGCTCGACGGTTCAGTCATGACAGTCAGATCCTCATCGCATTCACAGCGTAGGTCGATGGTGCATTCAGCGCCGATAAAGATTAGTTGGTTGGCTTGAAGGGGGGGGGGGGGGGGCATGATGTACCAAGGAAGGGGAACTCCTGACTTTATCTCTGTGGTCTCCAACTATTCTCAAAGTTCCTCAAAATTCCAAAATACTCTGCAGCCTTTGCTTCACTATATAGTGTGAAGCTGCTCCCACAGTGCTTGCCACTCTAACTGATTTCTCGGCTAAGACATGTTTTTTTTTTTTCTAATTTACTAACAAACTTCCTTTCCCTAAAGCATTCCATTGGCTCAATCTTATATTGGGGTGTGGTGCTCACTAGAAATTAAGTCCTTACTGGTCAAATGTTCAATTTACTCCTCCTATTCGTTTCTGTGAAAACTCAATTTTCTATGATTCATCTCAAATTCTGATTAACTCGCCCACTGTCTTTTAGTTCCTTCAATCACTTGTTCTCTGTAACCACTGGTAAAGATTTTTTGCCTCTTGGATATCAGAATGATAAACCAAATGAATATTAGTGTCCTTATGGCAACCAACGTCATCGTTGTTCTGGGTCATCATCCCTGAATTTGTCTTTGGAGTTCCTGTTTGACCCACTCCACTATACAATAAATGCTAAAATAGAGGGATAAATTCTGACAGGAGGGCCACCTTCCAGCTCAGAGGGTCATTTATGTTTGGGGATCAGAGGGGAAAAATACGTCATCACGTCATTCCCCGTAATTTGGCGCGGGGCTTTGGGGATGGAGGGTGCTGACCACTAGCGGGGAAAGTAGCCAACATCAAACTCATAAATTCCTATGACCATAGACCTTTCTTGGAAGAGGTGGTTTTGACCAAAAAAAAAAAAAAAAAGGAAATAGCTGGAAGGAAGAAAAACGGTTTCATAAACTCCAAGAAGGGGAAAATACTGAGCATATTGACCTCACAGGTGTCTAGGAAAACGACTGCAGTGTTCTGATTTCTTTTACTCTCTATCCTATTCTATTCTATTCGATTTTATTCTTTATTATAAACATGTGCTATTAGCCATCTGGGCTACAATTGTGTTTGTTTTGTACATCCTCTAAAGGTCACCAGAGGTCAAAGGTAGAGCCCTATCTGTGCTATTTGGAATGTGAAGACAATTTCTTGTAAAACAGGTATGCTTGTTTTGTACATCTTAACCATGTTAATCATTAACTAATGACACCACATATCAATATTATGACATTTTGAGGTCATTGACCTCTAAAAGGTCACCAGAGGTCAGAGTTAGAAACCTGTCTTTTCTCTTTGGAATATGAAGACAGTTTCATTGCAAAACAGATATTCTTGTTTTGCACATCTTAACCATGTTTATCATTAACTAATAACATCACAGATCAATATTATGGTATTTTGAGGTCATTGACCTCTAAAGGTCATCAGAGGTCAAAGGTAGAAACCTGTCAATGTCCTGTGGAATCAGAAGATTTGTAGTACAAATGCATATTTATTTCAGCATAACCAAGATCTTAGCCTATCATTCACAAATGCCTCCAAACATCAATATTCTGATGTTTAAAGTTCATTGACCTCTGGAGGTCATCAGAGGTCAAATCAGACTTACCTCCCGATCTTAAAATGAATCTTATGGTATGTACTAACACTGGTGAAAGTTTCATACTTTAGTCAAAATTTTGCACAATTCTCATGATTTTGAGGGCTTAACCGCTCTACTAGTATAGTTATCATGCTAGTTACCACTGGATGGTAAAGTTACCATAATTGTAACTTTTATGCAACGGGTCCCTGAACATTCCTAGTGTAATGTAAATGAAATGCATAGAAACAAGCCAAGGACGACGCGGTTGCTGCGAGGATGCCAACAACTGTACAGTTTTCAACTTTGACCGTAAACTCGGTGGAGTCCAGTGGGGATTCTTCATCCGTCAATATCGAGACAGGATCTACCGTGTCGTCGTCCTTTAAGTAAAAGAGACAATGATGAAGCCAATTTAGTATCCAGTTTTATTATTATTATTTTCTTTTTACAAATACAATGTAAAAAAGCTTTATAATTAGTAAATTACGAAATTATTTCATTTACAACAAACAATGATATTCTAAATATAATTTTATCTTTGGGGTGTATCCCCCCAAATTGTAGAATTTCAGGCATTTCATGAGTATGCAGATAACAGAGCTCAGATGACCACGCTCACCGAGTCGCGCAACAGTATAAGCCTGCATTCATATGCATTTAAATGAAGCCAATTTCATTGCTCAGTGAATGCATGAACCAAAAACTGTGGTTTCATGGTTCCCACTGCAATAATTTTCAAGATGACCTATAGTTTCCAGAAATAAGTGAAGGTAGTAGAGAAGCAAAACTACTTAGCCAAAATCAACAATCATGGTATCAATTTACTCATCATAAATAGAAAAAAAAAACCAATTAAATAAATACATGTACATAAAAACAAATGTTTTATGACATATGAAATTACCATAAATTGACCATCCCTATTTTTATAGGGGCCATCAGATCATGCAGCTGTCTGGTGTTTGCAAGACATTAGTTAGTTTATTGTGCCTTCTTGGACATGAATAATAGTGGCAAGTTTCAGATGACATTACACAATTCACAGACTCATATTTCTTGCTTACTTGAATGTTACATAGAATAGGACTGAACTATTGCATGTATTGAGCAGAGTCATTAAAAGATATCAAGAGAACCTCAAAAATATGTTCAGTTCTTTTTCACAAGATGGTGGGAAATTTTCAACCCTGCCCACAAATTAACTTGTGTAATAATAGAAAGTCTACTGTAAATTGAAGAATCCTTTTCTTTTACCTTCTGTCTGAAGAAGCTGCTACTCTCCTTCAGCAACACCGGAATGACAGTAATAGCAGCCTTTGACTCTGCATCTATTATAATTAAGGGGGAAAAAAAGAAAATAGGACTACACTTGATAAGTGAATTGACTGTGATCAATTTCAGACTCTTGTCTGACCATTGCAAACACAAATCTATATTATTAGTGATTACACCAATATAATAAATGAGGGTTATAAGAACTGAAGGAGAACACCATTCCAAAAAATCTTAAACACAAATTAGAAAATTATCTTTGGGCATTAAGACATTATTGGGAACATCAGTTGGGGGCTGGACCCCCTCCCACACCTCTGTCTTAACAAAGGTTAAAGGTTGCATTGCTAGAGACATGTGCAGCCTAGGAATTGAGATTTTATGGGTTACATCAGCAAACTGAAATCATAAATTTAGAGAAACAAATGAAATGTATACTGCCTGTGAATATATGCGTTCTATGAAAAAAAAACCTTATCATGAATTTTAAAAGATAAATAAATAAATAAAAAATCACCCGAGAACTTGCCTTTCCTTCAATCTCCATCATCCAGTTTGATGATATCTTCAATGCCTTCATCAGTCCAATTTGCTAGCGAAGTAGGTTTACCCCTCCGACTTTTGTAGCAATGCAACTTTGCAGGATTGCTGCGGCTTGCGTCTTAAGTCCTGCATCTAACAGACTGATGATACCCTCCTCTCTACCATGTATCCGACGAAATTCAGCAAGGAACACAAAGATAAATCAAAATACATTTATTAGGATATAAATCTTATGATTTTTAACATTTTTCACATGGAATGTAGCTTTGCCATTGAAATGTATTCATTTCTCTCTCTCTCTCTCTCTCTCTCTCTCTCTCTCTCTTTTTCTCTGGTCTCTCAACTCCAGCTGCACTTTACAACCCCATAGTCAAAGCAGGGAATGCTGCACAGTAATAGGGCCCAATTTCGCACGCACGTTAAAAAAAAAAAAAATATTAGGGCCTATTTAGGGAAGGACTAACCCCGGAGCCCTCCCATGACAGTGGGAGGGCCCTGAAGCGTTTGCATGGTATGTTACGTAGCAGTATGGTAAGGGTACCACCTATCGGCAGGGTACCTTGACATCGGCACCCTGCGTATTATGGCTGTTTGCGTATAGAACGAAAAGGTACGCGCGGGATTAAGTGCCATTAGCTATGAAAACAATAAAAATGAAGAAATTAAAATCTAACTCACAAACAAACTAACAAACCCGTTTCAATATTAGACATCCGCTCAGTAACGACGCATTGCTGTGAAATTCACGTGTATTGGAGGGAGGGGTGCCGGTCGTTAGGTCTCCTTTTGAGCTGCGCGAAGAAAATGGAAGGCATGCACTAAAATTGCCGGTGTTGTTTTAAAACGCAGATTCAGAATCAACGAGACGGTCACGATATTCAAAACTGCAGTATTTATGGCATGTTTGAAATAAGAATTAGGCGAATTTGTTTTATACTTTTGGAATAAACAAGCTACAAATCCTTGAATAGGGTGACGATAGGTGGTACCCTCAATCATACACCTTCCTACCAGTAGTACAGGCGCCGATAAAGTGCCCAATTTAAAAGAAAAGAGCTGAAACTAAATGTGACCGTGCATCTCAAAACGAACATAAAGTCGCACACACTGATTTTGCGTGAGGACTGAAAATAAGTGAAATGGGTCAACCTAGCCGAAATTGACTTTTTTCATATTTTCTGAAAGAGCGGATCTTCTTTTACATTATGCTAAAATCTGGTATCATAAAACGGGCAGGAGAGTGTGTTTTTTAGCCGTTTATCTCGAACATTTCTGGTAGAATAGTGTGATTAGGTGTGTCTTTAGAATCCCTTTTTCATTTCTGAAAATCCTTGTACTCACTCTTCACTTTCAACTCTAATAACTTTTGAAAGGACAGTGCTACTGCTTTGAATGTTTGCATTGATTATGGACAGAATGTGTTAATACGGCATGTTTAATTTCAATTTAATCTGATAATCCCTTCATTGTTGTTACTCTGGTGGTTTATTCCTGTTTTTTGTCCCATTCATCGCACAGCCAGCACGGTTTCGTAAAGATTAAGCGCTTGATTAGACACTGTACTTCAGAGCCTCTTTTCTTAGTTCACACTTTTCCTGAGTTTGTGCTTTCTTTCCAATATTTAGATAGGCTAGGAGAGTCCATTTGATTTGAGTTATACATCATTTTAAAGCATAAAGTCTGCTCTTTCAAAATATGGTCTTAACTGAAAATGCATGTCTGGCGACTTTTTGTTTGTTTTGAGGTGCAGGGTCACAAATTGTGACCCAAATAGAAAACATCAATAACATTGCTAAGCCCGTCACGTTTATTCAGTAATTGAAGCTACTTTAGTACATATTCAAATTAACATTTTCAAAACCGCAAAGAATACAGACTGTTAATATCCACAGCCCTCGCACGTTGCAGTTTAGGGAAGGACTAACGTTAGACCTAGCCCGACCAGACGCTGTTACAACTACGCTGTATGAATCTACGTACACAACATATACTGTACGTTTGCTTTGTAGGTTCTACAGCAACTGGGCTGTGTATAGTTAAACACTATAGGGAAGGACTTGACTAGATTACTGACACCGCGATTTCAAGTTAAAATGTTGACTTTTGAAAAAAAAAATGCTTGAATTTTATAGAGAAAATATATATTTTTTTTCAATTTGGAACATTCAACTATCGAATTAGATAACTGATGTGCTTGAAAAAAAAACCAACGTAAATACTATAGCCCCCCCCCCCCCATATGTTAGCATGCATGATTTTGCGCTTGTTACTTGCAAGCGACACTTGACTC